>ML777186.1:2303601-2329048 GCA_009831015.1 Picea engelmannii
CCAATCTTCTATGCCAAAGTTCGCATGAGTTTTCAATGGTATGGGTCATGGCAGTTTCTGGGTGACCCTTCAGCTTATATAAGCCATTTTCTTCACTTCCGATGATGATTGCTTCATTTAAGGTTTCTCCTTTAGCCCACATATGAACTTCTCCATCTATGAAGGCAACTCTATAGCCTTTCTTGTCTAAAGCTGATATGGAGAGTAAGTTCTTCTTTAAGCCCGGTACATAGAGTACGTCCTTCATTGTTATTTAGTTTTCTTAATCTAGCTTGTAGTTTGATTCTCCTATTCCCTTGATGGGATATTGATAATCATCTCCAAGAGTCACTTTTTGAAAAAACTTCTTTTCTGAAATACAAGAGAGAGTATTTTTCTTACCCGTCATATGTTTTGATGCACCGCTATCAATGAGCCATGTGTCCTCTCCAGGTGATATAGATCCTTAAAGAGCTGAGATCAAGACATGGTCCTTAATCATCTTCATAGGTGGTTCTTCATCTTCAGTTATGTGAGCATGTTGGCTTTTGTGCTTCCTCTTGTATTCTTCTCTTCTGACTGGACAAGAATTCGCCTTGTGTCCCATCTTATCACAATGATAGCATTGTATAGATGAGAGATCTCGTCCCTTGCGTTGTCCTTTCTTCTGAAAATTTCTTGGATGAGATTCTTGGTTGTTGAATTTGTTTGATGGTTGAGGTTCTCTATGAGATTCCCTTTTGAAGTAGGGTTTCTTCCTTCCTCCTTTTGTATGAGTAGCTAGGGCTTGATCATGATTCCTTGCTAGTAGTGCTTCACGGTTGGCTACCCTTATCTCTTCTTGGACGCATTCTTCCCATAGGCTCTCAAACTGTAGTTTCTCCTTTCTGGCACATATCGACTGGATGAAAGCATCCCAAGGTCTTGGGAGACCATTTAGGGTCGTTATTACGAATTCGTCTTCATCTATGGTGTCTCCAATCGCTTTTAACTGTTCTTTAATTTATGAGATTCGTGAGAAATATTCTTGAATCATTTCTCCTTTTTGCATCTTGGTATTCTTCAATTGAGATCTTAGACTCATCTTTCGGTTGATTTTCTTTCCTTCATATAGTTTGCTTAGAGAGTCAAACATTTCCTTCGGAGTTTTCTTGGACGATACATACGGGAGCAGGTGGTCTTTGATTGAATCTGCAATGATTCTTTGAGCCCTGGTTGAGTCCTTCTGATGCTTTTCTTTCTCTACGACATCGTCAGGTTCCTCCACTTCTTCTTTGATGAATTTTTCTAGGTCATTCTCTGCAAGGATTAGACCGATCTTGTACTTCCAGGCACAAAATTTGTCTATGCCTTCTAGTTTCTCAACAAGCTTTGTGCTTGCAGACATCTTGTACTTGAGGCTACGAAAAATGACCAAAAATGAAAATGCTTAAAATAAAATTTTGACCTTACCAGGAGGTGCGCGTGGCTGAGGCGAGTAGCCTGGTGTACTTGGATATGAGAAAATCCAATTTTTACCCCTTCAAATCTGATCTGCGGATTTCTGGACTGGTGCTTCTGGTACTTTTGGTACTGGTTTTTTGGTACTTCTGGTACTCTGGTACTTCTGGTACTTTTGTGAAACTAGGGTTTCACTTTGCGGAGGATCCAACCACTGAAAAGGTGTGCTCTAGGTGCCAAAATGATCCTTGGGGGAGGGCGCAACTTTCTAGGTGGTTTTAGGGCTGAAAAGATGTAGTTTTGCAAAACCCTAATTTGCAGGTACTGCAACAGTGACGTTTTTCTCTTGCGAAATATGCTTCCTTCAGGTTGGCTCTGAAACCATGTTAATGTTTATGCCATTATTATAGTTCTTTGGATTTCAATAGATAAGAGCAACCTAAGAACGAGATCACTGAGAAATACACATTCACAAGAGACACAACATTTATTCTGGGAAACCCTCTAGGGGAAGAAAACCCAACAAAAACTTCCTTATCATAAATTGCCAATACAATGTTCAAGAGATAACTCAAACCAATATAGATAGTCCTCTCCAAAAGATGCGCCACTCTTCTCCCTCTCTCTAACTGGTAAGTTGCAGCTTGCCTCTTAAGAGATGAGCAAGTTTGTTGTGTGATAAAGTGAGGCGCTAGCCTCTCTATATATACAAGATTGGCACATGTGAAGGGTCTTCACTGGCATGGTCGACCTCTCACTCTGGGTGGGTAAACCCACCTTTAATTTAATTCTGGGTCTCAATAATAACTGCTGGGGCCGACTTCTTATTCTGCCTATTACACTTGTCTGTTGACCAATCCGCAAAAGGGGATTTGGTCCTAATACAATTACCGACATGATTAATCCACAATGGGGATTAATCCTATGAATAAAATAACAATTATAATAAGAATACTCTTCGCAGTTACATTATTTCAACAGTCCGAACTAATCATCTCCCCATGTGTACCTGCCCAATGTGGTACCTGTTCGTCGGTTATGATCTTGCACATCAACAACTACGCCCTCCATGGGCTCATAAGTCACAGGGATCATAGCATTGTCAATCACATCTCATCATCAATATTATTAAACATGTGCATAAAACCCCTTTTACCCCAGTCAAGGGCTCAAAGACATTATACAAATCTGCAATGCAAGTTTGGATGAAGTGACAGGGAGTCCTATTGGGCTAGTGTCCATTGGAAAAGGGATGTTTCTGGAAGAGATTAAATCTAAGTCGTGTATATGGGTGAGGTGGATAAGGGATGTCCTGACAAGGGGTGCAGTGAAAGCAGGGATATGCAGGGCTTACCTGTGGGTGCCTTTGTAGAAGGCAAGCTGCACCTGTCCTAGATGCAAATGTTTCCGAGCCCATTCATGCCTTTTATTCTGTATTCTTTATTGCTTTTTCTTCAAGAAGCTAATCAGGGGACACTGCCCTGGCGTGGTGACCAGTGGTGGCAATGTTACCCACAAGCACTTTCACGGAGATGAAAAAGTTGGCTCGTGATGAGACCCCCTTTCTCTTGGCCATGCAACCAAGAGCCACTACCCTGGCGTGGTAACCAACTGCTAGTGTGTCATACCTCTAGATGCCCATGGACCTAATAGGCTGGCTCGTGATGAGACCCCCTATCCTCTAACTAGCTGTTGTTTTATTATTTTATTGGGTCCCTCTGTTTCTTGCTGAGAAGCCTTTTATTGCTTTCTCGGGGATCCCTAGGCGAACCATCTCGAGGTTTTATTTTTAGGCTTTTATCGTTTGCTAGCTTGCTTTTACCTTCTAGGCATTTAGCCCCTTCTTCCCACAAGGCAAGGTGCAACCCTTAAATGATTGGCCAACCCAATGCCTGGACAAATGTAATGGGATGGATGAGTGGGAAGCAAGATGAAAAAGTGGTCAGACTTTTCAGAAATCCCCCTAGTGGCAACTCAAAATCTATGGGCAGAGGCTTACTAGGACATCCTGTCATTCGCCCCAGACATGGTCAAGTGGACAAGTATAAGATCCAAGCATTTGTTAGAAACAAAAGGAATTAAATGCACACATTCAAAGGTTTTGAGGATCAGAGTGACACATACCATGATACCCGGACTCATTACCTCATGGAGCAAGAACCATCTTTGATACAGGACCAAGCCGAAGGTGATGGATGCTGCTGCTGCTGACAAAGTAGAGGCGCTGAAAGGGAGAAAAGATGGGCCCTCCATGGCCATGCTCAAGTCGATCAGGCTCTCGGTACTCCATGTCTAGGGCCTATGGGCCTCGAGACATGATCTCTTAGTTATCCCTAAAATTGGGGGATAACAAATAGGATAGTACACAGAAATCCATATAGGATAGTAATAATATGAATAATGAATAAGCTATGAGATGAGTACAATGAGAATGACTGCTTGTTTATATATCTTCACAGGGGGTGCCTTTTCATGAATAGACACATCCTTTAGATAAGACATGACTTTTGATTTATGATGTGTTTGATTATTATATTTAATTATTATTAATTATATCTATTTCTATATATATTGTGTTCATAAGATATTCTTGTAGGAAATAGACTCCAACAAGCCTCCGGTGTGCTTTTTTTATTGAAACATCTGAGTTTGTATAATAGAAATGTCCAATTGAGGAAAAAAGTGAAACGCCCAGTAATAATGTTAGCATAATCTGTGTTTACAGGTAATTGCGACAACTGTACAACTTCAGTATCCGTTGACCAACGCGACATGGCAAAGGAGGCTTACTTGTTGCTCACTTGTATTCAATCTTGTGGAGGTCGTTGGGGCTTTAATGTTCCAATTGACGTTCTTCGAGGAGCACGTGTATGTTTCTGTTTGTTCACACTCCCAAGATTAATGCAGTGTTGAGTAAAAACTACCTTGATTCCTTTATACCACATATATTTATGTAGAATCATGTCTAGTCTCGCTGGAATTGCACTGCTATGTTGCATTTTCTGCCATTATTCCCTTTAATTATAGATAGAAACTATTTTTGTACAGTAGACTAGTTGGTTATCACTGATGAAAGTTTGATAATAGAGTATATCAGTTATACTATTATATAAACTTTTCTGGTAAAACATGTCACATGAATTAGAGAAAAACATTGTTGGTCATCTTCAAGAAAGTAATAGTAATTATTATATTTTCACAATCCCATAGTTTCAATGGATGGAATACCAAATTGGCATGCATCATATTTTCATGATAAAATTTCATGCCCATTGAGTCAATCGTGAAGTAGCTTATGAACCAATAAAAAATAGTATGGTGTTAATGAAAGATGTTTGTCGGAAAATTTTCACCAAATATGGCATGTTTTTTTATATGATATATGGAAATTGGTATGTCTTGGACTCTTCAATATCATATGCATTTTCATGTACTGTTATTCAAACAATTGATTGACATGCCCAGAAATATTCTAAAAGGAATTTCATGAAAATACAAGTAATGTGGTTTTTAACTGATTCTTTGTTTTGTAGTTTTAAAAAGCATTGTGAATTTTTTATTGTTTTTGTGACCTGTTTTTTCTCAGACACTCCCTAAAGGAAAAGTCCAACCTTTAATGCGAGGGATAGCCGGAGGAAACTATTAAGTGGTTCACTAGCTGTCACCCACATGTCTCCCTCCTCACTTTAGGCTTGGATTGGCCGAGCCAAGGGGGGGAACCCATGTAAATATATGAAGTCCCATCAATTGTAGTTTTGAGAGGTAAGTCAAGCAAGGACTATATATTGTATCACAGAGCACACTCTTATAAAGTTTGGGCAATCAGCAAGCAAACCAGTTGTTTTAAATGGCCTTCCGAAAGTCAAACCTCTGTGGGATGTCAAGTTCCCAAAGGCTATCTAGCGAAGGTACAAGAAACAATTACGGTAACCTGCTCGCAGTGTTCACCTAGGGTGCAAGTACCCCCACGCAGAAGAGCACCCTCCTTGTGAGCCAAAACGATGATTATCTATCTGCTTCAGGTACCATGGGTATTTCCCCTCCATAGTCACCTTTGTAGTTTTCCTGGGACAGACTACTAAAGTCACCGCTTCACTTTCGGCAATCGGGCGGAACAGTCATAGGTTGGACAACACGTATGGGCAGGGAAACAAAGCCTAAAATTCAAAAAGTGATTCCAACTTGGGGGCCTCCAACTTCTGAAATCACTGTACATGTAGTAGTCCAAGTGATCTCACAAACAATGGAACAAGCGGAGAAGGGATATCTTCCCCACTTGCTCTAAGTGCGACCTTGTGCTTAACTCCTGTGTTAGAGGAGCTTTCCCGGCACCTCCTGCTACTGTTGGATTTTGCACTCCCTTACAACTTCTAGTTGGTTTTATGGCCTTGGAGAATTTACTCTCCAACCTACACCAAGCCCCTAGTCATAATTTAGATGTTGGTTCACTATAAACACAAAATGTCTATTGAATTTTTGCTTAGTGTTTATTTGAGGCTGTTGATTGCTCAAGGGGCTTGCTTAGGTGTGCTTTGCAGAGATAGGCTTCTTGGGCTGAGAATTTGTTTGTAATGGGCATTCAACGAGCTGTCAACCAATAACATGTAAATATGATATTAATATTTTATAAATGTGCTAGTTACAAGCATAATAACCATATAAACGTGCTAGTTACAAGCATAATAACCATATAAACGTGCTAGTTACAAGCATATATTTGTTCACTTTCAGCAGACTTTATGCAATAGATAAAGTGTTAACAAGCTATGACAACAGTAATTCATGACAACTCATGACTGTTTACAGTTTGCGAAAATGTATGCCATAGGACATATGATATATTACTGCTGAGACAAACTTCAGTTAACAAATATAATCCAATTTACAAAGTGTAGGCAGCAGTCGTAACAAATTTATAATCAGTCATCTATTCAACAGTGCAGCATGCATCATTTATCTCTTTGACTTAATGACTATCCTGTATAAAGTCTATACTAAAATGCGGAGCATAAATGACAAAGATCATATAGATATTTTAACAGAGATGGAATGTGTATTGTCAACTCGTCAAACTGGTGACTAAGGAGGTTGCAAATAGACACTAAATATTTACCATACAAAGTATGTTTGATCCAAGGCGACTGTTTGTATGCAAATATCAATTCACTATCCTTTATTCACCAGCAAACATAATGTAGGTTGTTCAGATCTAGATTTAGAAGTTTGTATACCAGCTGATATATTAGATGGAACAAACTCTGTTTGACAAGTATTATAACACCATTTCCAAATGACGATTGTGCAATGGTTATGCAATCCAATAACCCCACGGTGACACTTTGAATGTTTAGCTCAATAAAAAAAATCAATGTGAAATATTCATCAACTGCAGAGATAACATCAGTCCTAGAACTTAGCTTTTACAAACAGCCAAAGAGATTGAACACTATACAGAATTTGTGAAGTTTTAAATGTGACTGAGAATAATGAGGGACAAGTCGGTTTTGAGGTATGAAAGTGTGCACCAAATGATGCCCTAAATGTCTGTCAGAAACCAATGTTAGCTTGCTGTACACATGCAGTTTTAGCATAGTTAAATGGACAATGGTATAACAGTAGCAGGTTTAGCAACGCGTCGGGGGGGTATAAGTCGTTTTAGGGGGCTTGGAAAGGGGAGGAATATGGTCCAACAACCCAGAAACTAGATGGCAATTACAGCCTTGAAAAAAAAGGTAATTAGTTTCTGCAAATTTAACTGGTGTACTCAGGGTTTCGGACAGCAAAATTAATGATGGAAATGCTATAACGTCCTGAAGTACACTTGGGTTGTTGAGGCTGATTTGAGATGGGTTTGGGGTGATCTAAACAACCCACATGCCAGATCTGACAAGACTCCTCCCTAAACCAATGACATAATGTAACTCTGTCCTTCCTCTGAATAATGATGATTTGCTGCAGTTTAATATATATTTGCAGAGGTGTGATGCTGGGATTGAGGAATGTTAGGGAAAATCTGGAAATATCCTGGCATCTGGAAAAGTTTACACTCAAAAAACAAACTGTGATCCACCACTTCTGATGAACTGTATTACTTTAAGATCTAAAAATTAAATACACTGCAGTTTAATGTTTGGGAACAGAGATGATAAGGTAGCAAAGTGAGGATATGATCCAGGGGAATACCAAGTTCTTGGGATAAGGACGGTTTTAGATAAGAATGCGTTGCAATAAATCCCAGAGGGTATACTCGAAATTTAAATTTGAATCCCTTGAAGCCTAAACCCAGATTGCAAATCGACCTTCCTTTGTCAGTGAATAAGTAAGACGATGTATGGATTAGGAGGAGATCTGAAGTAGTTATAAAGTTGGTGGACTAGTGACTGCTTCAAGGAGGAAATGACACCAAAATATCTTACCTAGGAGGCCTGTCAACAAAAGAAGACGTTCACTGTGTTTCTGCAGTCTTGTAACCAGATTTGGACAGAGATAAATCGTTGGCTTTCTTGATAATGCCCTTTGGAATTGTGAAGCTGTTGAGGCAGTTTTGGAATGGCAATGGGGATAGCTAAATAACCCATGGTTTAGAAATGGGAAACAACTCCCTGAGATGATCCCTGAACAGCACCTAACTTCTGCAGAATTTACCTAATATATTCAGGGTTTAGAGCAGCAAGGTAGATGAGTAAATTGTGACAATGCCCTAAGGAAAAATTGGAGCGCTTGCGCAACTTTGAGGTACTTTGTGTGGTGGAAAGGTTACCCAGATCGCAGATTTGTGAAAATCCTTTGTCAAGCAGTGATGTAACTTTTCCCCTTTTTCTGAATATTGTTTCATTTAATGGCAGTGAGCAGATCGGCCTCGAGAAAGATGATAATTCTGTAGATCAGACCTGCAAACAAGATTTAAATCTGTTGGGTTTCATAAAAGATGAACCAGATGTTGATTTTTCAATAAGCTAGGCTTAAGCATGAAGTTCATTTCATTTTTAGCATTTTACTTAAACCATAAACAATTTGTTGCAGAAACCAAGATCACAAGAAGAAACACCATGCACAAGTACACAAGAAGTATCTGGGAAACCCTTCTCAACAAGGGAAGAAAACCCAGCCAATCCTTTGCTATATTCTTCAAGAGAAAGACCTCCACCACCATGAAGACCTAGCACACAAAAGGGTGCTTATAAGCCCTAGAAGACTAGCGCCCAAGGGAGGTGCACACTTTTCCCAAGAGCAAGTGTTTGCTGAAATTTCCAAACTCACACTTGTGATATGATTCCTCAATGGGGAATTTACCTTTATTTATATTAGACTGAACCTATCAACAATAGTGTCTATTGGCACAATAGGGCCGACCTCAATAACTTAGAATATAATCAATAATTACCATATTAATTATCTCTTACATTAATTATCTTTCACTTTATGGTGGGGCTGACCTGTACCCTTTACATCACAAATAGGGTTACAGGTAAGTCTCACTCTTGTACAATATAGCAAGGGATCTCATACACCCACTAGTGCTCAGTCACTAGGGGCACATCCATCTGTGCTCAACCACAGGGATGTCCACATCTCTATCTCACTGTGTCTCACAGGAGAACCACACTCACTAGTGCGCAACGACTAGGATCACGTTCACCTGTGCTCAGCCACAAGCACGTCCAACACAACATATCTCTTTCTCACCGTGTCTCACAGGAGAACCATCTGGAGTATCACATCATCTCAACTCTCTGCACAGAGGAGGCCAATACATCGTTTCATCTTGTCTCAGAGAGAACGATACACCCAACTCATGGGCTTCCCCACACACAGGTGCACACAACATCCATCTCCGTCTCAGAAAGGAACCACACACCCAGCTCATGGGCTTCCCTACATAGGGGCACACAACATTCCATCTCCGTCTCAGAGAGGAACCACACACCCAACTCATGGGCTTCACCACCTCACACAGGGGCACAACGTTCCATCTTTGTCTCAGAGAGGAACCACACACCCATTTCATGGGCACACCCAACTCATGGGTTCTCTCTTAGGTCGACTCACTCAGTCTGTGTCCTGGAGGATGTCTCACGTAGCTGTAATCATCAACACCAGAAATCCATCAAACCCTTATTTTGCTGGCTATAGGTGGAAAGATTGGAAAAATCAGCCAACAAATAATCTGAGTCAGATTTAACAGTTAAGCTCAAAAAATAAAAAACAAAAATTGATGGGTGAGATTTTGGTGTGGGTTCGACTGAAAAATGAGGGAAAGGAAGGCCTACCATTGGGCCATGGGGTCACTCAAATCCTAGGTTTATAATGATTGAAAATGTTGGTGTTTTCCCTCACCAAGGGCTGGGGGAAATGCACCGAACTAGGGAACCTAGCGTGTAGGAAAAGCGTTTTGAATCATGAGATGCAAAACAATCTTTCACATGCTAGTATTCAAAAATAAATTTGACACAATAGTAAGAAATCAACAAGATTTTCTTCCTAAATATATTTGAAGCATAAAATTTTCGAAAAATTGAGGAGCTAGAGTTACCTCCTATCTCCTTAGTTTGTTCCCTTAGCTTGCAATAATCTCCACATCAACACTAGATGTCCAATCTATCCCTTCATTGAAAGAAAAAATATCAATAGAAATGATAGACAAAAGCTTATGGCAAGGCATCCTTTCCTTTATTCTCCAATGAGTGAAAATGAAGAGAGCAACCCCTTTTATAGGAGAAGAGGTGTCTCAAACCAACTTTACAATACCATGAGCCAAAACCATTTTTTCTAATAAAACCATGAGAAAAATAAAATAATATTAAATTACATCAATAATAATGTAGCTTAAGAGATCAATGGTCAATTCAAATGACTCCAACATCCACATGGATGCTTCCAAGAGGTGGACCCCTTCTAGAAGATTCTAGAGTCTTCACACGTACGACTCCAAAACACGGCGATAATTTTCGCGCGATAAATTTCAGCAACAGTGTAACTTGGTCAACTTTTTGCTTGATTTTCTATTATGATCCGATTTTGGAAAATCCTGCAGCAATTCTATATCTAACGGAATTGAGCTGGCATAATTCTGGCCACTCTGTCAAAAGATAATTGCCCAAAAAGTTGGCCTCCTTGAAAAATGAGCTAGAATCACCTCATATTCTCACCTCTAACCACCCACATGTGTGAGAATATCCCCCCTAGTGGCTCTTGCATGCTCCACATGTGTAAAAAATGATGTTGTGGACTCCTAGGTGATGATGTGGCATCCTAGTCATCGTTCCAATGTTGCAAAAATCGACAATTTTTTAAAAAAATGCGATTTTTATACTTCAAAAAATCACAATTTTTTATGTTGACATTGCCATTTTTTTTGATAAATCGCACCATCATGGTAAAAATCGCCAGTGTGTTGAAGCCGTGGGGATTGTTATCGCACAATTTCTAGTTAAGATAATAGACAGATGAAAGGAGGTCAAACTGGTGTAACTGAACCAATCCCACCACTGTCACCTCAATGGGAAGATTCTTTCTGTTTAGGGAGGTAAGGCCCAGGGGAGACGTCCCCGGTGACCAGGGGTTTTGAGAAGGCAAAAAGGCTTAGAAAGGCTAAGTGATAATATTCCCCCTCACAAGTCACCACCTGATCAAAAATTCCAGCTTAATAGCCAATAAAGATAAAAGATAACCGGAAGTAGTAACCAAGAAGTGTACCTGCCCGAGACAAAGCAACCAAGAAAATATACATGTGCAAGCTTACTTGCTAGTTAGTACTTCATATAATCAATGACTTTCTGATAATAAGCAATTGAGCAATAATATTGATGAAGTAAATCAATGTTTGTACAATAACAATGATTACATTATCACTTCTCAATAGATGCTAAAGAAACTTTGGCATTCAATGTAACAATATCAACACTTTAGAAACAATGCCTTAATCAATAATTCAATTGCCTTAAAGGTAAAATGAATGTTGCACAAAGGTGTTTATAGCATAAGAAGGTGACGACATCAATAGGGTTAGTAGGATTAGTCTAGGCTAGGGTTAGTAGGAGTTAGAATTTGTTCAAAGTTTAGAAGTTTGTTTGTGATCAAGTTACTCAATGCAAGAGGTCTTGGGCTAGTGTGCTCCTAGGGCATATGGAGTCAAAAGGGGCCGCAAAGGTTGAAGGACTAAATGATAATGAAAGACCAAAGACAAGAGGGTTAAATATTGAGGTGTTGCTAAGGCAAGGCCTCAACAATGAAACCCTAGGGGAGAAAGGCTCACTAAGGTGTAGAAACCCTAGGCCTTAGTGCTTTCTCCTCCTTCTTTAGCTTGTTGGCAAGATGAAATCAGCTAGCTTGAGCAAGAGTTTATAGGGCTAAAGACAAGAGAGTTAGAAGGTGAAGTGTTGCTAGAGCAAGGCTTCATCAAACAAACCCTAGGGGAAAACGACTCATCAAGGTGTAGAAACCCTAGGCCTTGATGTGTCTTTCTCCTTCTTAGCTCAATAACAAGGAAAAAACGGCCAGCTAGGAGAGTAGGGATAGAGTGTTGCTGTGACAAGGCTCTATCCTACTTCAACAAATCAAAATAGCTATTAACTTGGTAGGGACATGAGACAAGAACATTAACTAGTGCTTGTCACCTAGGGTTTGATTCAGCAAATTATAATAACAAATGCAAGTTAACAAAACTATAACCATTCAATTAAGAAGTGTTGAAGAAATTCACTTACATAAACCATGCATTCAAGTAGCAAAACCCTAGTTGTAAACCTTCCACCAAGAAGAAATGCCAAAATAGTCCAAAAAATGTCTTCCTTCAACAAGTGCGCCTCAAAATTTTAGCCAAAACCCTAAGATAGGGCGCAAATTTCAGACCTCCTTAATGAGTGGGGGAAAGATGATGAAAATATGAAGGTAAAAACCCTCAATATATAGCATACCACTGACCTAAATTACATTTTAGGTCATTAAAAGGCCAACAAGGCCAAAATACACAATAATACTATTTTACATTAAAATGTTATGAACTTAAAACCCTAATCAAGCAAAAGAAAGACGTCATGGCCCTTCTAGGGTGATGTTAGCCCTTTCTACGACAAATGCACCGTCCTGGAGCAAAATGTTATCCCTTCGTGGGCTTCTCCAACCTGCCACACGTGCCAAACTTTCCTGTCTGTCTGCCAAACATCCATGAAGCAAGGATGACGTCATGAACCTCCTGGGTGATGCCCTAGGCCTTCCAAGGCCAATGTTCCAGTGAAGGGGGCACATGTTGATATTATGGTAGCTGCGGGAGGTATTTACCTCCACGTGTAAACCTGACGAGAATAGAATATTCTGGGAAGCAAGAAGAAACCCTAATTAGTTGGCTAATAACCCTAGAAGAAAAGTCGGCTCAAGAGGATAATATGTATTAGGTTGTTAGCCTCCAAGAGAAGAAGTCGGCTAAAGGAAATATTATATACTAAGTAAATAGGCACCCAGAATGAGAAGTCGGCCCAGGCAGTTTTCCAGTTTTAGTATAAATACAGGAGGCTAGTCTTCATTCTGGCAGGCATTCTCAGAACTGCAGAAGCAACAGTTGTGCGCACTGTAGTTGGCCAGTTTGTGCGCAAGTTTGGAGGAGAGCTTCCAATGTAGCTGCTGCAGCTAGCAGATTTTGGTTTGGCCTGGACTCTCTCTTGGTTATGGTTTGGACTCTCTGATTAGCTCTTGTTACTCTTGTTTGGTGCGCTATCCTTGTAGAGAGGTGCGCTATCTTGTTTGGCTATCTAGCCTAGGGTTTGCTTCCGAAATGATTCTTTGTCAAGGTTAAGGTGCTCGAGGGTGGCTTCAGCCTATGGTTGGGTGACAATAGTGATATTGTCTATGGTTAAACGAGCACACCCATCATATTCTAACAGGTTATGGGCCCACACCTCCTTCATTTAGTCTAACCACTGGAAGGGAGCATAGCCATAAGGATACTAAGCTCGTTGAAGAACGACCGCTAGGGTTTCTAGCAGGAGTAGTTACCAAAGCACTGCCGCTAGGGTTACTAGTAGGTGCAGTTGCAGAAACCCTAATCCTCTCGTTGAGGCACCTTAAGTGAAGGGATTGACCTAATTTCCGGATAAGACTAGTGCACCCTAGCCTAGCGCATCTCCTGGTACTCTCAGCAAGCTAAGACGTCAAGGTTGAGTTTTTGGTCAAATCTAGGGTTGACCAAGTCAAGGAAACCATGACTTACTCTATGAAGTCAGAAAACAAGTTAGATGGGGCTTCTAACTTTAAAGCATGGAAGACAAGGATTGATGTCATCCTTGCCAAGAATAAAGTATTGGATATCGTGGAACCCGAGTTTGAAGAAGGAAAAGAAAAGGAACCGCAGAACGTTGCAGTTATGGAGAAGTTCAAAGACAATGACAACAATGCCATGAGTATCATAGTGGATTCTATAAAAGACCACATTATACCCTACATCTCCCATCTTGATTCGTCTAAGAAGATGTACGATGCCCTGACAAATCTCTTCTCAGCCAGAAACATTGGACAGGCAATGAGTCTGAAGAATGAGCTCTCTGACATGAAGATGAATGATGATGACAGCATAACATCATACTTTGTGAGAATCTCTTAGTTAAGAGACCAACTACAAGCTATTGAAGAAATCGTTTAAGAGAAGGAACTAGTAAATATAAGTACTCAATGGTCTTCCCAAGACATGGGATGCATTTGTTGCAAGCATGAATACAAGGAAGGAGTATCCTACATTTGAAGAACTTTGGACTTGATGTGCACAAGAAGAATCAAGGATTAGTGAAAAATAAAAACCCCAAAAGAAATACGATGATCAAGCCTTCACAACAAGATTCAAGAATTTCAGGAACAAAAGGAAGTTTGGCTCAAGGAAGAAGCCAAATCAAGAGAAAGATATGTCAGAAATACAATGCTTCAACTGTCGAAAATATGGTCACTACAAGAATCATTGTCCCGAGCTAAAGAAAAGGAAGGAGACACACTAAGCATCGGTTGCCGAAGAAAAGGAACCTTCAAAGAAGACTAAGCAGGATGAAACATACTTCTTCTTCTAAGACAAGGTAACAATACTCTTCATAGTTCTTGTACATACCATGTTTTCTGTACATATGTTGCATATCTATTTCTTAGAAGATAATATGTTCCAATTCCAAGAGAAACTATATCTATGGAAGAACAACAAGATAAGGATTGCTATCAGAATGACTACAAGTCAGGAAATACACATGAAAGGATGAAGTACATCAACAACCCCAGGTAACAATTCATGTGGAAGCTATTACATAAGTAACAGCTGCAAGATAAGCCAAAATCAGAATCAATCTTGAAGAAACCTAGAAGAAGTAAAGACAGAAAGAAGTCAACAATCCAGAGGAAACTGGAAAAATATTTGTGACACTTTGCAGAAGGCAATAAGGATGCAGACGAAAGCGTGGACTCTCCTAGATGGAGAGAGCCGATTATATATTTCCAAAAGATGAGCATGCATGAAGCAAGGATTAGGAGGGAGCTAATCCTATGATCCATTGAAGATGATGGAGTATATATCCATGATAGCAACCATGAAAAGCACTACGTGTTCAGTTTGACTTTAGAAGAAGTCTTCTTCGAAAAGAAGCCTTAAATTGCCCCTGATTGTCCATCCACATCCATGATCCTATGATGAAAGAAAGAAGTGGAATCTTCGGGGCATGGAATCTATAGAAAACTCCATGGACCCAAGAGCTAAAGAGAAACATGAGGAAGAACACGAAGATTCCAAGAAAGAAAGAAAAGCCAGAACAACCAGCCATTGTATCGAGAATCACAAGACTACCAGCCTGATATGAACTCACTAAAGGCAATCAAGTAGAGGAACTTAAAGTTGTGATGAAAAACAATGTATGGAAGACTTATGAATGAAAGCATTGTGAGATCCAGAACCAGAGGTTCTCCCAGATGGAGGGAGAAGACTATGATGATTGTTTGTTCTAGGAAACCAGACATACCTTTACATGAGCCATTATATCGGCCGCAATATCCATGGCGTGGAGTTTACATCAGATGAATGCAAATACTGTTCTCCAGAATAATTGAACAAAGAATGTATGTAGAACGACCTCAAGGCTTTGAGGTATACCAGGAAGAGACTATTGTATGCAGATGGAAGAAGGTTTCTGTATGGATTCATAAAACTTTGTGCGGAGCCTCCAATGCACAACAAAAGCGTGGTGAAGAAAATTCTATAACAAAGATACTGTATCAGAATGGTTACTCAGAACTCAACGATGATGGATTGCCAATCCATGACAAAGATCTCATGATGACAGAAGAAGGACCACTTGGATATGTTCCAAGTTTGACCCTTGCCACGATGTTATGGGCTAGCAGGAAACAAAGGAGTTGAATTCAACTATGATGATCAGCGCTATACGAAGCCTTCAGAAAACTTGTGTTCCAGAATGACCGAAGTACATTGAGATCAAGCATTATATTCTCCGTGATGAAGTCCAGAAAGGAGAAGTGGTTCTCCAATACATATCTCCACAGATGAGCAGATAAGAAGACATTTTGGTAAAGCCTCTGTTCAAGATGAAAGAGTTTGTGTACTCAAGCTGAAGCTCGTGGAGACGACTTCCTTATTGAAAAAGGAAGAGATGACTCCCAGGTTGGGAGGGAGCACTGATGTGTTACAGATTTATGACAGTCATTTTTCAGTTCGAAAAATGGTCCAGGATGAGCAATTCCTTTCCAGTTCGGAAAGTGGTTTGAGATTTCTGACGGACAGGCATTTTCCAGTTCGGAAAATGGTCCAGATTGAACTGTCATTTTCGTAATGAAAATGGTTAGATGGATTGTTGATGTACCATAGACAGTGATTCCTCTTGTGTTTAACATAGGGAATGGTCTAGGACAATCTCTCTTCTTGACGGTCACTCTCAATAGTCGTCAAGAAGACTGGTCCGCCTCGCGGGATAGTCATTCTTTCAAAGCTCACAGTTGTGAGCAGTTTCGAAGAATGGTCCGTTTTGGAGGTTGGTGCAGGACAGTCATTTCCTTTGGAAATGGTTCGGGCAGTCATTCCCTAGGGCAGATTCATTCTCTCTAGGTTGCACTTTGTTTAGTGCCGGATGAATGGCTCAGATAGGTGAATGGTCCAGGTTCAATAATCGGGGATAGGCATTCCCTAGGGTAGACTCATTCTCTCCAAGTTGCACTTTGTTTAGTGCCGAAAGAATGGCCCAGATAGGTGATTGGTCCAGGCCTCAAAAATCGGGACAATTATTTTTCCTTGCTTGAGAAGAATAGTCCAGATAGCTCATTGTTGATGTTTTAACTTCTGAGGGCAGATGCTCTTCCAGATCTCACAGATGTGACTGGAAGAATGGCTCAGATGATTCAGTTTATATCATAACAATGTTTTATGTGTAGGTTGATATCAGATGATTTTTATGGAGATTGTATGTCTCTGGACGGTAGATGTATACTACTGAAGTGGATTTGTTCCGTTGATTGTGACTATATATCACTGATCAAGTATCTGTGTGCTACTTGGTGCGACAGTGTACTACTATGGATAGACACAATTGTGTTCTATTGAATGACATTGTTCCGATCGCCTTGAAGACTATCAGTAGTGTTGGAAATGATTATCAGCTAGATGGATGATCAATGGACCTCTCCAGATGGAAAATGGTCTAGGACATTTATTCTTCTAGGTCATATGTCCGGATTAGAAGAATGGCTCTTACGTCACTCTATGGAGTGAGTGACTTATCCAACATCATGTTTGATTACTCAGATGGAGTATGGTTTCAAGAGATGATGCAGCTGATGACACTGATAGTGATGATGGTGCTCATGATCTAATCATGAGTTAGTCTATATGACTATGTTGATGCTACCGGGTAAATGGTATGTTTGTGCTCAAGACCATTACCTTCAATACCTCCCTACCTAGGAGGGAGTGTTGATATTATGGTAGCTGTGGGAGGTATTTACCTTCACGTGTAAACCTGACGAGAATAGAATATTCCAGGAAGCAAGAAGAAACCCTAATTAGTTGGCTAATAACCCTAGAAGACAAGTCGACTCAAGAGAATAATTTGTATTAGGTTATTAGCCTTGAAGAGACGAAGTCGACTAAAGGAAATATTATATACTAAGTAAATAGGCACCCAGAATGAGAAGTCGGCCCAGGCAGTTTTCTAGTTTTAGTATAAATACATGAGGCCAGTGTTCATTCTGGCAGGCATTCTCAGAACTGCAGAAGCAACTGTTGTGTGCACTACAGTTGGCCAATTTTTGCGCAAGTTTGGAGGAGAGCTGCCATTGCAGCTGCTCCAACTAGCAGATTTCGGTTTGGCTTGGACTCTCTTTTGGTTATGGTTTGGACTCTCTGATCAACTCTTGTTACTATTGTTTGGTGCGCTATTCTTGGAGAGGTGTGCTATCTTGTTTGGCTATCTAGCCTAGGGTTTGCTTTCAGAATGATTCTTTGTCAAGGTTAAGGTGCTCGGGGGTGGCTTTGGCCTATGGTTGGGTGACAATAGTGATACTGTCTATGGTTAAACGAGCACATCCATCATATTCTAACAACACAACCCCCCTAGGTACATGTCTGCTCATTTGTGTCTGGTGGATTCTTTGCTCTTCCATGGTTCAAACGCTCTGCCCTGTCTCTGCCCCCTTGTTGGGGTCTCAACATCCATCAGATGGGCTCTTCAACCCCATGGAGGTTCGAACTAATCATCTCCCCATGTGTACCTATCGAATATGGTACTTGTCCGTCAGGCATGATCTTGCACATCAAGAACTAGGCCCTCCATAGGCTCATAAGTCACATGGATCATAGCAATGTCAATCCCATCTCATCATCAATATTATTAAACATGTGCATCAAACCCCTATTACCCCAGTTAAGTGCTCATAGACATTATACAAGTCTGTAATACAAGTTTGAGGAAGGGGACAAGACGTCCTATTGGGCTAGTGTCCGCTGGAAGAGGGGTGTTTCTGGAAAGGATTAAATCCAAGTCATGTAAGTGGGTGAGGTGGATGGGGATGCTTGGGCAAAAGGTCCAGTGATAGCAGGGATGGCTTACCGGTGGGTGCCTCTGTGGGGGGTGAGCTGCACCTGTGATGGATGCAAATGTTCCCAAGCCCATTCATGCCTTTGATCTTCATTCATTTTTTTCCAAGATGCTAGTCAAAGGACACTGCCCTGGCTTCGTGGCTAGTGGTGGCAATGTTAGCCACAAGCATTTCACGGAAATGAGAAGGTTGACTCGTGATGATACCCCCTTTCTCTTGGCTATGCCACCAAGAGCCACTACCCTGGCGTGGTGACCAGATGTTGGTAGTGGTGACCAGATGCTCATGGACCTAATAGGCTAGCTCGTGATGAGACGCCCTATCCTCTGACCAGGTCTTGTCTTACTGTTTCTCGTCTTTTTATTTCTTTTTTCTTTCAAGAAGCTAGTCAAGGGTCACTACCCTAGCTTGGTGACTAGTGGTGGCAATGTTAGCCACACGCACTTTCATGGAAATGAGAAGGTTGGCTCGTGATGAGACCCCCTTTCTCTTAGCCATGCAACCAAGAGCCACTACCCTGTCGTGGTAACCAACTGCTAGTAGTGTCATACCGTTAGGCACGCATGGACCTAATAGGCTGGTTCGTGACGAGACCCCCTATCCCTCAACTAGGTCTTGTTTTATTATTTTTTTACGGGTCCCTCTGTTTCTTGATGAGAAGCTTTTTATTGCTTTCTCGGGGATCCCTGGGCGAAGCATCTCGAGGTTTTATTCTCAGGATTTTATTGTTAGCTGCTTTTACCCCCCAGGCCTTTTGGCCCATTCTTCCCACCAAGTAAGGTACAATCCCTAAATGATTGGCCAACCCTATGCCTAGACCAGTGTAATGGGATGGGTGAGCGAGAAATACGATGGAAAGTGGTATGTATGACGGGAACGAACGATGGCTTTTCAGAAATCCCCCTAGTGGCAACTCAAAACCTATGGACACAAGGTTGCTAGGGCATCCTGTCATTCCCCCCAGACATGGTCAAGTGGGCAAGTATAAGATCCAATCACTTGTTAGGAACAAAAGGAATCAAATGCACATATTCAAAGGTTTTGAGGATCAAAGTGACACATACCATGATACTCAGACTCATTACCTCATGGAGCAAGAACCATCTTTGATACAGGAGCAAGCCGAAGGTGATGGATGATGCTGCTGCTGCTTACAAAGTGGAGGTGCTGAAAGGGAGAAAAGATGGGCCCTTCAGGGCCATGCTCAAGTCGATCTGGCTCTCGGTACTCCATGTGTAGGACCTGTGGGCCTCGAGACATAATCTCCTTGTTATCCCTAAAAGTGGGGGATAACGGGGATAAAGGCATTTTCCCAATTTGTTTTTGTCATTTTAGTTGTTTGTTGTTGGAGAAAGAAGGAGAAGCGTTTGTGGTCTTCATCTATCATTGTGGAGATAGATAAACAACCATCATCATCACGATCAATGATTTTTTAGTGGAGTAAGGGTTCAATTTCATTTGCCAACACAGGTGTTGAATCTTTCATTCATAGTTATGTATTTAAATCCCACCATGTTAATGCTTTTTTTTTAAAGATTTATGCATGTTTTCTTGCCTACATTTTTTTTGTCATTTTGCCATGATTTTCATGCTCATAAAACGATGTAAGGGTTTTTTGTTAATGGGACAACAAACTTGAGCCTTAATGTTAATTTTTTCTCCACCCTCTTTTTGCCATTTTTCATTGCTAGTAATCTAATCTAAAGGTTTGATTTTTTTTACCAATGGGCTATTTCTTTTTCTAGTGGAGTTTAATGTCATTTTCTTGTTTTTTTGGTGCCTTAGGGTTGAATTTTGAAGCTGTCAATTTCCATAGAAAATATATTGAATCCTTTGGATGCATTTTGGCTGTATGGGATCCCTGAAAATGGGACAACTTGATAATGATTGAATTGCAAATTGTTTGGGGTGCATATGACCGAAGTGATTAGAAGGTTGAAATACCATTTAGCTAAAATCCCCAGGCATGATGTTGGGATTTGTCTTAAATTTCCCTCGGAGAATATGAGAGTTGAACTTGATTCAATTGAAGCAAAGGATAAAAAGAAAGAAGACGTTGCGGCAAAGAAGGTCGAACTTACAGTTAAAAGTTCAGGGGTATCTACCCATGAGGGTAGTGGGAGTGGCTCTGTTGCCGTCCTTATACACACTTGCAAACGTGAGCTAAGTCCGGCTCACTTAGTGTGTCCTTGGAGGCACAATGCCTAGGTTCACAGCCCACGTTGTCACTTTGACCGAAACCTCTTTTGTCTAGGCTTACTCCTAGGGAAGCCAAAGGGGGTAGACCTTAGTTACTAGATGTGTTAGAGTTAGGTTCTAGGAGTTAATTTTAATTTGTTAAGGTTAGAGGGGATTCTAATCCTAAGATGCTAAGGCAACCATGCAAGATGCAAGGGTTAGCATGAAAACAAACCTTTTCCCTAGGTCAACTAAGACTAGTGCCTAGAAATTGGGCAAGGGGTCAACTATGTTCAAGGGTTGTTTATTACAAAAGATTACAATTATACAAAGCAAACTAACCACGTTTATCTTGTATGTGTGCAGGATACAAAGGATCAAATCATATCACCACATATACGGGATCATCATCAACACATTACTTCAATAACAAATTCCAAAGGTTAAGAGGAGTTAAGCACAGTTGTTATGAAGATTGTTAAAGAAGACCTACACTCTCAATTTATTAAACCCCCAAAGTGTTTTATTAGATTAGGTCTAGGGTTTAATAGTTAGGTTTTCTTAAGATTTACAAGTTTTATTAGCTTTCACCAAAGCCTCCTCCTATTGCCAAATAACTGCTGGATGCTCAAGATACACCCATCACATGGGCACCTTCACCCCTCACAGCGATACACATCGTTTCATCTCAACTGACACACCCATTTGATGGACATCTTCTCCACACAGGGGTACATCTGGAGTACCACATCCTCTGAACTCTCTACACAGAGAAGAACAATAAACCCATCACATGGGCACCTTCACCCCTCACAGCGATACACATCGTTTCATCTCAACTGACACACTCATCTGATTGACATCTTCCCCACACAGGGGTACACAACGTTCCGTCTCCGTCTCAGAGAGAAACGACACACCGATTTTATGGGCATCTTCCCCACACAGGGGCACACAACGTTCCATCTCCGTTTCAGAGAAGAACGACACACCCATCTCATGGGCACACCCAACTCATGGGCTCTCTCACAGGCCGACTCACTTAGTCTGTGTCCTGGAGGATGTCTCACACAACTGTAATCATCAACATCGGGATGGTACTAGACTATTTGTGTTAGATGATGCTGTTGTTGCAAGGACCATTTTGATGCCACACAAGTCATTAGAATTTAGAAGTTAGGAATTTATATTTTTAAAATTCAATTGTGTTTTATAATTTTTTGTAAAGTTTAATTATGTTTTCTTTATGTTCTCTTTCTTTCTTATTTGTTGTAGATGTTTGGTGGCAAAACTATGGTGCATGGTCACCAAATTAACAGAGATTTTCCATCTGAATTCTCAGTCAAACCTGTAGCTCTTCGGAATGTGAGTGCAATTGGAGTGTATTTGAAAAAATACACTCAAAGAAACGCACAGGTTTAGAACTTAGAACTTCAACATAGCAATTACATTTATTGTAATTTATGAGTCGATGACCCTCAAGACTCGTTAAATTTTTTATGACCCTCGTACAGGTTGGAGTTCTCACATCTCAATGACTTGGTGTATGTCCATTACAATCTTCGACTATGGTTGAGGTAAATGTATAGAACACCAAATGTGAACGCCATTTCCTTGGACAATATTGATGTATTGTCTAAGTGGAGGGTGGAGGTTGAGGTGCCTATCATGGAGGAGGCGCCTGAATGGTTAGAGGAGGAACAACAATAGGAGGAGTAATAGGGGGAGTAGGAAGACGAGCGAGAGGAGGAGGAGCAACTTGAAGACATCATGGAGGGTGATGTGCTAGCATCAACTCCATGATGTTAAAGTCACCGGTTCGAAACCTGCGGGGACAAAAAATCCAGCCTTGTTAAGGGTTGGTGTGGCTCAGGCCGGGTGCGATCCCCGTGTGATTTTAACGGCTTAGATGCCCCTGAGTCGTGGTTTCTCAGCCACAGGCTAGTCCTGCAGGTCACCGACAAACTAGCAAACAAAAAAAAAAACTTTAAAATGCTGATCTACACTTCTAAGCATGCATAAAATTGACACATAGATTTTTGGTCAACATGACCCTGGAAAACACCCCCCATGGAGAAAACCAGTTTGGAGCAGATATATATAGAAGGCCTCAAAGCAAAATGTACAACACAGGAAATATACACAAGTGAACCTGGTTCAATAGCAACCACTCTCGGATGCCTTGCAGTTCCTTGAAGACCTCACCACAAGCCTTGTGAAGTAAGGTGCCCGTTGCGTTGGTGAGCCTTTATTCCTCTTGCTTGCTTTGTCTTTATCCTGATGCCTTTGTCTTTGAGCCTTTGCCTTTACCTCTGAGATGCCTTGATCTTGCCTTTACCCACTTGAAGCTTTGAGTGACCCTTGCTATTCTCCCTTGAAGTTTGCGCCCTCTACACAAGTGCACCCTCCTCCATGGTATGATGTGCACCTAGTTTTGGTGTCCCCTCTCCTCTAGCAAAAGCCTCCTCTAAGTGCGCCCTTAGTTCCTCACTAAGGCTCTCCTCTCACAAGTGCGCAACTCCCCTACACAAATCTCTCATGTATGAAGTGCGCCTCTCCTCCAAGTGCACCCTCAACCATGGAATGCGCATAAGCTCATAAGTGTGCCTCCTCCTCCATGGAAGCACCTCCTCCAAGCTAATGTGCCTTCCCTCACTCAATAAACAGGCCCTCCAACAAGTGCGCCTTCCTCTCCTCAAGAAATGCGCCCCATCTCTCCTCCTGTTCTCCTCTTCTCACAAGGGAAGAATAAGTCTCATAAATGCACTATACCCTCCTTTAGCCTCCTTTGGCCAAGCCCCAAAATATTAATGGTCTAGATCCAATCTAGCTAAGTCTAATCATTGGGTGAGATCTAATCCAAAAATCTCATTAAGGAAACCCACTTTCCTTAGTTTGCTTCATGTCTATTAATTCACCCACTTTGTGAATTAATTGACACTTTAATGACTTAAGTGACATATTTCACTTTTGAATTAAATCTACTAAGTCAAAGTGAAATTAGAATCATAAAGTAAAGTACAAGGGTAATAATCTCCCCCTTTATGTTTAGAGACTCATAAACACACGGGGACCACTTTCCAAGGTACCCAAATCTCAACACTCCCTCTTACAGAGGAAAGTGCCCGTCACCACCAATCTCATCCCTATAGTGGACATGGTTGCCTCCTGGCATATACTCGGTGAGTATGGATGTACCTTGATCACTAAAAGTAGTCTCTGTCGCAGATCTGCTCAATCTGCATGATCTATAGATGGAAGTGTCTCTCCACCTATCCAAGATCACCTAGATCTTGGCATCACACCAAAGATCTCCACCTTGGTCTCCCACCAAAGATATCTACCTCCTGGCATCTCACTAACGGTCACTACTCTTGGCATCTCACCAAGAGTCACCCCCTCTTTGTATCTGACCAAGAGTACCTGGATCTTGGCATCTCACCAAGATCCTCAACTTGGCCTCTTGCCAAGTAGCTTCCACCTGAAGTGGATCCAGAACCTGGTTTGCTCGTCTATATAGCCAAGTGAGGCTCAAGTCTTCGTGGTGCCTTGCCGCTCCTCCTCATCAATCTCTGATGCTTTGAAGCTGTAGCACCAACTCTCGGTCTGCTCGGCAACTCTGAAACTGAAGCTATCCTGGGTGGACCAGTCACCCACTCTGATGATGGTGTCCAAGGAAACTCAGTCAGATCTCCCTTTGAATCACTGCTATGAGTCAGTCAACTCTCCTCAACTATGTCTCTCCATCTAATGTTGGATGGTGTAACAATAGACAAAGTAGTCACAAATGCACACTATCTCGCAAACTTGTCATTGAACTCTATTTCCTCTGCTGTCGCTGCTGACCCATCCTGCTGCTTCTTCTTCTTTTTGGGACACTATCCTGCATAGTGACCCATCTCTCCACTAGCAAAGAATCTCACTGTGCTCATGTCTCTCTTTTGCCCATTGCTGTTGTTCTCTCCTCCCTGTGGTGGGGCCCCAAACTTGGGACCCCCCCGACCTCCCCGACTGGTCTTCTTCTTGCCCTTTGTCCAAAGAGCAAGGTCCCTGTTATCGCACGGTTTGTAGGAAAGGTCCAAAAGCTTGAGTCAGGGCTTGAAACCGACGTAACAGGAGCTTCCCCACCCACTGTCACCTCGATGGGGGGCTCTTTCTATTTAGGAGGGCAAGTCCGAGGGAGACGTCCCTAAGGCAATCTGGTTTAAAGAAAGGCTAAAGGGTAAAGGCCAAGTCAAGGAAACCCCTTTCACATATTGTTGCCCAAGAAAAGATGGTCAAGGAGATAAGACCACTGACGATGCACCTGTTTGCGAGACAAAACAAAGAAAACTAGAATGTGCTTGCAGTGGGTTAGTACTTCATGAAATCAATGACTATCTTTATCATATATATGAGCAAATGACAATGCTATTATTGACGAAGTCAATGATGGCTTAATAATGACAAAGAGCTAATATCACTTCTTCAATAAAGCATAAGGGCATTCAATGTTTAAATTCAATCCTTGTATCAAATATCAAAGCAATAAATACTTCAAATTTGGCTCATATATAATGTTGCTGCGTCACCTATATATTGTTGCTACAATAGGTATGACGTCAGCCTTAATCAATAGATCAAAAGAGAGACAAAGAGCAAAAAAACGTTTTGTCAAATTAGCTTACACATGCATTAAGTAACTCAATGTCAATCAAATATGGTGAGTGAGGTCACAACGTTTTAGGTATAAGCAAGAAAACAAGCCTATGACGTCACCTATATATAAATTTTGGTGTTCTGC
>ML777186.1:2351490-2365852 GCA_009831015.1 Picea engelmannii
TCTTCAGGTTGGCTCTGATACCATGTTAATGTTTATGCCATTATTATAGTTCTTTGCATTTCAATAGATAAGAGCATCATAAGAACAAGATCACTGAGAAATACATATTCACAAGAGACACAACATTTATCCTGGGAAACCCTGTAGGGGAAGAAAACCTAGCAAAAACTTCCTTATCATAAATAGCTTATACAATGTTCAAGAGATAACTCAAACCAATACAGATGGTCCTCCCCAAGAGATGCGCCACTCTTCTTTTCCTCTCTCTAACTGGTAATTGCAACTTGCCTCATAAGATAATGAGTAAGTGAGTTGTGTGTTAGAAGTGAGGCGCTAGCCTCCTATATATACAAGACTGGCATGTGTGAAAGGGTTTCACTGGCAGGGCCGACTTCTCACTCTGGGTGGGTAAACCCACCTTTAAATTAATCTTGGGTCTCAATAATAACTGCTGGGGCCGACTTCTTATTCTGCCCATTATAATTGTCCGATGACCAATCCGCAAAAGGGGATTTGGTCCTAATACAATTACCGACATGATTAATCCACAATGGGGATTAATCCTAATAATAAAATAACAATAATAATAAGAATGCTCTTCGCAGTTACATTATTGAACATGCACCACCTTGCCACCCTGGTTTCTTTGGTTGCAACCAGATGGAAGCTACAACTCCCTGTGTTCAAGTACCCACTTGAACCTCTGAGGACAACAGTCCTTCTTAGCACCTCCCTACCACCTTGAAATATAAAGTTTGCTATATATAAATTTATCATAGTGATACCATATTTATCAATGGCTTACCGGTCTCATCACCGTTCTGCTATACTGCTCTGCTCTACCTGCATCAGTGTCTTCCTGCACCCCTTCCTTACGCTTTATGTTCTTCTTCCTTTCATGCTCTATGCGCGATGTGCCTTCTATGAACGATTCCTCTTCTGTGCGTTTCAGTTGCTGCACTCTGCCTCCTTCTACACACCTGAATCACTCTCAACAACAACACTCATCTCTTCTTTGTTCTGCATTCTTATAGTCTCTGTGCACCATGTTGATGACTCGACACTAAAGCTTGCATCTTCCATCTGTACGAGTCCGATGACTATGAGTTGAGGTTTATTGTTAGTACGAATCTTGGGCAGATCCCAACAGATACGGATCTGAATCTGTATCCAATCCGGGGATCCGCGGATATAACCCTCGAGCCCGACAGATCCGATAACATAGATAATGACAAATTCTAAACTGGATAGTGCTGGTTGGGACATGAAACTTATCAACTTCCAATAAGATAAGATAAAATAATTCTATTAATGCCTCAAAATCAAATAGAAGTTGAAACCCTAATAGGCATGAAGTCTAACGTAACACAAAGATGGAATCAAAAACATGAAAGTAATCAACTTCCAATAAGATAAAAGTGTAATGTCTCCTTCCAATTGATCATGATGAAGGATGACTTAGTTGTCTTTACGACTCCCATGGGTTATAGTGAGTGAGGGAAAAGGGAGTCAAGGGGTTTATTTAATGTCCCTTAGCTAGGAGATGTTATATTTTTAAAGTGACATTAAGTAAAAAGGTAATAAAGTAACTTTTAGATTAATTGTCACTTAGACATTAGTAAAGGTGACTTTTTATCTTAAGGTGAAAAGTAAAGGGGGGGTAAGGATCATATTTGGTTTAGTTAAAAAAGGGAAAAGTTCTAGAAGGCATGGAAGAAGAATAAAAGGAGGGGTAGCGCTTCACCTTGGAATCATGACTCGATCTAATATTTGAAGTGCTCTTGGAGCCAAGGTTTTCGTTGGGGTTTTGGCAAAAGTGTCGCAAAACCTTTCCATTGTTTGTTTTTTTTTCAGTGGTGCAACAACCACCCTAGCTAGACAAGAGGAGGATCCATTCGAGATTTCCATTTGATGATCTATCTTCAGTGTATTGGTGCATTGATTTGTTTGAGAGGTACATGGGTTGTCTTGGAGGGTCGATTAGTCTCTTTTGCCGAACCGTGGATGCTTGTAGAGGTCGTGAGGGTTGTAGAGCTTGTTGGAGGGCTTCCTAGGAGGGCCAATCCACTCCCATTGCAGGTCATGAGGTTTGAGGGTGCCGTGGAGGTGCTAGAGGGGGTCTGTGAGGTCTTTTGGAGGGGTGCAAGGGTACTATAGGCAGCGAGGGCTTGGAGGTGAGCCGTGGGGCTGAATCGTGCGGGTTTGAAGTAGTCAACAATCTGGTGATAAAAAAGTGTTTATCACCATGCAAAAGCCATCACAAGACCGCCAACACTACCATGAGGAGATCTAAGCGTTGCTTGGGAAGCATGACAGAGGGTTTGGGCCAGTACTAGTAGGGAGACTGTTAGAAATAATATGTGTGCTCGTTTCACCATAGACAATATAGCAATATTGTCACCCAACCATAGGCCGAAGCCACCGCCGATCACCTTAACCTTGACAAAGAATAGTTCTGAAAGCAAACCCTAGGCCTAATAGCCAATCAATGTAGCATACATCTCTCTAGAGCTAGCACACAAGGCAAATAGTCCAAACCATAACCAATAGAAAGTCCAAGCCTAAATCGAGAATACAGGTTGCAGTAGCTGCAACTACTCCCTAGACTTGCGCACTTACTCAGTTTCTGTAGTGAGGACTCTTACATTTTTGTAGTTTCGAGCTGTGTGTGTCAAATGAGCTTTGGCGTCCTATATTTATACTGCTTCTCCTTAGCTGTCTAGGTCGACTTCTCATTCTAGAGGCTAAAAACTCAATATTAAATATTTCCTTTAGCCGACTTGTCTTCTAGGATTATGTCCAATGCTTTAGGGTTTGTTCTTGCTTCCCAAAATATTCTATTCTTGTCAGGGTTACACGTGGAGGTTAATACCTCCCGCAGCTACCATAATATCAACACTCCCTCCTAGCTAGGGAGGTATTGAAAGCAATGGTCTTGAGGACAAACATATCGTTCAACTGGTAGCATCATCATAGCCATATAGGCTATCTCATGATTAGATCATGAGCACCATCATCGCTATCAGTATCATCTGACAACATCAACTGCATCATCTCCCGAAACCATACTCCATCTAAGTAATCAAGCATGATACTGAATAAGTCACTCACTCCACAGAGTGATACAAGAACCATTCTTCTAATCCGAGCATATGTCCTAGAAGAATAACTTTTCCAACAGATGCTGGAAGCCACGCCATGGGCTACAAGGACTATTCCTCTAATCCAGACATACGTCCTAGAAGAATAAATGTCCTGGACCATTTTTCGTCTAGAGAATGTTTGTCCATCAATACACTGACCATCCATCTAGCTGATAATCATTTTCAACACTACTGATAGTCTACATGGCAATCAGAACAATGTCATTCAATAGAACACAACTGTGTCTATCCTGGTACACAACCACACCAAGTAGCACACAACTACTTAATCAGTGACACATAGTCACAACCAGTGGAACACATCCGCCACAGTAGCATACATCTACTGTCTAGAGACATACAGTCTCCATAGCTATCATATCATCTGATATCAACTTGCATAAAAACAATATCATGATATAAACTGAGTCATCTGGGCCATTCTTCCACTCACATTTGTGAGATCTGGAAGAGCATTTGACCCAGAGAGTAAAACATCAACCATGGGCTATTTGGACTATTCTTCTCAAGCACAAAAGAATAATTGTCCTTGATTTTTGAGCTTGGACCATTCACCTAACTGGGCCATTCCTCCGGCACTAAACATAGTGCAACCTGGAGAGAATGAGTCTGCCCTATGGAATGCATGTCCTTGATTGCTAAACGTGGAGCATTCACCTAACTGGGTCATTCCTCCAGCACTAGACATAGTGTAACCTGGAGAGAATAAGTCTTCCCTAGGGAATGACTGTTTGGACCATTTCCTAAGGAAATGGCTGTCCTGCACCAACCTCCAAAACGAACCATTCTTTGAAACTGCTCACAACTGTGAGCTTCGAAAGAATGATTGCCCAACGAGGCAGACCATTCTACTTGATCACTACTGAGAGTGACTGCCAAGAAGAATGACTGTCCTAGACCATTCCCCCACACTGGCCACAAGGGAAATCAC
The DNA here is from genome assembly GCA_009831015.1 of Picea engelmannii. Taxonomy (NCBI): domain Eukaryota; kingdom Viridiplantae; phylum Streptophyta; class Pinopsida; order Pinales; family Pinaceae; genus Picea; species Picea engelmannii. Next base: position 2,355,586 of record ML777186.1, read on the forward strand.
TGTCTATTGTACATCAACAATCTATCGATCCATTTTCATTACGAAAATGACTGTCCAATCTGGACCATTTTTCGAACTGGAAAATGCCTGTCCATCAGAAATCTCAAACCACTTTCCGAACTGGAAAGGAACTGCTCATCCTAGATCATTTTACGAATTGAAAAATGATTGTCCATAAATCAATAACACATATGTGCTCCCTCGCAACCTGGGAGTAATCTCTTCCTTTTTCAATAAGGAAGTCGTCTTCATGAGCCCCAACTTGTTTCTTAAGTACACAAACTTTTTCATCTGGGACAGAGGCTTTACCAAAATATTTGCTATCTTCTCATCTGTTGAGATATATTGGAGAACCACTTCTCTTTTCTTGACTTCATCACGGAGAATGAAACGCTTGATCTCAATGTACTTCGATCCATCATGGAACATTGGTTTTCTCTAAAGGCTTTATATAGCTCTCATAATTACAATATATCATGGTCGAATTCTGCACTTTTGTTTCCTGCTAGCTCATGACATCGTGGCAAGGCTCAAACTGAAACATATCCAAGTAGCACTTCTTATGTCATTATGAGAGTTTGCCATGGATTAGCAATCCATCATCCCAGACTTCTGAGTAACTATTATGATACACTATCTCTGTCATAAAGAGTTTTCACCACGCTTCTGCTGTATATGAGATACTCTGCATCAAGTTGTTTGAATCCATTCAAGGTGTTCTTATATCTACATACATGGGTCTCTTTCTGGTATACCTCAAGACCTTTAGATTGCTTTACATAAGCTTCTTCCTTAAATGCTCTATTAGGAGAGTAGTCTTTTACAACCAACTGATGTATACTTCAATCCATGGATACTGCAAGAGATATAATAGCTCAGATAGAGGTATATTTGGTTATGGGAACGAGCTGTTATCACAGTATTCTCCTCCATCTAGAAGAACCTCTAGTTCTGAATCTCGCAATGCTTCCATTCATAACCCTTTTTCACAATTTCTTACATACACTTTTCTTCATCATAACATCCATTTCTCCTGCTTGATTGCTTCTAGTGGGTTCAAACCAAGTTGGTAGTCTTGTGATTCTCGGTGTAATAACTGGTTGTTCTGGCTTTTCTTTCTCTCTTGGAATCTTCATGTTTTTCCTCATGTTTCTCTTTAGCTCTTGGGTCCATGGAGTTTTCTATAGATTCCAACATGATCCTTTCATCATAGGATCATGGATGTAGATGGACAACCAAGGATAATTTAAGGCTTCTTTTCGAAGAAGACTTCTTCTAAAGTCAAACTGAACACGTGTTGCTTTTCATGGCTGTTACTTTCAATGGGAACATGGATAGATACTTCATAATCCTCAATGGATCATATTATTTAGGATTGGCTCCCTCCTAATCCTTTTTTCATGCATGAATGCATGCTCTTCTTTTGGAATTCTGTAATCATCTCCCTCCATCTAAGATAGTCCACGCTTCCGTCTGCATTCTTATTGCCTTCTGCAAAGTGCCACAAGTCTTTTTCTAATTTCCTCTTGATTTTTGACTTCTTTCTATTTTGACTTCTTCTGGGTCTCTTCAAGTTTGATTATGATTTCGGCTTACCTGGCAGTTGGTACTTATATAATAGCTTCGATAGGAATTGTTACCAAGGAATGTCAATGTACTTCATCTTCTCATGTGTATTGGTTGACTTGTAGTCATCGTGATAACAATCCTTATCTTGTTATTCTTCCATAGGTATTGTTTCACTTGAACATCTTATCTTCTAAGAAATAGATATGCAAGATATGTGCATAAACTATGTAAACATGGTATATACAAGAACTATGAAGAATATTGTTACCTTGACTTAGAAGAAGAAGTCTGTTTTATCCTGCTTGGCCTTCTTTGAGGGTTCCCTTTCTTCGACAACTGATGCTTCGTTTGTTTCCTTCCTTTTCTTTAACTCTAGACAATGGTTCCTGTAGTGACCATATTTTCGACAGTTGAAGCATTGTATCTTTGACATATCCTTTTCTTGATTTGGTTTCTTCCTCCAACCAAACTTCTTTTTATTCCTGAAATTCTTCAACTTTGCTGTGAAGTCTTGATTTTTGTATTTATTTTGGGATTTCTCTTTTGCGTTAATCCTTGATTCTTCTTGTGACAACAAGTCCAAAGTTCTTCAAATGCGGGATACTCCTTTCTTTTGTTCATGCTTGCGGCAAATGCATCCCATGTTTTGGGAAGGCCATTGAGTACTGTATTTACCAGTTCCTTCTCTGAAATGATTACTTCAATAGCTTGTAGTTGATCTCTTAACTGGGAGATTCTCACAAAGTATGATGTTATTCTTTCATCATCATTCATTTTCATGTCACGAAGCTCATTCTTCAGACTCATTACTTGTCCAATGTTTCTGACTGAGAAGAGATTAGTTAGGGCATCGTGCATCTTCTTAGATGAGTCAAGATGAGAGATGTCGGGTATCAAGTGGTCTTTTACAGAGTCCACTATGAGACTCATGGCATTGATGTCATTGTCCTTGAGCTTCTCCATGATTGCAACGTTTTGAGGTTCCTTCTCTTTTCCTTCTTCAAACTATGGTTCCAGAATCTTTCCTTTCACGATATCCAACACTTTATTCTTGGCAAGGATGAGGTCAATCCTTGTTTGAAGTTAGAAGCCCATTGTAACTTGTTTTCTAACTTCATAGAGTAAGTCATGACTGCTTTGACTTAGTCAACCTTTGACTTTTACCAAAAACTCAAACTCGACATCTTAGCTTGTTGAGAGTACCAGGAGGTGCGCTAGGTTAAGGCATACTAGGCTATCCAGAAATTAGGTCAATCTCTTCACTTAAGGTGCTTGAACATGAGGGTTAGGGTTTCGTTGCTGCAGTAAAAACTTTGACTGCAACTGCAACTGTAACTGAGCAAATCCTCCGAATCAATCTTCCAACGGTTAGAGTTTCTGAGGATAGTGTGGGCCCATAACCTATCATAAATAATAGGTGTGCTCGTTTAACTATAGACAATATAGCAATATTGTCACCCAACCATAGGCCGAAGCTACCCCCGAGCACCTTAACCTTGATAGAGAATAGTTCTGGAAGCAAACCCTAGGCCTAATAGCCAATCAATGTAGCGTACCTCTCTCCAGAGCTAGCACACAAGGTAGAAAGTCCAAACCATAACCAATAAAAAGTCCAAGCCTAAACCGAGAATACAGGTTGCAGAAGCTGCAACTGCAGCTACTCTCCAGAGTTGCGCACTTACTCAATTTCTGCAGTGCGCACTCTTACATTTCTGTAGTTTTGAGCTGTGTGTGTCAAATGAGCTTTGGCGTCCTGTATTTATACTGCTTCTCCTTAGCTGTCTGGGCCGACTTTTCATTCTGGAGGCCAAAATCTCAATATTAAATATTTCCTTTAGCCGACTTGTCTTCTAGGGTTATGTGCATTGCTTTAGGGTTTCTTCTTGCTTCCTAGAATATTCTATTCTTGCCAGGGTTACACGTGGAGGTTAATACTTCTTGCAGCTACCATAATATTAACAGAGACTAACCGACAGTGGATTTGAGCATGTCATCGTGTTAGAGGAGGGAGCAAAACCCGTGATTGCCACACCATACAGGCATCCAAAGAAGTTTAAGGATGAGATAAAGAAGGCCATACAATAGTTGCTGGAGATGGGGCACATTAGGCCTAGCTCTAGTCCCTTCGCTTCTTCATTAGTATTGGTGAAGAAGAACGATGGCACGATGAGGATGTGCATCAACTACAGGGTGCTGAACAAGAATACCATCAAGAACCGATACTCAATACCTAGAATTGATGAGTTGATAGATGAGTTGCATGGGGTGGTGTACTTTTGGAAGATTGATGTTCTATCTGAGTACCATCAAATTCGAGTCAGAGAGGAGGACATCCACAAAACATCATTTAGATGTCACTACGAGCACTATGAGTTTCTAGTCATGCCCTTAAGGTTGACTAATGCAACAACTACCTTCCAGTCATGTATGAACCATATCTTCAACAAACAGGTGAGGAACCTCTTACTAGTGTTCTTTGATGATCTACAGATCTACAACAGGACTTGGGAGGAGCATCTGAGGCATGTTGATGAGATTCTCAACATCATGAAGGAGGAGTCACTATTTTCCAAGGAGACAAAGTGCGAGTTTGGGTTGAGATAGATCATCTATTTGGGACATGTGATTGGTGTTGAGGGCGTGAAGGTGCACTAGGAGAAGATCTAGGAGATCTTGGTTCGGCCCACACCCAGATCAGTTACAGAGTTGCGGGGGTTCTTCGGGTTGTGCAACTTCTACAGGCTCTTTGTGCGCCATTGATGGATCTCACCAAGAAGGGTGCATTCAAATGGTCAGAGGAGGCACAAGCATCATTTTACAGGATGAAGAAGGTGATGAGTACTTTCCCAGTGTTATCACTTCTAGACTTCTCTTAGCCATTTGTGTTGGAGTGTGATGCACTCGGAGAGCGGATAGGAGCAATGTTGATTCAAAATCGACATCCTATAGCTTTCAAGAGCAGGAAGCTGAGGGAGCTAGAGAGGCTCTACCCCATTTATGATAAGGAGATGTTGAGCATCATGCATGCATTGGCCAAGTTTAGACAGTACCTGGTTGGAGGATGCTTTGTGGTGAGCACCAACCACGACAGCTTGAGGTATTTCTTGGAGCAAAAGGACTTGAGTGAGAGACAACATAAATGGGTAAGCAAGGTGCAGGCATTGTTATCCCCTATCCTAGGGATAACTAAGGAGATCATGTCTCCAGGCTCACAGGTCCTAGACATGGAGTGTTGAGAGCCGAATTACTTGAGCATGGCCTCAGAGGGCCCCTCTTTTCTTCGGTGCAGTCCATCTATCAACAACAACAATATCCATCCCACCAGCCTAGTCCTGAAGTAGCAGTAAGTCTTGCTCAATGAGGTAATGAGTCCGGGTATCATGGTATGTGTCACTCTGATTATTGAAGCACTTGGATATGTTCATTGAATTCTCCTTTATTTCATAACGTTTGCTTGGAAATTATGCTCTCTAACTTGTTCATACCTGGAAGGGTGACATGATGCCTGTTATCGCACAATTTGTAGTTTGATCAAAGGAAAGGTTAAAGGAGAGCAAATTGGCGTAACTTGAGACTATCCTATCACTATCACCTCAATAGGATGTCTCTTTCTATTTAGGGTGTTAGGCCCAGGGGATACATCCTCGGTGACCTAGGGGTTTGAGAAGGCAAAGTCAAAATGGTTAGATAAAGATCCCCTCTCACAAGTCACCACTGATCAGAAAGTCTCGGTTTTATAACCAATGAAATGATAATATGTCAAGGTGTACCTGCCCGGAACAAAGCAACAAGAAACTATATACATTGCGAGTACAACTTGCTGGTTAGCACTTCATAAAATCGTAGACTTTCTCAAATAAAACAATTCACTGATAATGATGAAGTAAACAGAAAATTATAACAACAATATTGATGAAGCAATACTTCATTAAATGCCTTGAAATAGCTTCAAAATGACTAAGAATCATCAACCATTGAAATCATAATACTAGCATTTATTAGAAGCAAACAAGGCATTGTATAAATCAACCTTCTTAATTGCTTTTATAAGCTTTTAATGCTGCAATTAATGGATGTAGCTTACTTTAGTAACATCAACAATAATGTTAGTAGGTTAGGCTATTCTAGTGTTAGAAATGGTTAGTAGGAAGCTCAAAGTATAGGTTTTGATGGTTGTTTTGATCAATCATTCAACAAGAAGACTTAGACTAGTGCTTTAGGGCAAATGGAGTCAATGATGTGGCAACAAATGTTGAAGAGGAATAATGATAGTAGGAGAGTCAAAGACGAGATATTGATATATTGGAGTGTTGGTAAACCAAGGCTCCAATTATCAAACCCTAGGGGAAACTAGCTACTAAGGTGTAGATAACCCTAGGCCTTAATATATTTTCTCTCTCTTTAACTCAATGATTAAGCAAAAAATCGGCTAAGATGAAGCAACGGATACTAAGGTGTTGCAATGGCAAGGCCTTCACAAATGCTTCAAGAAAAATGGCCTCTTGACAAGATCTAGTAGGTGAAGGATTTTAAAGCTAGGACAATAACATGTGCTAGTCTTCCTAGGGTTTAATCAAACAATTTCATAATCTTTAATGTAAATGCAAGATAAATAAGTCTGTAACCATTCCATTAAGAAGAATTGCAGAAATATCACTTACATTCATCAAGAATAATCAAGAAAAACCCTAGTTGAACACTTCCACCAAGAAACTTATCAAAATACTCCAAGATTTAGCCTTCCTCAACAAGTGCTCCTAAAATGTCAGCCAAGAAACCCTAGATAGGGTGCAAATTTCGGTCCTCACAAGTGTGAGTGAAAGATGATCCAAAATAAGAGTGATTTTCCCCTTATTTATACAATACTAATGACAAGAATTAGGTCAAAAAGGTTGACATGGCCAGTTACACATAATATCCAGTTTTTACGTTAAATGTCATAATAAAACCCTAAATCAAGCTGTAAAGATGACGTCATGCCCTTTTAGGGTGACATTAGGCCCTTTTAGGGAAATGTTGGCCTCTTGGAGCAAAACGTTAGGCCTCCTGGGGCCTCAGGATCCTGCGACATGTGCCACTTGGCACACAACTGCCTCTAAAGCATCCAAAACGTTGGGTGATGTCATGGGCCTTCCAATGCCTACATCATGGTGAAAGGGCAAGATCCCCCTGGATCCAGGCCTGCCAGGCTGTCCTTCGTGGAACATCCTCCTCTCTCTCTGGTGCAAACCCCTGTTTTATCTCTGCCCCTGGCTGGGGTCTCAACATCCATCTGGTGGGATTTTAGCCCCATGGAGGTTCGAACTAATCATCTCCCCATGTGTACCTGTCCATCGGGTGTGACCCTGCAACATCAACAGATACGCCCTCCATGGGCTCATGAAACCCCTTTTACTCGGACAAGTGCTCAAAGACATTATGCTATTCTACAAGACAAGTTTGGAGGGGACGTTAGGACGTCCTATTGGGCTAGTGCTCATTAGATGTTGGATGTTCTTGGGTGAAGGCAAATCCAGGCCATGTAAGTGGATGAGGTGGCAAGGGATGTCTGGACAATGGGTGCAGTGATAACAGGGAAATGTATGGCTTACCTGTGGGTGCCTTTGAAGAGTGTGAGTTGAACCTTGTCATGGATGCAAATGTTTCCAAGCCCATTCATGCCTTTTATCCTTTGTTCTTATTGCTTTTTCTTTCAAGAGACTATTTGGGGTACATTGCCCTAGCATGGTGACCAGTGGTGACAATGTTACCCACAAGTATTTCATGGAAATGAGAAGGTCGACTCGTGATGAAACCCCCTCTCTCTTGGCTATGCCACCAAGAGCCATTACCCTGGCGTGGTGACCAACTGAATGGTAGTGTCATACCGCTACATGCCCATGGACATAATAGGCTGGCTCGTGATGAGACCCCCTATTCTCCAACTAGGTCTTGATTTATTATTTTTTATGGGTCCCTCTATTTCTTGCTGAGAAGCCTTTTATTGCTTTCTTGAGGATCCATGGGCGAAGCATCTCAAGGTTTCATTCTTTTGGCTTTTATCTTTTGCCAACTACTTTTACCCTCTGGGCCTTTAGCCCCTTCTTCCCACAAGGTAAGGTACAACCCTTTGCTAGTTTGGCCAACCCAAAGCTTGAACCAGTGCATGGGATGGATGAGCGGGAAAATGATAAAAAGTGGTTAGTATGGTGGGAACGGACGATGACCTTTCATGAATCCCCCTAGTGGCAACTCAAACCCTATGGGAACCAACTTACTAGGGCATCCTGTCATTTCCCCCAGGTGTGGTCAAGTGGAAAGGCATAAGGTCCAAGCACATGTTAGAAGCAAAAAGAATTAAATGCACATATTCAAATGTTTTGAGAATCAGAGTGACACATACCATGATACCCAGACTCATTACCTCATGGAGAAAGACCCACTTCTGCTGCAAGACCAGGCCGATGTGATGGATCCTGTTGCTGCTGACAAAGTGGAGGCGCTGAAGAGGAAAAGGATGGGCCCTCCAGGTCCATGCTCAAGTCGATCTGGCTCTCGGTAATCCATGTCTAGGACTTGTGGGCCTCGAGACATAATCTCCTTAGTTATCCCTAGGCTAGGGAATAACAATGCCCTAGTAAGTTAGTCTCCCTTTAGGATGGATTTCCACTGGGTGGGTCTATTAAAGGTCATCGTTCATTCCCTCCATACTTACCACTTTCCATCTTTACTCCTCTCATTTTCCCTCTACATTTGTTCGGGCACTGGGATTTGCCAAACTAGTAAGGGTTGTACTTGGCCTTGAGGGAAGAAGGGGCTAAAGGCCTAGAGGGTAAAAGTAGCTGGCAAGAGTTAAAAGCCAAAATGAAACCTTTGAGATGCTTCGCCCAAGGATTCTCGAGAAAGCAGTAAAAAGCTTCTCAGTAAGAAAGGGGAACCCGTAAGATAAATAAACACTCAAGGTATTAGTTGGTAGATGGGAGGTCTCATCATGAGCCGGCCTATTATGACCATGAACTTCCCTAGGAATGAGCCTAGACGGAAGAATTCCAAGTCGAGGTGACAGTGGGTTTGGACTTGGGCCTTGTGCCTCCAAGGACACACCAAGTGGGTTGGAGACTTCTCCACGCTTGTAGGTGTGTATTAGGACGGTAACAAACATTAATGTAGACTACACATGGGAAATGCTTCTAAAGGCCTTCTCAGATAGATGGATAATAAAAATGAAAGCAGATGATATGCATAAAATCAAGGAGGCATTGAAGAAATTTAAAAAGGAACTTGTGGAGAAAGATGATCAATTCTCTAACATGCAATCCCTTATTCAAACACTTATTAAGGAGGTTTAGAATTTAAGCAAAGGAGTGATGATAAAAGGGAAGGACAAGGATGATTATGTTGAATTTTAATGCTTAGCTCATGCACATGTAGTTTATTTCAATTTAGCATGTACTTGAACCATAAACAATGCAACAATACCATATACAAGTGCTGCAATCACCAAGATCACAAGAAGAATAACCATGCACAAGAACAGAAGAAGTATCCTGGGAAAAACCCTTCTCAATCAATGGAAAAACCCAACAATCCTTTGCTATATTCTCAAGAGAAGATCCCCCACACCATAGACCTTAGCACACAAGACGATGCTTAAAAAACCTAGAAACTTGCGCCCTAGAAAGTGTTGAATTTTCACTATGCTAGGCTCAAGCATGAAGTTTATTTCATTTTAGCATTTACTTGAACCATAAAGAAATGCAGCTACACCATACACTAGTGCTACAATAACCAAGATCAAAAGAAGAAGTACCATGCACAAGAACACAAGAAATATCTTGGGAAACCCTTCTACTCAAGGGAAGAAAACCCAACAATCCTTTGCTATATTCTCAAGAGAAGATCCCCCAACCATAAAACACTAATGCACACAAGAGGGTGCTTCTACAACCTTGAAATTTGCACCCAATAGAGGTGCCCACTTCAACCCTAAAATATACTTGTTGAAATTCTGAAATTACATGTGTGAGTGTGTTTCCTCAATGGGGAGATCACCTCTATTTATACTAGACTAGACACAACAAAAGGTGTGTATATTGTCACAACAGGGTTGACCTCAATAACTTGGAAAATAATTAATTATAACAATAAACATTAATTATCTTACACATATGGTGGTGTCGACTTGTACCCTTTACATCATGTTATCGCGCATTTTGTAGCTAGGATAAAAGGCTATAAGATAGAAGGCCAAACTGGCGTAACAAGAACCAATCCCACCCAATGTCACCACAATGGGATGGTTCTGTCTCTTTAAGGAGGTTAGGCCCAGGGGAGACGTCCCTAGTGACCTGGGGTTTTGAAGAGGCAAGAGGCTAATAAGACAATGATAAGATTTTCCCCCTTTACAAGTCACCACCCAAACAGATAGTCCGGCCAAAGGTCAATTTAAGAAGCAAAACCCCCAAAGGAGTATACCTGCCTGGAACAAAGCAACAACAAACTAATATTTGCAAGTTATTCAATGGGTTAGTACTTCATAAGACTATCTGATAAATATATAAGCAATATGGCAATAGATATTGACGAAGTCAATGTTTATAAATATAGCTATGAAAGTAATGTCACTTCACCAATAAATATTAGGACAATATGGCATTCAATGTAACCAATCAACACATCATCTAATAAATGCCTTAGATCACCATTCAATTGCTCAAAG
>ML777186.1:2373970-2390503 GCA_009831015.1 Picea engelmannii
AAAATGCTTCCAAATGCTCCCAAATGATGAATGAGAGAAGTGTGAGGCTCTTAGAGGGGGCTGCTATGCCTTTATAAAAATCTGTTAGGGTTTAGGAGGGTTCAAAGTTTAAGAAAAACAAAAAAAAAATACTTTTTGAAGTCTGCAGGCGTGAGGGAAAATATCAGAACCGAACCGGCCGGTTTAAGACGGAACCGGCCGGTTTGGTACCGAACTGCAAACCGACCGGTTCCGTCTTAAACCGGTCGGCCGGTTCGGTTTTTCAACCGGTTCGACCCGGTCAGCTATCAAACCGGTCAAACCGGCCGGTTCCGGTTCCGGTTTGCCGGTTTTTAAAACACTGAGTTAGCATAGGTTGTGTGAGATCTACTCTAGATAATTTTAGCTTTAAACATGCATGTAAGATACCACAACTAAGCTAGCTAGATTATGAAAGAAAAACAGAAAAGAAACTAACTAAAGCTTGGAAAGCAAAATCTGAAATGAAGAGAATGCAAGCCACTTGGGTACCCTCCTTTGGGCTTGCTTACAATGTTTTAGATAGAAAAGAAAGAGAGGATAGAGTTACCACTTTGAAAGGAGGTTCTTGAAGGTGTGTTGTGATTGAAAACAGAGAACATGCACCCTTAACCTAGCGAGAACCTGCAAAAATCAGCAAGCTATGGCTTGCTGATTTTGCTGCAACACACTCAACAAAAGTTAAGAAATTTTTTGTTTTGCAACAAAAATTTCCTACATACAAAAACCAAAAATATAGTTGATTTTAAATGACCTATCTAATGAGTTAGCAACCAAAATTAGAGTATGAGCAGAACATAAAGATAATCAGAAAAGTTTGTGAAGTTTTAGTGAGTGATGAGGGTAGATCCTTGCTCGGATTTATCCCAACAACGCTCTTTGAGATGACCTACAAGCTTCAAATAAATTGTGAGACAAAGTAGATGATGGATAGTATTGACTAATAACACAACAAAGTTAGCATCATTAATAAATACAAGACATATAGTCCAACAACTATAAGTTTGCTTAACCTAGCTAAGCAAACAAAGTTTTATTCAAACAAACTACCCAATAACACAATAATATTCAAAGCAAAGAGCAATATCACCTCATGAACAAATGGAGCATCCAGACAAGTCTTGAAATCCACGATTCCTCCAAAGCTATTCCTTTATTATCAATGGAAGAGGTTGTAGCAACAAAGTTGCTCCAAGCTCTTCAAGAACAAATGGGTGAAGCAAAGTGACAATGAGAGAGAGAGAGATGGTAAGAAATTAGTAGCATAACAATACTCAGAAGAATGGTGAAGAATGAATGAGGGAAGGTTCTCCTTTATAGCATGAGAGGCCAAAGAGACCCCACTTGGATCTTTGACAAATGTCAAGATCCAAGCCAAGATGAACTCCAGTCAATGAGGGTGTGAGCTTTTAGGTTTGGAGTGGGAATGGTCAGAAAGGAGAGTGGATGGGTGAGTTGGCCACATAAGGGAGGTGCATTGGTCAAGGGAAAGCCAACGACTAGCTTTAAAAGCTAGTTTCCATCTTTTTGAAGGATGTTTCCCCTTTACTCAAGAGAGAAGGCGCAAGTCCCAAGGAAAGCGTGAGCTTTCTTGGGATGGGTGTGGAGGAGTATGGAAGAATGTGGGGGAGTGTGTGTGACACACTCCAAGTGTGACATGGAGAGGCAAGGAGGGGTGCACCTCATGAGGAGGGGCCCGCAACTCATTTAAAAACGAGTTACTAACTCTCACGTGGGAAGGGGGTGCTTTTCCCAAGGAGGGGCATGGGGATTTTAAATGAAAAATGAGTTAGGGGTGAATTAAAGGTTAGGAAAGGGTGTTGGGTAGGTTAGGGAGTCTCTTTCAATCATTATTCACCTTTACTTTACCTTAATTGCCCATTAATTACAAAATTGACATTTTTCCCATGTCTTGGGTTAGCAATTAAAACTGCTTTTATCTGACTAAGACTCCTATGTGGACACAACACTAGAAAAGCTTGTCCAACTGAGTTGAAACTTGGTCCAAGGGTGTAGGGGGTGTCATTCCATTTCTTTTGAGCACAAATACCCCTATCAAAAGCCCAGGGACCTAGTTTTTACATTATTTATAAAAAATTAATTAATGAAATTTCCAGCCTTAGGAAATTTTAATTAATTAAACAAAAACTATCTAGACTCGACGAAATTCCGCGAATCTTTTTGAGCTGTCATACATGGTCATTTACATCATTCCTAAACACTAGCTACCAGAGGGTGACTTCATTAGAACGCCTTTCACCACTTTGGAGGATTTATTACTAGTGGGAGTGAAAAACTCAAGGGAAATTAATAAGGCTGGTTAGGGCAAATTAATATCCTGAGGATAAAAAACACTTAGTGAAAGGAACTCTCCTAATGAAGAAATCCTAAGGTAACTGACCTAACTATGATCGATGCAGACCTATTATATTGTTAACCCTCAAGGGTGCGGAAATTCCATTTACAAAATGTGTGCTGGAGCAAAAATTGTCCTGTAGAACCAAATAGTCTCTGACTTGTTTGCATCTAATGATGCATATCTTCATGGTACATGGAGTTGACCCCCTAGTTGAATAGGTGGTCAACATGACTCTTACTTTATTTTATTATTCCTTGATCAAATCACTTAATTAATTAATTAATTAACCATTTTACCTCTAAAAAGTGATTTGTCCATCCTTATGGCTTCTCTGGCCACTGAAAGTCACTTCTCATCATCTTATCCTGTACTTCTCTTCCTCCCGATTCCGATGAGCTATTGCACCAAGAGGTTTCTGCAAGTAATATGCCCATTATGACCTTCTTAGTGAATTTAATTAAGATATGACCCATAATAACTCAAAATTACGGAAATCGTCGGAATGCAACGAAACCAAAGCCAAGTTGTGCGGAATGGATCCTGATGATGAACGATGCAAGTCGGGCCCAATAAAACCCCTCAATCTCTCTCGAACTCTCCGTTACCCCTATCTGGCTAATCTTGTAGGAATAACACTCTGTAATGTTATAATGTCCCAAAATGGGGACATTACAGAGGGTGGGGGTGGTATTAGCCTAAAGAGAGAAAGATAGAAGAGAATGGTCGGCTAAGGTGATGGGAGTCACCGAGAAATGGTGGATGAAGGGGAGTAAAACCTGACTGGACAAGACATAATCCACAAGACTTGCCCCTTCACCATGAGGTTGGCAAATGAAGAAGCAAGAATCCGGGAAGCAAGGGAGGCCATTTAGGATAAGTAACTCATGGGATTCACCACGCTGCAAGAGGTGCCTGTCATAACCTAAGAGAGAGAGAGAGAGAGAGAGAGAGAGAGAGAGAGAGAGAGATGTTACATAACTACTTTCTCATACACGTCGATTATTACTCAAGTAATGCACTACCATTAAGCTAACATAGCCTAAACAAATAAAGTAATAAATGACCATTAAATAAAAGTTACACTAATAACATATGAACCTTTGAAATGTTGACTAAAACTGAATGCTTCTTTGGAGAGTAGTCTTCTGGTTTTAACATTTTTGCTAAAATATGCATAAAATCTCTTTAGAGATTTGTACTGATTGTAAGCACACAAGTGAAATTTTCTGTCAAGATTTATGCTTCTTCTCTTGCATTCAGCTAATGATTAAGGTTTCCTTTTCCATATAAAACCTTAGTCATCGGGTTCGCCGATTTTCAAGCTTTAAGTTCAAAATTCGGCGATTTTTATCCTATCTCGAACTTAATCGATAAAGTTCGTTGAACTCAAACATGAACTCGATTCCACACGCAAACCTGAACAAATTTGTCTAAATTCGTTGATATTCGGCTAGGTTTTCATGAGGTCTGCGCACTGTAGTTTAAAAACAAATTAGAAAATACTATCCCCACGAACTAGAAACGTCTTGTCGCCCACCTTCATTTTCGCCTGCTACCCGACCGGTGCCTTTGGAGTGTCCAATTGCATTGTCGATACATTCTCCACCTTACCTCGACGACACTCCATCTCTAGGATACATCACAACACACCCCGATGGCAGTCCACTTCAAACTGATGATATTTTCATATTTCAAGATATATATTTAAAATTTCATACATTTAGGTAATATGGTAATATATATGGTAATTCGTAATATATTACTATATCATATAATTTAATATATATGGTAATATCTAATTTCATATATTTCTAAATATATATTTATAATTTCTTATATTTAACTATTTATAATTTCATATTACTATATATATATATATTACTAAATATATTTCATATTTGTCTCTATATATATTTTTTCATTTTTATTATATATGTTTAATGAGGTTTAATTTTCATTTTTATTATATGTGTTTAATGAGGTTTAATGAGAGTATTGAATATATATATATATATATATATATATATATATATATATATATATATATATATATATTCAAATTTTGTAGTATGTCGAACTTAATGCCAAATTTTATTCCCAAAATTTTCACTGTCGATTTTTTGTCGAACTTCAAGGTCGTCGAACTCGAAGACGAACACGAACCAGGTGACTAAGTATAAAATTCTGTATACTATCTATGGAGTTAGAGTGATAAGTTTTCCCAAATTTCTTGATGGTCACATTCAATACAAACATTACTGCTAGGCCTATTCTTTTAGTTTAAAGGTATTAATTTTAATTTACTTTTGGTTATAATTTTTAGCTCAAGTAGCTTTTGTGATAAGTTAAAACATTTGTACAAAACAATGAAATGAGAGTATGCTGATCAACAGTATTTATATGCTGGTTAGTTTCTTTAAGCTTCTTAACAAGTTGTGTTAAAATTTTAGAATGATATTCTAAGTGACTGGTAGGGGAAGAAGTTTTGCTTATTTATGATTTTGATATTTGCAGACAAAGAAACTGAGAGAGAATCATTTTGATATGCTTCCTGTACATGGTTTGGGTAAAAACTATTCATCAAACTGGTGGAAGGCACTCTGCGACCAACTGATCGGCCTTGGTACTGCAGTTTCTTTCCTGGATTTTTATATATCTATGCTATAATTGTGACCCCTGTATGACATTTTAATAGTAGAAATGTGATCGCACTATTTGAAAGTTCACTTTTATTGTCAATTGAGAAAAAAAAGTATTGCTAACATATGATGCATGAAAGAACAACCTGGGGGAAGAATCTTACCTGTTAGAAGTTTGGTCTCTAATGGATAGCTCATGCTGGTAGATCCACATTATCTGACCTAATTGAGGCTTGAGAGACAATAGATTTTGATAGTTACTTTGTAATTGTATGATGCAGGTTATTTAGAAGAGATAGTAACTGACATATTCAGGACTATCAGGTGTGCTATTCATTAGGAGAAGAAGTGTCAATTGCCTTTAGTCCAAGACACTGTTGGTGGTAATCTATTCATTTTGTTTTAACATTGTTTATTTTCCCTACTCTGATGGATTATTGTGTTTCTATTCTTCTCAGAGTTGGTCACCAAGGTCAGCGATTCCTTCAATTGGCAAGTCACATAAACCAGCCCCCACTTATATTACGACTAACTACTGAGATGGTCAGTGAGGAAAACCAGAAGAATGGATTAAAGAGGGGAAAAGTAGTAGATGGAGATATAGGAAATTTTCCTACTCTTCAAGATCAAGGGTTTTCAGAGGTTTGGCTTTAGCACCAGCAGATAAAACTATTAAAAGCTAAAAATTAATATATGTCTCTTCAATATTTAAATGCATAGTTTTCATGTGTTTCTTCTAATGTTATGTCTCCTCAATATTTAATATGAATTTTCTTCTTTTTCTGTCTTGTCTCAATATTGAATGACAAGGTCTCTTCTTTCATACGTGATCTGTGCTCTGAATTATGTATGGAAATTAATCATTTGTTTAACCATTATCTACTGTTTCTTCAGATGGAAGTGAAACTCTACCATATGCTTTTAGACTTTAGGGCTGAGCTTGCACAGAGGGAATCTACAGCTCCGTAAGTTCTTTGATGCTAGAAGATTGCTTGTATCTAGAGATTTATTTCTTAATCCGTAACACATTTATAGTTTTGAATCTGCCACACAACTTATCATGAGTTTTTTTTCAGAGTTCTGATTTTCTTTGTATGCTTTTCCTCCAGATATGCTGTTTGCAGTGAAGAGACACTCCAAAAGTTGGCAAAAACTCGACCTTCTACCAAGGCTAGGCTAGGAAACATTGATGGTGTTAATCAGGTTTGTTCAAAAATATTTCTTTCTTTTGTCAAGGAGCAGTGTCTATAATCTTTTATTAGGTGGCATTGTTTGTTATATAGGACTTGGCAACCTTAAACCACTTCCGAGACTCATTCTTAAGCCTTCTTCCATCTAACAACTCGACCTATAGGGGCATTCATTTCATCATCTCTCTTTCCGTCTGTTAGGGTCCTAACCTGCACATAGGTAGAACAATATATTCGGATGTAATAAAGGTCAATATTAATAAGGCCTTGCAATAAAATAGAATAAGTCGAATGTAAGAAGATCTAATAGAAGCTTCAGCTTCTAGAAGGATCTTCCTCTAGATGCTTCTTTTGATAGACATATTTAGTATAAATAGGAGTCGAGGGTATGAGAACCCTAGCTTGGAGATTATTGTAATAGAGCTCTGCTCGACTAGAGGTTGCCCCCTTGAAGAGGCCGCTATTTCTGTTGTTATTCTTATATCATTTCAGTGTTATTGTTGTGATTATTCTAGTTATATTGCTGTTATTTTGCCATTTCTAGCATTTTATTTCTGTTCTGCATACTTTTTATATCTGGTATATTACAAGTGGTATCAGAGCACTTTCCTTGGCAGAAATTGTGGGTAATTTTTTTTTCAGGGTAGAGATGTATTCCTGTGTCTTTAAGCCACAGAGATCTGTCGTTACACGCATAAACCCACGGTTGAGGGATTCATACACGTAGGAAATACAAATGGTTCTTAAGCACACATCTGTTGGCCACCCTTGTAACCCTTGTTGGTACTCCTTCGAGTGGTAGCGCATCAGACAACACCTGTGTACGGATCGACCTAGATTTCCTGAAGCCCTCTTTAGATAAACCGATCGACTGCCTAACTGCTATAGTGCCACTGAGAACAACACTCGGGAAGATACTCTCTAGTACCTGGGTAGTCGGGTAGTACGGCTAAGGGTACGATCTATCCTCCTTAGTTAGTGCCCTGAGATATTGGGCCAAGTACTACTGTTGGACCTCACACGTATATCAGAGAGCTATAGCACAGGGCAAACCTTTGTCTGTAGAACCCTTGAATACCTAAGCCTTGGGGACAGAAACATAAACAAATTAAAACAGACAAGATCTATTTCCGCGCAACTGTGTTCGGGTTGCCAAGTAAATACACATTTCTTCTGGTTAAGCATTAGGGCATTTCCTCTCTTCGCCCTTATCACATTCATACATATCATTTTTCGGCAAAATTTTTGATCCCACCCGTCCCTTTTCAATTCCCCCATCCTCATGGCCCATACCCGTAGCCAAGGCATGGAAGCTCGCTTCAACACCTTGCAATCAGGTCTCATCGAGACCCAACAAGAAGTGAAACAACTCAGTGCCAATGTTGTCGCCATCAATACAACCATGCAGTCCTCAATGGAGGAAATCAAACAAGACCTCACCACCCAGCTTGAATCTGTCTTTTCGGCACTCTGCACCAAACTGCATATCCCTACAGATAACCCTTTCTCTTCCTCCCTTCCACATACTGAAGGTGAACATTCCTCTCATTCCCATAACTTTCAGAACCATCACTTTCAACGTGACCTATGCCTTCCACGGGTGGATGTGACCAAATTTGATGGCTCAGACCCCACTGGTTGGGTAACACAAATGGAACATTATTTCTCTTTATACAACATTACAGATGACTTGGCCAAACTCCGGTATGGTGTTTTCCATCTAGATCAAGAACGTTGGCAATGGTGGCAATGGAGAAAAGCTTCTCGTCAAGGGTATATTGCTTGGACACACTTTGTGGCCGAGCTTTATGAACGCTTTGACACTGACACCAACCATTTGGGACGTTTGACAAAGTTGAAACAATTAGGAACAATGGAAGACTTTATAGCTTCCTTTGAGCGCATGGCTTTTTGGACAGAGGGCATGTCTGATGCCTTTTTCCGAGAATGTTTTATCAGTGGCCTCAAGGATGAGATTGGGGCCCATGTCCTCATGGCTCGGCCTCAGAGTTGGGTGGAGGCTACTAAAAGAGCTAAAGAAGCACAACAGGTTGTATCATCTCAAAACCGAAAACTCTCCTTTATCCCTCGCCCTAAACCAGTAAATCCCACTCCTCCCTCTGCTCCACTGAAGATCCAAAAATTGACCAGGGCTGAAATGGTTGAACGCCAACTGAAAGGCCTTTGTTATAATTGTGATGACAAATATTTCCCGGGCCACAAGTGTAAGGAACAAAAGATGTTTATGGCCATCTCCGAGGATATTTCAGAAGAGGATATTGAAACTCCCCTTGTGTCTGAGTAACCTGAAACCCCCTGTTGATCGCCTCTCCAACATAGGTCGTCAACTCCATGTGCCATGAAGAGATGCATCATCAGATGCAAATTTGTTGAAGAAATTTGGTTCTGCAGGGCAGTGTTTGGTCCCAACACTTCTTTTTGTAACTGGAATTTCCGCACCCCTGTGTGGGTTAATAATGTAATAGGTCTGCATGAGTCATGTCTAGGTCAGTTACGTTGGGATCGGTTCACTGGGAGAGTTCCTTTCACCGAGGGTTTTTTATCCTCGGGTTATCAATTGGGCTTTTCAACCTTATTGATTTTCCTCGAGTTTTTTCCTCACACTTGCAATAATTCCTCCAAAGTGATGAACGACGTTTTAGTGGGTTTATCTTTTGGTAACTATTACAGTGAATCATTGTAAATGACCACGCAAGACATCTTAGAAAGTTTCGCGGAATTCCATCGAGTCAAGTATAGTTTTTTTTAATTAATTAATTTTTAATTAAATTTCCCTAAGTTTGGAGGTTAAATTATTTAATTAATTAATTATTTTTGAGCAATAATTGTAACAACTAGGTCCTTGGACTTTTGGTAGGGGTATTTGTGCTCAAAAGAAATGGAATAACACCCCCTACATCCATGGACCAAGTTTCAGCTCAGTTGGACAACTTTGGCTATGGGTTGGTCCAACCCGAGTGTGAGTCAGTCTAAAACAACAATTTTAATTGCTAAAGTCCAAACATGGCAAAAATGTAAAATTGTAATAATGAGTTAGAAGGATGTAAAATGATGGATAAAGGTTAGAGAGAGGCTCCCTAAGCATAACCTACCCATCCAACCTTGTTTCAACCCCTTAAACACCCTTACCCCCTCGCCACACTCAAAAGTTACGCCCCCTAGGGGGATTGACGTTTTTCCTTGGAGATTGGTCATTGTGACCTACGTGGGGCCCCATCTCTTGTGCTTTCCCTTCCTTTAAACCCCATGTCTCACCCTAAGGTGATCCCACACCTTTTACCTCATCCCAACACCTCCATTCTTTGCCTTTTCCCCATGTGGTGCACCCTCCAAGGAGGTTACGCCCTCCCTTCTTCTAGAAAATTCTAAATTATTTTTTAAAAAATATTTTAAACCTTTCCACTCCCCTAGCATGAATCCCATAGCCTCCCACTTGACTTTTGCTTGATCCCAACACTCCCCACACCTTCTACACCCTAGATCTACTTCCTAAACCCTAGATGGTGCGCCCTAGCCTAGGGATCTCCTCTTTTGCTTGGTGTTGGACACTTGGCATAGATCCAAGAGGGGTGAGTGTGCCTCTCCAAGTATAAAAGGAACCCTCCCCTCACTCTTTCACTTACCATATCTTGAGCTAGTGTTATGCTACTTGATTTTCCACTCTCTCTTTTTATTCCATCCATTTTCATTTTTCTTCTCTTAGGGTTTTGGAGCAAGTATTTCTCCAAGATCCCATTTCTTGATGCAATAATAAAAGAAGCTTTGGTGGATTTTGGGAAGAGCTATAAGTATTTTGGTTCTTACAACACATGAGGTAAATTTGTTTGAATTTGATATGATGGTTGCATGAATGGATCTTAGGCAAAGTATTTTATTTGAGTAGATCTTGCAAAGAGTAGTCTTGTAGATCTATATACGTGGTTAGCTAGATAGGGTGCAAGTATTTCACTTTATTAGTTTGACCCTCCATATTATCCATTGTATACATGCTATTGTGTTAAGTTTTGCAGGTTGAACTTCAAGGGTTTCATTAGGGATTGGTAGCTATTTCTCAACCTTCCTTCTTCAATTTCTAAGTATTTTTGTCATTTCTTCTCTCTTTTTCTTGCTTGTAGTGGCTCATAGTTGTGGGAGAAGGAGTGGTACGGCCTCCTCCCATGTTTGAGCCTTGGGGTAGTTAGGATTTAGCTTAGATCTTGCTTTCCCTTTCTTGATTTTTGCCTTTTTGAGCTAGGACGTGGGGATTTGTGAGATAAAGGGTATCTACCAAGCCCTAGGACGTGGGGTTAGGGTTTGCTTGTTTGCTTCTAGGTTTTCCTCCCTCTCTCTTGTTTCCTTTTCTTGTTTTCTTGACTTTCTCTCTTCTCTAAATATTTTCTAAGTTAAGCAACTTAATTAATTGCCTACCTATTTGGAAGAGGAATACCCCAAAAGGTTGGGTTAGGGTTTAATTTGTGGTTGAAGATCTAATTGGTTAATGCTTTAAATATTCTAGATCTAGATCTAACACTTAATAATTCTCTAGCTTAAGCCTATTGGGCCTCATAATCAACTGAACTAGAATTCATGCATGCTTAGCTTACTGCAAGTGTTTATCTTTATGTCCCATGCTTAGATCTATAATTTTTAATGTTTAGTTGCTTCAATAAGTGGATGGTGTTCTTCTTTATTGCATAGATCTCTTTAATGCCATTTTCCATATCCTCTAAGTAATTTCATTGATAAGTTGATAAGTAGGCAAGTACTTAAATTTCTTATTCTTTCTCACACTTAATGCTCATATCTTATTGCTCGTTATCATTAGATAAGTGTGTTTTTCTTTTCATCTTGTTGGTAAGTTGTTCTTGCCCTTGCACTTTATTTCTTTACTTTGCAAGCTATCTAATTGTGCATCTAAGTGACTTTCTCTCACATAGCATATATGTGTTAATGCCTTTTATTTCATAATCTTAATCAACACACTTTAAGGCTGAAGTGAGTTTCGGCCAAGTCACTAATTCACATTTTAAAAGTGTCATAAAACTCTTAAAACACTCTAAAACACTCCTAAAAGTCTACCTAATTCATATAATAACTTAATAGACTATTTAGGGTACCTTAGACCACCATCTTCACCATCTAAAACAGGGGTTGAGGGGCAACGGAACCATCTAAAACGGGGGTTGAGGGGCAATGGAAGGTGTAGGCTGGGGATAGTCTCACGGCGCACAGGATGCATCCTTTCTGTAAGAACTCAATCTTTCGGGCTGACCTGCGAAACTAGTGTGGCAACACTTATTGAGCATCCAACAGTCATTTGGCAACAGGGGGAGGAGGCTTTGGTGAAATAATTTGTAAGGGTAACTAAAATCTTTCAATCTTAAGTAATCCTTAACTCATTAAACACTTCAACCTTGGACTTAATTCTCTAAATACTTTGAAGGTTTAATAACTAAGAGTGGGTCTTCTTCATCTTCATAATGCTTGTGCTTAAAACTCATAAATCTTCTTTGTTGATGTGTTGATGATGATCTCATAAATGTAATATGATGTTGCAATGTCCCCACTTTGGGACATCATCACAGTGTAGAGGTTTATGATGACCAGAGTAGCTAGATTGAGGTTATAGCGAGTACAGGGGTTATTGAGAGGCATTGCAGGGTCCATATTGCATTGCTCATCATATTTCATCATTATGAGACATTCCGCACAGGTTGGCTTTGGTTTTGTTGCATTTCGACGATTTCCATGATTTTGATTACTTTGGGCTATAAGTCAATTAAATTCACTAAAGAGGTCATTTTGGGCACATTACTTGGAGGAACCTCATAGTGTAATAGCTCATTGGAATCGAGAGAAGCAACACTACAGGATGGGATGGTGAGAAGTGACTTTCAGTGGCCAGGGAAGCTACAAGGAGAGATAAGAAGCTTTTCAAAGGTAAAAAAGTTAATTAATTAATTAAAGTGATTTGATTAATTAATTAAATATTAATAAAATGAAAGTCACTTTGGAGGGACAAGGTGAGCCAAAAAGTATAAAGGAAAGGCAAGGGCCTCTACTCATTATTCATGTATGATTATCTTTTGATATCTGGATTTTAGCTAGTGAGCCCAACATTGGGGGTTTTGAGGGTTTTGACTTAACAAACCCTAGAGGACGATTCAGTGGTGAAATATTCCACCTAGCTTGTCCCAAGCTTAGTCTCGTAGATGCAATACTCTCCCACACCATTCTAGTTCCAGATCTACTCAGTTGCAGGGACAGAAAGAGAGAGGGCGCACCAGTTAGGGTTTCCAGCAAGGGGGCCTTCCATTCGTTGAGAGAGGATTCGTCCTAGCTGAGGAGGAGTGATTTTGGGAATTCCAGGTATTGGGTTTTACTTGTAGGGCCTTAGCCATGATTTCTAGTGCCTCTTGAGAGAGCTTTGTTATCCCCGATTTCTAGGGATAATTAGGAGATCATGTCTCGAGGCCCATAGGTCCTAGACATGGAGTACCGAGAGCAGGATTGACTTGAGCATGGCCCTGGAGGGCCCATCTTTCTTCTCCTTCATCAGATTTGTCTTGTTAGTAGCAACAACATCCATCGGCTTCGGCTTGGACTTGTATCGGAGAAGACTCTTGCTCCATGAGGTAATTGGTCCAGGTATCATGGTATGTGTCATTTTTTATCATTATAGCCTTTGGATATATGCATCTTACTCCTTTTATTTCTGACAACTGCTTGGATCTTACATTGACCCGCTTGACCATGGTTGGGCGGATTAACAGAGTGTCCTAGAAAGCCTGTACCCATAGGTTTTGGTTTTCCATCGGGGGGATTTCTAAAGAGCCATCGTCCGCTCCCATCATATCATCACTTTTACATCTTATCTCCCACTTATCTGTCCCATTCCCCTAGTCCGGGCATTAGGATGATCTGTTTGTAGGGTTGCACCTTATCTCGTGGGAAGAAGGGGCTAAAGGCCCATAAGGTAAAAGAAGTTGGTAAAAGATAAAAGCCATAAAAAAATGAAACCTAGAGATGCCTCGCTCAGGGATCCCTGAGAAGGCAATAAAAAGCCTCTCAGTACGAAACAAGAGGGACCCGAAGAAAAATAACAAAACAAGACCTAGCCAAGAGGATAGGGGGTCTCATCACGAGCCAACCTATTATGTTCATGGGTACCTAGAAGTATGACATTGCCATTATTTGGTTACCACGCCAGGGCAGTGACCTTTGGTTGCATGGCCAAGGGAAAGGGGGTCTCATCACGAGCCAGCCTTATCATCTCTGTGAAAGTGCTGGTGGGTAACACTATCAGCTCTAGTCACCACGCCAAGGCAGTGTCCTCTAGTTAGTCCTTGAAATAAAAAGAAGAAAGAAAATAAAGAAAAGAAAAGAATAAAGGCAATAAAGGGCTTGGAAAGAATTGCATCCGTGACAGGTACAACTCGCCTTCTACAAAGGCACCCACAGGTAATATCATGCATCCCTGTCTTTCACTCTACCCATATGTCTGGACATCCCTTGACCACATCACCTTCGTTTTACATGGCTTGGATGATACCCCTTAGAGACTTTCCTTTCCTTATGGATACTAGCCCAATAGGGTATTTTGTCTTTTTCTTCGGCTTTATATTGTAGGTCTTTGTAATATCTTTGAGCTATTGAATGATATATCAGTGTTTTTATGCATATGTTTGATAACATTAATGATGAAACATGATTGACATTGCTATGATCCCTGTGACTAATGAGCCCATGGAGGGCGAAGTTTTTGATGTGCAGGACCATGCCTGACGGACAGGTACCGGTTGGACCGGTACACATGGGGAGATGATTAGTTCGGACCTCCATGGGGTTGAAGAGCCCATCAGATGGTTGCTGGGACTCCATCAGGGGCAGAGACAGGACATTGCTTGATTGAGCTCTTGCACCTGAGAAGAAGAAGGACATTTCATCCAGGACACTTTGGCTGAGCCTAGCCTAGGGGGGTTGACCCACTTCAGGTGGAACGTCTCCCTTAGATGGCCCAGGACGTCACCTTCAGCATATGGCAATTTGACAGGGCAGCTGGCACGTGTGGTCGGGTTTGGAGGCCTAAAAAGGGCCAACGTTTTGTCATTTGTGCTGCATTTTGCTCTAAAAAGGGCCAACGTCTCCCTCAGGAGGGCTTGACGTCTTGCTTATGCTCATTTAGGGCTTTAATTTAACAGTTTAATGTAAAAACAATATGATTTTGGTTTGTAGCCTTGTCAGCTATTTTTTAATGACCTAATTTTAATTATAGGTCATGATACATTATATATTGATGATGTTTTTCCCTCATTTGGACAGAACACACAACTCACTCTCTTGTGAGGTCTGATTTTTGCGCCCTAGTTTGGGTATTTGGTCTTTTAAAGTGAGGCGCACTTGTTGATGGGAGGATTTTCTTGGCATATTTGGTATTTCTCTTGAAGGAAGGTTTACAACTAGGGTTTGCACATGCTTTTTCATCATGATATGTAAGTGTTTTCTTGCAAAACTTCTTAATTGAATGGTTGTAGGTTTATATTCTTGCATTTACTTATAAATTTGCTAATTTAAAACCCTAGGTGACAAGCACACAAGTAGGTCCTTGTTTCATGTCCCCTAAAAGAGAAATATTCAGCCATTGAAGAAGGAAGGAAGAGCCTAGCCTTTGCTACACTCTTTTCACTTTTTCCCCTTGTGCTAGCTGTGATTTTTAAATGTTGAAAGGGAGGTGACGTCCTAGGCCTAGGTCATCTACACCTAGGGCCGTCTATCTTTTAGGGTTTGGTGACAAAGCCTTGCCATTGCAACACTTTCCCTCACCTCATCGTCTTGTTTTAACTTATCTTTTATGCTAGCCGTTTTGCCAAGTTTGACCTAAGGAAGGAGGCAAGAGCAAGAGGCCTTGCTTAAGGAACATCGGAGTGAGCCTCTTTCCCCTAGGGTTTTGATTCTAGGGCCCTGCCATTGCAGCACTCTAGAACCCTTCCCTCTTGTCCTTAGCCTTTATCCCTTCAAATCTTGCGTCCTCTCCTTAATTGACCCCATCTACCCTTAGGCATTGATCTTAGACACACAACGTTGAAGTGATAGTGCTCAAACAACCTCTCAAAACTTTTAAATTTGAAACCCTAACTAACTAGCTAACCCTAACTAGGGTGACGTCACACTTGTTATTCCATCTTGACGCAACACCTTTTGTTGATAAGCAATTAGATGATGGTTGAAAGCATTTATTGAGTAAAAGGTTGATTAAATACATTGTTTGCTACATCATCTCAATAGTTATTAATGAATTGATCTTTTCCATTGCTATCTTGATAAAACGTTGATCTCATTAATACCTGTTGTTTCACATTGCTTATATATTGATGTCAGATAGTTACATGAAGTACTAACCCACTGAATTATAGCCTGCATATATTCTTTTTGCTATTGTCTTGTTCTGGGCAGGTGTTCTCATTTGGGCATACACTTTTTTATTGGCTAATTAGCCGGATTATCTGACCTTGGTGGTAACCTGTGAGGAGGGACTTTGACCTTAACCTTTATATCTTTGCCTCTTCAAAACCGCAGGTTACCGGGGACGTCTCCCCTGGGCTAACCTCCCTGAATAGAAAGAACCTCCCCATTGAGATAGGTAGAACTCATCATCCTCCTCCTTTTCATCACAAGGTAAAGCATCATCAAAATTTAGGATAAGAGGGTAACTCACTGTTTCTTCTTGTGCAGGTACTTCGAGGACTCTGGTGTCTTCATCATGTGTCATTATTTCGTCCTCATGGACTGCTTCTTTATCTTCAATTTCACAGCAAGGGACTTCCACTTCGTCTGAGGCTTCCATTTCCTCTTCTTCCTTTGAATCAAGTAACACAGTATCATTAGAATTTTGAAATGGAAAATAACTGACCTCATTTTCACTTTGCTGCATAGGAGAAACAGGTTCTTGCATGACTTCCTCAGTGGGAGGAGCACAGGTGAACACTTCATCATCTTGTCCAGGTTCTTGCTCCTCATCCATGTCTTCATTCTGCTGGCTGAAGACTTGTTCCCTTTGTACATCTTCAACAAAGGTTTCATGGGAAACTAGTTTTATCAAGACGGGGGTGTGCATAGTATTGGTCTTGGTTAAAGAGAGACTCTCTTCAATTTTAATGGCCATGTTGTGAGCTTCTGCAAGTGTCTTTGGCTTTTTCTTATCTAGAAGGAAACTCAAATGTGCCTGAAGTCCATTAGTATAGAGGTAAACGAGGTAGTTGCCTTTAGGACGATGGCTTTGTGGAATCTGGTAAAGCAGTCTCTGAAATCTCACCCCAAAAGCTCTGAC
>ML777187.1:0-12003 GCA_009831015.1 Picea engelmannii
TCCAAGTGTTGGTGCCCTGTTTTAATTAAAATGAATTAGTTACATTGGTAGTTAATTAGTGTGTTTACCAAGATATTTCGGCTGTTCTGGAGGAGGAATTCCCTTCGTGGAGGAGGATCTAGCCAGTCTAAGTGTCGGTGCCTGTTTTAATTAAAATGAATTAGTTATATTGGTAGTTAATTACCATGTTTACCGTTACATGAGGTGTTAAATCTTCATAACGTATTTGTAAGTATATTATAACTTCTTAACTCAACAAAAGTATGGTGATCTTGGAAACCTTTTCTTAATGCTTTTCGAGCACAGAAATAAAATTCTAAAAAATCACAAGTAATCACTTACCCTCTTAAGATCCGATAAACCAATTAAATCTTAGTGAACGTTAATCATCATCATCATCATCAATTATACATTTAATATTAATATCGATAACACATCAATGTATTGTGTTGCATCAATTTTGTCTCTTCTTAATCTTTTGCATGATATCAAAGGCCTTTCTCCATTACTGGAGGGCCATGGACTGAGCGATATCGAAGTCGCTTCCGTCGAGAAAAGAGGAATCAACCTTGAAATTGTCGTTGTATAAGAGAGGAACATCAGTCAATGTGAAGAATAGTCAGTGTTTTGTGCTAGAAGAATTTTTCTATCTGACCCGTGTATAGTTAAAACACACAGAGGAAGAGCATCAAACTCCCCAAGATGGTCATTCGTGATTTCGTAGAGGTTTGAGAGCCCACCTTTGTGGAACCCGGGTTTAATAAATGCGACGCAAACGTTTGTTCTTCCAGGAACATTGTGCATAGGAGCCGAGGTAGGTTTTGTCCGCTAAAGATATTGAATTTGGTAATGGGATAAATCCTATTCGAATTTGATATTGTTCGAATTTTGAAATGTCCACCCAGATAATTTATTTTTATAAAAAAATGTCCACCTAGATAATTTATTTTTATAAAAATTTAGTCCAATATATATATATATATATATATATATATATATATATATTTTTATTTAAAGGTTGGGGTGAAAACATAGATATTTTTGTTTTTAAAAAGATCAAGTTTGTGGAGATAAGGTATCGTAGAAAAATAAGGTGACAAGATATTTTATTTTAATTTTAAATGAGACATTTTAAAAAGAAAGTGTTTGATTTTTAAAGGAAGCAAGTGTTAATTGAAGCATTTATAAAGAAGGGAAAAACAATTTTTTAGATAGTTTTATTTTCTTTGTAATCACGAAAAACTGATTTAATGGTTTGGAAGTGTTACTAAAATATTTGAACTTATTATTGATAACATTTGTATTCGTGACCTCAATATGAAGGAGTTTTTATTTTGTTTGAATTAGCTACTCTAACAAATGAATAGAGAATATGGAAATCCAAGAGGAAGGTAAATTCAAGAGAAAAAAGGAAAGTAAATTTTGGTCTTTTGATTCACTAGCAAATATAAGAAGAAATGAAATGTTTTAATTTGAGGAGTGCATGTTTAGTTGTACCCGACACCCAAGTAGACATTCCAGTAAGTTTTTTTGTCTAATTTTTTTCTCAGAGTTGTAAGAACTTGTAAACCTTGCCATAGGAAAATTGTATTCCCCAAATGTTGAGTAAGCCCTACTGGAGACAAACCTACATAGGTTAGCATGTGATCATGTAGTGTGTATCTTGGGTTTCGAGCAACTTGAAGCACTGACCATGGGAGAGATGATACATCAAGATGTGGAATGAACCACTGCGTAGGTATGAAGGTGTTAGTAGGTGTACTTGTATCTAATCTTGATGGTGAATCAAAGAATTTCAATCTTCGATTAACAAGAGGGGCATTTGAGATAGATTAATATCAGAGTTGGTTGGGACCAAGTTATGTTTAAGGGGGAGTTCCAAGTTATGATTTAGGATGGGAAGATCGTGATATTGATACTTTTTACCGGATGTAATTAAGGGGGGTTGTTAAGGAAAATGAATTAGTTACATTTGTAGTTAATTAGTTTGTTTACCATTAGAAGAGTTGGTAAACCTTTGTAACATATTTGTAACCATATTGTAACTATATGTTTCATATTAATATCCAAAACACATCAATGTGTTTTTGTGGTGTGTTGCATCAATTCTTTCTCTGATTAATCTTTTATGCCCTGCCCATTTAGATCAAATTAGAATATATCGGTCGTAAGTGTGGTGCTTCATTTGGTGCTTTGTTTGGTTTCCTTGCCTATTCCAGTAAAATGAAAATATCCAACTATAGTTTAACCCAGGACCTTCGTTGAGCTTGCTTGAGTGGTAGCAAGTCAAGTTTGAGTGAGGTGCAACTTTACCTTCCTCAAAAAACCCAATAAATAAATCTTATCTAGTCAACAATTATATCCTTTCATTTCAGTATGCCACTCTATCCAATAAGAGAAGCATGCATCAATGACGAGAAGTAGGTATAAATGTACCTTAACTATTATATTCACCCGATAACCCACTATATCCTTCTAGTCACATATGCATCTCCCCGTATAGCATACAAAAACATCTTTTCCCATTTCCCACACAAATAATTTTCACACACACACACAAATACACTAGGTGTTTTCACACACTCACGAATCTAAACCAACCTACCTTCGATCGGTTTCGTTGTCCTCTTCTCCCTCCTTATGTAAAGCTAGCAATTCCTTTCCACCATCAATAGAACATGCCTCAAAGATCATGGGAAATGGATTTGGTTGATATTCTCATAAAAGATATACAAAATGAAAAAAATAATAGTGATCACTCATCACATTGAAAACCAATCTAACTAAAGCAAACAAGGAGACTATAGGTTGTTGATGCAGGCATAACATGTATTATATAAGTTGAATTGCAAGGTTTCAAATGGGGAAAATGGCCATGTTGAAGGCTCTAATAAAATTCTGAACATGAATATATCAAAAGCACTCTAGTTCTATCACATATATAAAATAGATCTCACGCGTCCATGATGTTGATGTCATGCTAACGTCTAAATTCCCATTATGGAAGACAAATCACACCATAGTTTTGGTTAAGAAATTAATTTGGCTAGAGAAATATCTATATCAATATTGTGCTAGACTACAAAGGGCACTCTAAGGATGAGTTCACTTTACACCCTGCCTTATGATACAATTACAGGCATGGTGATAGGTGCTTCACTAATTTTGGTTACACTCCTCTGAGTCAATGATATGTTTGTTGTTATAGTGGTAAGAAAGAATCTCATTATTGCTTAGTTCTAATTAGAATTGAAGGAATATGAATATTCCCTTGGAGACTCTGAGCTACCTCACACATCAAAATATTGCATACAACAAGGTGTCGTAAACACTACCTCAACTCTTAGGTAAACTTGTTGTCTTTCCTTTCTTTTAGTTGCTAGTGGTATTGGTTTTACCGAGCACTAGGTTTGTAAATAATTTTCATAAGAAATGCAGAGTTTAGAGCAAACGTGAGCATTATAAGAAAACATGTGGAGGGGCAAGGACAACATGTTTATGGATAACCTCGAAAAAAAAACTTGAATCAAAGGCACAAATATTAAAATTGATGATATCCTCCAGAGATTTGACATGGTCTCACTATTCCCATGATTCTTATAAATGAGTCAATGATAGCCTTGAAGACAATAAATACCTAAAATACACTTTATTTTCTTTCAGGGTGAGCATTATGAGAAAACGTTCAGAGTGGCAAGGCCAACTTATTTATGGATAACTTGGAGAAAAAAGAACTTGACTCACTCAACTTACAACTAGATTAGTGGGTGAGGTATGTGGATGACATTGACGTAAAATGGGGACCCGTGTGATGGAAGATCTTCGAAAATTCATGAACCATTTGAATACTTAATCCAACTCCATATAATTCACCATGGAATTATAGGAAAATCATTTGTTACCATCTTTTTATGTCATTGCAAAGAAAAATAACAATGAGAGTTCATAAAGTGTACATGAAGAAAATGCATAAAAACAAATACTTGCATGCAAAATCTCATCAGCACCCAAACCAAATCATGGGTGTCAAACATCGCATCCCCTAAGTTTTTCTTAAGAACCCACTACGGTGATATCAATTGTAGAGTGTACGCACTAGGATCTAGTTGCAGATATCCCTTTCCTTCTAAATAACAACCTCGACAATACATTGTAGGTATTTCTCCAATTATGTTTTAATGCCCAATGAGAATATGAACCCTACTCTCATTAGCATCATAAACCCATGAGTATAATAACAAGAACATGAATATAACAATGTAATCAAAAGAATTTTGTGTATATAACCAAAAGAACTATTCATAATATAGTCTTGATGGTAATCAATGAAGGAGTAGCTTCCATACAACATAGTAAAAAATTGAACAAGCACAATCTAGGAAAAGCTATAAATACATAAGAATTACTCTATTCACAATCACAATCTAAAACAACATACAAGGACTTCTCGCTCCAAGCCCTTCATTAATGTAGCGTTAAAGCTATTCATATATATTGTTATTCCAATTAAAAAGGGAAGGAAGAAATATAGGAAGCATAGATAGATACCTAACAAACCAACATTTTCCATCCCCTCTATAGGAGGAGCTCTTCAGCACAAGGCTTTCCATCACGATGATTACCAATTGTTGATATGGTCAATTTTCGATATGAGGATATGGATAATTTCAGATATGGGAAGAAGAATTCGCACCATCAATGACCTAGAAGGCATGACGATGGTAGTGAAAGGAACCCAAGGGAATTAGTTCTACAAGTCCCCAATCCTAACAAATGTACCCGTTGAATGGGAATTAGTTGTACCAGTCCCCAATCCTAATAAATGTACCTGTTGAATATGTTAAACGATTTTTTTTACTTTTATAAAATCTTTAAAGTAAAAAAAAAACTTTTATATCAATTTTAAAAAATAAAATAATTTATATCAATTTAAAAAAAAACTTTAATATCAATTTAAAAAAAAAAAAATACTTTATATCAATTTTAAGAACATAACACATGTAAAAAAGTGTCACTCAAAAATAAAAATGAAAAACAAGTGTCGTTGGAAAGCAAAGACAGGTGGGCTTATGGTCAGAACGGATCATGGCTTAGACGAGTTCTCCATTGAAGCTACCCACTAGAGAGCCTACCACCATTGATATATACTTCTTGTACGATGAAATTCAGACTTTGCAACATAGGCTAATGATGGATAAAGAGCCTCGTACCACTCTGCAAAACACTGCCCTTCTTTACAAGATGCAATGGTAATAACTCAACCAGGGAAGTCAGTGATAGTTAAGTAATACGAAAGTAGGTAAGTAGACGATATTCATGTTATTCATAAATAAAGTCATGAATATGATTAGAATACTTGTCATTATATTGTTACTTCCTTGTGCACGTCGTTGCTAAACAAATTCATACAAAACATACAGAAAGTATCTAGTCCATGTAGCCACCTCCTGAAAGTAGCAGTCACCACCATGAAGAAGCTTGTGTAAAGGGGGAAAATGGAGGACATGTTGTCAGGTATGATCCTGGAGCTGCAGTGAGACTAGCACTTGATCCTACTGTTGAGGAGGTGATGAATTGTTGATTGTTTGTCTTAAGAAAAGAGGAAGGTAAGGAATGTTATTTCTCCATGTGATTGACTTAGTTGTAGTGAGTGTCTAGTTTTCCAAGTACGATATTATTTAGCAAGAGAGATAAGCATATAATCACAGTTACTTTGGAATTCAAGGCAGTGAACGGGCAGACCAAATCCATACAAAACTGATTACATTGCCTTAGCTTCTAGCCGGACTACATTTGTTATTATGGAATACGAACAACCAAATGGAAAATATATCATGGCATCCCCAGCATATGTTACCTTGGACGTCCCATTCGACAACTGTAAAACTGCATCAATTTTGTCAGCATGTAATCATTTCACTGCCTCTGTGTAAAAGATGCATCAGTGGTCGTCTTAACCCTTCAAGACTCAAGGTTTAAGCACCGATCATTGATTTTGTATTACAATGCTTAAATTGTGGCCGCCTTAACCTTTGAAGTCAACCAGATACCATTACCGCCTTGACTAAATCCTTTAGAAGATCAAAGGGGCAATTTTTTGTGTTTAAATACCAAAAACGAATTGTAGTCCTTAGATCTTGAAAACACTTTTGAATCAAATTCTCTATTGTGCATTCAGAGGTATTGTCTCCATTTATATATATATATATATATATATATATTATTGAGTTTGTAAACTCATTTCATTCCTTGATTGAATTAGTTATATTTATTTCAATTTGAGTAAATGCAGTAATTATTTGGTTATACCAATTGTGAACCAGGTCCCACATTTATTCAGAGTTTACTTGTTAAAAAGTGTGTGGATTTATTTAGTCTAAAAACCCCAAACCCAAAGTGGTGGGCCTAAAGCTTATTCACGTTTTTCGCAATTCATCACTTATAGTTTTGTTTCGTATATGCGTTGCGTATTTGTAAATGTTGAACCCTGAATTCCAATAAGCCTTATTTCACATTCAGGACTTGCTTGTGAAATGTACAAAGAGTTATTTTGTTTTACCAAACGTCGAAACCTGAAGTGTTGGGCCCACAGCTCGTTCACATTTCGCGATTCGACAAACAACATTGTGTTTTGTTTTTTGTGTTCGACGTTTCTAATCGCTGAAATCTGATCCTCGATCAGTCTCCATTTTCCACATTTGGTATCAGAGCCTGCAACCCATCCTCCAAGTGCTTAGTTCATTGTAGATTGTTCCTGTTGGTGCCCAATTTTACCCTCTTATTTTCCTGTGCGAATGTTTATTTGATTTCTTTCAATTGTTTTATCAATGATTGTGTATGGTAGTAGCTCTTCTTAGGTTCAGGTTCAGGTTCATTTCCTAAGCGAGAAGTCATATGACTCTTGGTATATTTGAATGAGGATGATTTTACGTTCTCAAGATTTATGGACCTATGTTATTGATGGTTATTCTGAGCCAGCTGATGTAGCGATAGATTTGGCTCTCTCTAATGCTGACTGTGTTTTTCTGAAGGAAAACAGTAAGAAGGATAACAAGGATCTTGGATTAATCCAGCAAGGATTAAATAAATCCATTTTTACGAATATTTCTAATGCTGCATCTTCGAAGATGGCTTGGGACATTCTTGAAGCCTATTATCAAGGTGTGTCCAAGGTGAAGACAATCAAGTTGCAGAACTTGAGAAGGGATTTCAAAAATCTGAAGATGAAAGATAATGAAATTGTTGATACTTTCATGATGTGACATCCCCAAAAATAAAGTATTTTTGATATTTAAAATTTGTTTGAAATTATTCCTTTTTTAGTAAATTTGAATTTGGAAAATTTTTGTCATTTATGGAAATTCTGAATTTCGAATTTGGCAATTGTAATTAATTATTATGACTGTTGGGAAGAGATCTGATTTGACTCAACCAGCTATTTGACTTGACACTTGTATGAAAACAAAATATTTTATATTGATTACAGGAGGACAAATGGAACAACCATGTTAAAATCAGCTGACCATGACTCCATGAGTGGGGAACATGTTGGAACTACCTCTGGGATGACTATTACAATTGGAAAATGAAATATTTGGCCATGGGTAGCCCCTGAAAATAAGGGATTTAGGAGCTGTGAAAATTCCCAAGGGGGGAAGAAAGACCTAGGAAAAAGCATTATTTTGTTAAATAGCATATGTGAGGAGGCAGGACGTTGCCTAGTATGCAGGGAAAAATGAGACTATTGATTTTTTTCTTGTTGCTATGAACACTACTGATCGAGTGTGAGGCAAGAGGAATCTGCTAGAGTTGAAGGACATTGTTAAGGAGGAGTTTTCCAAGTTCGCCCTCATGGATTCATGGTCATGCTAGGGGGTGAATCAGGCTAGTGATTTTGGTTTCCCTATTCTATGGTTGGGAGGAACGTGGTTGTTCCCTTTGTCTTTCCGTGGATTGGATTCAGATATGTTAAATCTTACCCTTATTTGTTTTGAATGATTTTGTATATCCGATATGATGATTTGTTTGGGTTAAGCTGAAATAATTCCCATGTAGGACATTTGTTTGTTGTATGGAGTTTATAATCAAAGACCAAATTTTCTGGAATGGGGCATTCTGGACTATAATTCTAGGCAGAATGATCTATGCAAAATAACTTTAAAGATTTGGTGTATGTCTTATTTTGTGGTAAAATTATTGGGCAGACGTATTTAAATATGAATGAACTTTAAGAGAGAACAGATCTACCTACAGGTGTAATCTTATCCCTGTAATTGAAATTATGGACATAATTATTTATGTACGAATGAGCTAGGAAGAATTAGATCTAGTCACAGACGTACTTTTACTTCTGTAGTTGAAATAGTAAGCAAACCTATTTATACTTAAGTGGAAATCTAAGCAAGTCTGTACACATAATTTCCATCAAGTTATATCTCGATATGTAATGAATATAGATACAGTTACAGTGTGTAGTTTTTGTTAGAAAAAGATTTAATGACTGCAACAAGAATCCCAGTTATATAGAAAGTTACTGTCAAGATTTCGAACAAACAACTATGACGCTAGGAGATCAATTGCCTCTCGTGTAAAGGAACCTCTAAATCGAAAGGTCTTGAAAAAACCTCTATAAAATTTATTACAGTACCAAATTAAACTGAATAATTCGTGGTTCCATTAGAAGATAATACAATAGTAAATTACTCCATAAGAATGAGAACTCGAAGACGAATTACAACGAACATAAATCACAGGCTGATAGAACTTTTAATCTTTGCGTTCCTTTCATATAGAATAAAAAGGGCCCCAATTGAAGGAATATACACAGTATCGAGTAAATTACAAAAAACCCATTAAATATGAGAACATATGAGAAACTATTCACTCGAAGATTGTGACAGTCGATGGTTTGAAATTAGGCAAACACAACATAGCATAAACATCAAACGATTCAAAAGCATGTATATATATAGTGTTCTAGAATAAAGACATAATTGTAATATAATCCAAATCATTATGTCTATTCATGCTGAGTCTAAACGAATATCGCCATTTCCTTTCCAGTAGTGAATATTGACATTAAACATAGGAAAGGTCGAAAGGAAACAAAACAATACGGTCTATTATAACTCGTACCAACATTCCAAACAATATAGCCCTGGTAATCAGATTTCAAGGTAGGGTGAGATCTGTATGGTGAATGATTAAAATAGTCATTTACTTTGAACAAAATATCGAGAAAAAAACCTATACATAAATTATTGTATTATAATAATTGTAGCCCAAAGGTTTAATTTACTTTGGAAATTCTTTCCCTTCCCAAGCCGATAGGAAAACTGAGGGAAACGATGTTGTTGACTACATATGAGTTGCAACACAGATGGTTCTAACTCCTAAAGGGTTACTAAAGGGAACTCATATACCTTTTTACGTCGAGTACGCAGGTGAGTAGCCAAGAACTTCGGATAGACGGAAAACTGGAGGAAACCACCATATACAATGATTAGTCAACTCTTATATGAAGACAATGTAAGCAAAACATAATTTCAGTGCAAATGTCTATAAATACATCATACCAATGCTTTACTTAACTTCTGAACTCACGGCACATGATCCTTTCCTTTACATTTTCCATATGGATAGTCGTACAGGGTTGTGGGTCAAGCAGACAATACATACTGATGGGTACCCTCACATCAAAATAGGGCCCATCATTAATGATATGTTTCATCTCTTAAAATGAATGATATAGCTATAGTAAAATAAAATTCTTTACACAATATTCTTTAATAATGGAAATACAGTAATCGACCAAATTGGAATTTCATTGTTTAGGTGAACAACAAGAATGTGTATTTTTAGGTAGAATAGAGATTAATCCACCCATTCAAACCAAGAGTACCCTTACTGTGAGTCTGGTCTACCCGAACCCATTTTTCACATAATCGCTTAGGTCAATAAAGTAAACGCAGAGTATGCTCTGGCCAAGATTTTGGTAACTAACCCTGGAATAAATACTTCCCTCAGATTCACGAATACTCAGATATGAATTCTGGTTCACAACAGAGAGTTACAAAACCCTATATCTCAAACCTGGATAGGTAGGGCTAACTGTCCTTCGCAGTAAATAGAAGAGAATCATTGACAACCACAAGGAAAAGGCCATTGCAACAGGTTTAAGGATGGTTTCGAATGTAATGCAAGGAAGTTTGACAAAAGAAAAATTCAACAGGAAAAAAATGAGGGAGAGCATAGAATGATAACTTGGCACGAACAAATTGTTCCAAAAAAATTATAATCTTCCTATTGAAATAACCATGGTATTAATGTTTGCAATTTAGAGAAGAACTTACCTAGAATGTAAGACATTTCATATGCAACCGGATGGAGGCAACCACCAGGGCCACAATCATCACCTCTAAACCCCCTCGACACAAATAGCCTCTCCAAAAGAAAATAAAGAACCCAGATTGACAAAATTTGCACCCTCTCAAAACCTAAACGATGCCTTGTCACCTCGAATTAATTATGGATAGTGTGAAGGAAGTGTGAGCCACATGACGAGGGCAAGGTCAGTGTGACACTTCGACTATAGAGAGAAGTGATTTCAGTATGACCAGTAGACTGCCTTAATGATGGTTGCAGATATTTTAATACCCTAACATGGAATTCCTTTCCCATTTGAGGAATGTCGCTTCCATGCCCCCTGTGATAGGTCTTAGGTAGTGGTTGGATTCTCGTTTTCATAGGACCACTAGTCACACGACATCGAGCTTTCAATTCGACCAGTATTCAAGTTATGAGCCTTTAAATGACCAAGACCTGGAGGCTTGTGACAGTCATCGGTTCTTAACCTGACCCTTTGACAAGTTGGTAAGAACCAAAGAGATCTCCCTAGGAGAAAAATTTCGAGAACACTTGGGCGCGAGTATAGTATGGAGACCTTATGCCAAATAGGGTGAGTATAGTATGGATTACATAAAGTTGACTTTAATCTTTTAGTCCCTATGCCTAAAGGTTTTAGTTTTTTTTTGCTAAAGCCTTGGGGATTTCCATTATAACCTTCCCACTCAAGGTAAGACATGATGACATACTTCGAACAACATGGGGTAAGGAGAATTTAGAAGTTATATAGTAAAATAAATTCTATGATAAAGTTCTATATCAGAGTTGTATAGTAGAATTCTTATCTCTAATGGATTCCTTTCTGCCAAGTAAATTATGTAAATGATTTTTTTTTTGTATGGTATTATGAGGTTCATTACATATGGTATCAGAGAGAAATTTAGAACACTGGGCCTGAACAGGGCCACATTAGTCGATTAAGTATATATTGTGATTTATGCAAAACTAATAAACCTTGTTGTTACAAACAGAAATCCCTTTCTATTTTGTGTTAATTATGGCAGCTCAGAACGATGCAGAAATCAGGATGGAAGTGTAGTAACCCATATTTCAAATTAACGCTTAAAATTTCTTTTAAAATTTATGTAATTTCTATAAGTCTATAAAGAAGTAAATATTCATAATTTACAATCTATCTCCATACTTACGTAATAAAATTTGGCGATAGGTACTAAATTTAAGTAAACAAATCATAAATTTGAGTTTAAATACCTCGGTCTGATGTTGTCCGTAGCAGCTTGCTCCCTTCACTTGAACCTATCCGCAAAAGCTTTCTCCTTAAGACACCCCAAAACCAGCCACCCTACCGACTAGTACGCCTAGCCCTAGGACATCAACGGATGTCCTAGCCCTCCGAGCCCAAAACCTCTTCAGCCCCGGTGCACTGTAAATCCCACTGTAAAATTTCACTATGTCCCTATACTCCAAGCTCCCTCTCTCGTCGAATGCATGAATCAATCCCCCTCATACTCCTTCTCCACCTCCCTTATTCCTCCTTCACCGCCCTCACACATTCCTTCCCCCACCAAACACCTTATCTCTTTATTAATGCCTTATCCATTCATTTATTTCTTATTTATTGTCTTATCCTTTACTTAA
>ML777187.1:23364-56874 GCA_009831015.1 Picea engelmannii
TCATA
Organism: Picea engelmannii; assembly: GCA_009831015.1. NCBI lineage: Eukaryota > Viridiplantae > Streptophyta > Pinopsida > Pinales > Pinaceae > Picea > Picea engelmannii. Next base: position 23,370 of record ML777187.1, read on the forward strand.
CTTAAGCTAATCATAGTAAAAAAAAAATTAATTAATAACATATAATTAATTAAGGTTATATAATAATTAATTATAATTTAGCTAATTTTTAGGATTATTTATGAAATTATTCATATTAATAAGTAAAGGGTCATTACAGGAAGGAAATCCAGAGCAGAGACCTCCTGGAGATCCAAGACAGAACAGTGATGGAAGCTCACCCACGGAAGTGCTAGAAACAATGAGGAATCTTATTGTTGAACAGGAGATTTTCAAAGATGACAACGAGAAACTAAAGAAAGCATAGCAGGAACATCAATAGCTAAAGGAATTCCTACTATGCAGTATTGTGACCAAGAAAATCTTGAGGGAGGATAATAATGATGAAGAAGTTAGCAAGAGAGATTCCAAGAACTCAGCACTGGAAACAGAAAAAGGAGACAGTTCGTCTGAAGGTACACCTTCAGTTGAAGACAAAACTAAAATAGAAAGAAAAAGGAAACAAGTACACCACCTTGAAGGAGAATTTAAAAATATCAAACCAGCTACCTTCAATGGAGAATCCAAGACAGGGGAAGAAGCTGAGGCATGGTTGCTAGACATCAATAAATACTTCTAGATCTACAACTACTCCAGTAATGTGAAGGTCAGAATGCCCATCTACAATCAGAAAGGGAAGGCAAACATTTGGTGGAAAGACCTGAAATTGGCCAAGGGCCTAAAGGAGAAAAAATTGGAATGGTCTGAGTTTAAGAATTGTTTCAAGAAACAATACCTTTCTAAAAGCTACTACGAAAGGAAAACAAAAGAATTTTATGAACTAAGACTTGAACAAATGACAATGGAAGACCTTATAAATAAATTCTTGGAACTATTAAGGTTCGTACCTTACATTAGAGAAGATAAGGTAAAAATCCAGTGATTCTTAAGCTATTTACCGCGGTCCTACAGGGATAAAATTGAATTTGACAACCCCAAATCATTGAGTGAAGTGTTCAGGAAAGAACGAATGTTCTATGATGAATACAAACAACGGGCAGAGTTTCCCAAAGCCTCGAAGGATAAGAAACAAGAACATATGAATCAACAAAATAAGGGATACTAGCCATCTCCCTATCGGAACGCAGCAAAAAGCTTCCCGAGGAAATATTTTCATGGAAACCATCCAAGCACACAAGGAGGTGGTAAACTGGTAAACCTGGGAAAAAAGAAATTTGGGGATAATCCTTGGGAACCATTAAAGTGTTGGGAATGTGGGGAACCTCATCTCAGGAGGAATTGCCCACGTTTAAGCATGACAAAGAGAATTGATGTTCATAATCTACAGGAAGCTTTGATGGTGGGTGATGTAGGCAGAAGCCTGCATCAGATTAATGTACCCATTGACGATGGACAAGCTAACCACTAGTCCTTTGTGGTGGAAATCGAAGGTAAAATCAATAACACCCGAATTTCTGTTTTAATTGATCCTGGAACTATGTTAAGTTATATCACTCCTGAAGTAGTAGAGACAAATAAACTTAAGAGGATGAAACATGCAAAATCATGGTTGGTACAGTTAGCAGCAAGAACTAAAAGGAAATTGGTTGACTTTGTTTCTGATTTTGAATTTAAATTAGATGGTCAAAGCATAAAAACAAATCTGAATATTCTACCACTAGGATCCTATGATATGATAATCAGAATGGATTGGTTGGAAAGGAACAAAACAGTTCTAGATTGTTATACAAATACACTTAACTATAAATATGATTGTGACACTACTAGAATAGCCTAAGGTATATTGAAACAAGTATCAGCTAGACAAGTCACATAAATGCAATTCAAGAAATGTATGAGAAAGGGGTGTCAACTTTACGCCATCCAAATAACGAATCTGTTACAAAAAGAAGATAAGATGAAACTACAAGATTTTGCTGTCCTATGTGAGTTTAGAGACATGTTTGCTGATGAGATACCAGAATTACCTCCTAGAATGGAAATAGACTTCTCCATAGACCTACTGTCTGGATTAGCCCCTATCTCGAAAGAACCTTACCGAATGAGTTTACCTGAATTGACAGAACTTAAGATACAACTACAAGAATTGTTGGACAAAAAGTATATCAGAGCCAGTGTTTCACCATGGGGACCACCAGTCCTCTTTGTGAAAAGGAAATATGGTACTCTAAGACTATGTATCGACTATAGACAATTGAATAAAATGACTATTAAGAACAAGTACCCCTTACCTGGGATAAATGACCTGTTCGATCAAGTAGGCAGGGCCAAAATCTTTTCAAAATTGGATTTACGATCCGATTACCATCAAGTCGAGATAAAACACAAGGACATAAGCAAAACATCCTTTCAAACAAGATATGGACACTACAAATTTGTAGTCATACCTTTCAGACTCACTAATGCACCAACCACATTTATATGCATGATGAACATTATTTTCAGTCAGTACTTAGACAAATTTGTACTAGTATTTATCGACGATATTCTGGTGTATTCTAAAATGGAGGAAGAACATGAAGAACACTTAAGAATCACTCTGAAAACTTTAAGGAAGCGCCATCAGTATGCTAAATTCGATAAGTGCGATTTTTACCAAAAGAAGATACAGTACCTACGACACATAAGATCTGCAGAAGGCATTGCAGTTGACCCTGAGAAAGTAAGAGCCATTATAGAATGGCCAGTACCTAAGGACATAATAGACATCCGGTCATTCATGGGAATCATCGGATACTATCGCAGATTCATAAAAAGATTTTCCAAAATAGCTTAACCTATCATGTCATTAAAAAATAAAGGGACCAAGTTTAACTGGTCACAGAAATGTCAAGACAATTTTAACAAGATGAAGGAATTATTGACAACGACACCCGTATTGAAGGTAGCAGACCTAGATAAAGATTTTACCGTATGTGTTGATGGAAGTAAAGAAGGACTAGGTGGTGTCCTAACAAAGGAAGGACACGTGATTTGTTATGAGTCCTGAAACTTAAAAGAACATGAACGAAATTATGTTACTCATGACTTGGAATTGGCAGCGGTAATACACGCCTTAAAAATGTGGCAACATTACATAATGGGCAGAAAATTTCTACTATTCAAGGATAATAGCGGCGTGAAATATCTATTTAGCCAACCAAATCTTAACACACAACAAGCAAGATGGCTAGCATTCTTTAGTGAATTCAACTTCGAAGTCAGACATACAAAGGGTAAGGAAAATAAGGTAGCAGACACTCTAAGTAGAAGAGTCCATGGGTTATTTGAAATAAGTATCAGGAGGGCAGATAGTGATCTGGAACAAAGAATAAGGACGACAGGTATTAACGACAAAAATTACACTAAGATAATGGAAGAATTACAAAACAGTACTGCAAACTCAGAGAAACTAGATCTAAGTATCGACAAGGAGGAACTACTACGACTTAAAAACAGACTTTACATACCAGATTCAGGAGAATTAAAGTTAATAGTCTTGGATGAAGTGCATAAGAAACTGTATTCTAGCCATCCAAGATCTCAGAAAATGATAACTATTTTATTGGCCTAATATGAAGGGTGAAACAACAGAATACTTGGCTAGGTGCCAAGATTGTCAGTAGGTTCAGGCCGAACACCAGCATCGACCTGGCCTATTACAGCCATTACCAGTACTAGAATGGAAATGGGAGACCATATCGCTGGACTTTATAACCAGTTTTCCAAAAAATCAAAAACATAATGATTCTATTATGGTTGTAATCGATAAACTCATTAAGTCTGCACACTTTATTCCTGTAAAGTCTGCTTTTAAAGATATAAACATTGCTGAAATATTTATGAAAGAAATTTTTAGACTGCATGGTATTCCTAAAATGGTGATTTCAGATAGAGACGTAAAATTCACATCCTCTTTTTGGAAGGAATTGTTTGCAGGGCTAAATACTAATTTGAATTTCAGTATGAGTTATCACCCACAAACGGATGGATAGACTGAAAGGAGAAACCAAATCTTAGAGGATATGCTCCACATGTACGTAAGAACAAAACCAAACAAGTGGGAAGACTATCTACACTTAGTAGAATTTGCATATAACAATGGGTACCAAACATCGGCTAAGTTAAGCCCTTTCGAGGTACTGTATGACAAAAAGTGTACAACTCCAATTAGCTGGGATAACCCATTAGAAAGACTCATGGTTGGACCAGAGATGCTCCAAGAAATGGAGAACATCGTAAGGAAGGTACAACAGAACTTAAAAGAAGCATAGGACAGACATAAGAGCTATGCAGATCAGAAAAGGAGACACTTTGAATTTCAAGTGGGAGACCATGTTTATTTGAAGGTCCAAGCCGGAAAAAGTTCGTTGAAGTTAGGAAACTGTGCCAAGATGACACCCAGGTTTTGTGGGCCCTTTGAGATACTAAATCGAATCAGACCCGTAGCATACCAACTTGCACTTCCAACTAATTTAAGAATTCATAATGTGTTTCATGTTTCTTTGTTGAAAAAGTATGTTGATGACCCTACTCATATGATTGATTGGAACTTGGTGCAAGTGGAACCTGAAGGCAAGTTCCAGGTGGAACCCCTGTGTATTCTATATTGGAGAGAAATAACACATCGAAACAGAGTAGTCACTCAGGTAAAGGTGCAATGGAAGCACTTTAGTCCTGAGGAGGCCACTTGGGAGTTGGAGGGAGATTTGAAAAAATATCATCGAATCTTGTTCCAAGAAAGGAACGAACACTGAGGACAATGTTTTATTGAAGGGGGAAAGGATGTGACATCACCAAAAATAAAGTATTTTTGAGATTTAAAATTTTATGGAAATTATTTTGTTTTAAGTAAATTCGAATTTGGATTTTTTTTTTCCATTTATAGCAATTCTGAATTTTGAATTTGACAATTGTAATTAATTATTATGACTATTGGGCAGGCATCTGATTTGATCCATCCAACTATTTGAATTGAAACTTGTATGAAAACAGAATATTTTATATTGATTGTAGGAGGACAAATAGAACAACCATGTTAAAATCAGCTGACCGTGACTCCATGAGTGGGGAACATGTTGGAACTACCTATGGGATGACTATTACAAGTGGAAAATTAGAGATTTGGCCATGGGCAACCCATGAAAATCAGGGATCTAGAAGATGGGAAAATTCCCAAGGGGGGAAGAAAGACCTAGGCAAAAGCATTCTTTTGTTAAATAACATATGTGAGGAGGCAGGACGTTGCCTAGTATGCTGGGGAAAATGAGACTATTGATTTTTTTCTTGTTGTTATGAACACTACTGATCTAGTGTGAGGCAAGAGGAATCTGTTGGAGTTGAAGGGCATTGTTGATGAGGATTTTTCCAAGTTCTCCCTCATGGATTCATGGTCAAGCTAGGGGTTGAATCAGGAAAGTGATTTTGGCTACCCTATTCTACGGTTGGGAGGAACGTGGCTGTTCCATTTGTATTTCCGTGGATTGGATTCAGATATGTTAAATCTTACCTGTCTTTGTTTTGAACGATTTTGTATATCTGATATGATTCTTTGTTTTGGTTAAGATGAACTAATTCCCATGTAGGACATCTGTTTGTTGTATGGAGTTTATAATCAAAGACCAAATTTTCTGGAATGGGGTATTCTGGACTAGAATTCTAGGCAAAATGATCTATGAAAAATAACTTGAAAGATTTGGTGTATGTCTAATTCTGTGGTTAAAAATATTTAGCAGAAGTATTTAAATAAAATGAACTTGAAGAAAGAATAGATCTACTTACAAGTGTAAGCTTATCCCTGTAATTGAAATTCTGGACACAACTATTTATGTAAGAATGAGCTAGGAAGAATTAGATCTAATCACAGGCGTACTTTTACTTCTGTAGTCAAAATAGTAAGCAAGTCTATCTATAATTAAGTGGAAATCTGAGCAAGTCTGTACACATAATTTCCATCAAGTTATATCTCGATATGTAATGAATATAGATACAGTTACAGTTTGTAGTTTTTGTTAAATAAAGATTTAATGATTGCAACATGAATCCCACTTATATAGAAAGTTGTTGTTAAGATTTTGAACAAACAACTATGTCGCTAGGAGATCAACTGCCTCTTGTATAAAGGAACTTCTAAATCGAAAGGTCTTGAAAAACCCTCTATAAAATTTATTACAGTACCAAATTAAACTGAATAATGCGTTGTTGCATTATAATATAATAAAATAGTAAATTACTCCATAAGAATGAGAACTCGAAGATGAAGTACAACGAACATAAATCACAAGCTGATAGAACTTTTAATGTTTGCATTCCTTTCGTACAGAATAAAAAGGACCCCAATTGAAGGAATATACATAGTATGGAGTAAATTACAAAAAACCCATTAAATATGAGCACATATGCGAAACTGTCCACTCAGAGATCATGACAGTGGACGGTTTGGAATTAGGCAAACGCAAAATAGCATAAACATCAAACGATTCACAAGCATGTATATATATAGTGTTCTAGAATAAGGACAAAATCATAATATAATTCAAATCATTATGTCTATTCATGCTGATTCCAAATGAATATTGCCATTTCCTTTCCAGTAGGGCATATTGACATTAAACATAGGAAAGGTCAAAAGGAAACAAAACAATATGGTCTACTATAATTCATACCAACATTCTGAACAATATAGTGCAAATAATTAGATTTTGGGGTAGGGTGAGATCCGCATGGTGAATGATTAAAACAGTCATTTAATTTGAACAAAAGACCAAGAAAAAAACCTGTACATAAATTATTGTATTATAATAATTGTAGCCCAAAGGTTTAAGTTACTATGGAAATTCTTTCCCTTCCCAAGCCGATAGGAAAACTGAGGGAAACGATGTTGTTGACTACATCTCAGTAGCAACATGGACAGTTCTAATTCCTGAAGGGTTACGAAAGGGAACTCGTATACCTTTTTACACCGAGTACACAGGTGAGTAGCCAGGACCTTCAGATAGATGACAACCTGGAGGAAACCACCATATATGATGATTAGTAAACTATTATACAAAGACAATGTAAGCAGAACATGATTTAAGTGCAAATGTCTATAAATACATCATACTAATGCTTTACTTAACATCTGAACTCGCGGCACATGATCCTTTCCTTGATGTTTTCCATCTGGATAGTTGTACAGGGCCGTGGGTGAAGGAGACAATACATACTTATGGGTACCCTCGCATCAAAACAGGCCCCATCATTAATGATATGTTTCAACTCTTAAAATGAATGATATAGTTGTGGTAAAATAAAATTCTATACACAATATTCTTTAGTAATGGAAATACAGTAATCAACCAAATCATAATTTCATTGTGTAGGTGAACAACAAGAATGTGTATTTTTAGGCGGAATAGAGCTTAATCCACCCATTCAAACTAGGAGTACCCTGACTGTGAGTCTGGGCTACCTGAACCCTTTTTTCACAGAATCACTTAGGTCAATAAAGTAAATGAAGAGAATGCTCTGGTGAAGATTTTGGTAATTAACCTCGGAATAAATACTTCCCTCAGATTCAAAAATACTCAGATATGAATTATGATTCACAACAAAGAGTTACAAAATCCTATATCCCGAACCTGGATAGGTAGGGCTAACTGTCCTTTGCAATAAATAGAAGAGAATCATTGACAACCTCAAGGAAAAGGCCATTGCAATAGGGTTAAGGATGGATCCGAATGTAGTGAAAGGAATTTTGAAAAAAGAAGAATTGCACAGGAAGAAAATGAGGGGGAACGTAGAATGATAACTTGGCATGGGAAAATTGTTGCAAAAAAATTATAATCTTCCTATTGAAATAACCAGGGTATTGATGTTTGAAGTTTAGAGAAGAACTTACTCGGAATGTAATACATGTCGTCTACAACCGGATGGAGGAAACCACCAGGGCCACAATCGTCACCTCTAAATCCCCTCAACACATAGAGCCTCTCCAAAAGAAAAGAAAGAACTTGGAATGACAAACCCTGAACCCTCTCAAAACCTGAATGATGCCTTGTTGCCTTGAATTAATTATGGATAGTGCAAAGGAAAGGTGAGCCATGTGACCGGGGCAAGTTCAGCGTGACACTTCGAGTATACAACCAAGCAATTTTAGTATGACCAGTAGACTGACTTAATGATGGTTGCAGAGATTTTAATACCCTGACAAGGAATTCCTTTCCCATTCGAGGACTGTCGCTTCCATACCCCCTGCGATAGGTGTTAGGTAATGGTTGGATTCTCATTATCGTAGGACCACTAGTGACATGACATTGAGCTTTAAATTTGAGCAGTATTCAAGTTATGATCCTTTAAATGACCAGTACGTGGAGGCTTCTGACAGTCATCGGTCCTTAACCCGACCCTTGGCCAAGTTGGTAGGAACCAAAGAGATCTCCCTAGGAGAAAAATTTCAAGAACACCTAGGTGCGATTATAGTATGGAGACCTTATGCAAAATAGGGTGAGTATAGTATGGATTGCGTAAAGTTTACTTTAATCTTTTAGTCCCCACGCCTAAAGGTTTTAGTTCTTTTTTGCTAAAGCCTTGGGACTTTCCATTATAATCTTCCCACTCAAGGTAAGACACGATGACATACTTCGAACAACATGGGGTAAGGATAATTTAGGAGTTATATAGTAAAATAAATTCTATGATAAAGTTCTATATCAGAGTTGTATAGTAGAATTCTTATCGCTAATGGATTCCTTTCTGCCAAGTAAATTGTGTAAAAAAAAGTTTTTTTTTGTATGGTATTATGAGGTTCATTACACATGAATCAAGTAATGAGTGTTGTGAACCAGCTTAGGGAGTATGGAGATGGTATTGAGAATAAGAGAGTTATTGAGAAAGTGTTGAGAAGTTTACCCAAGAAGTTTGAGCCTGTTGTTGTTCCCATAGAAGAATTTAAGGATTTAAGTCAAATGCAAATTGATGTATTAACTGGTTCCCTTGTTGCTCGTGAATCTAGGATATCTAGATATGAATAAGGATCATTGGAGCATGCTTTCAAATCCAAACTGCATGTTACCAGAGGCAGAGGCAGAGGAAGGTTGTATACTCATGGAAGAGGAGGTTGATTTTCTAGTCGAAGGGACAATAGAGATGAATCAGAGTCTGAGCAGAAGTCCTAGCAGAATCCTCCTACTTTAAGAGGGAACAGCAGGAAGCCCTGGTAGAAAGAATATTAGAGGTTTGATAAAACTAAAGTACAATGTTATTATTGTAAGAATTTTGGGCATTTTGCTAACAAATGTTGCAATAAGTAGGAATATGCTGGAAAGCAGTCTGCACATATCACAAATGAGTCTAAGGATCATCAAAATCCTATGTTTTTGACCTGTATTGTCACTCAGGAAAGTGAAAATGATATTTGGTTTTTGAATAGTGGTTGCAGTAACCACATGACTAGTAATATGTAATGATCCCAAGCCAAATTCTTTCTTGGAATCAGTAACTACTACTAATTTATTAAGTTATTAAGTGTATACAAGATTCATCAACACATGGAGATCACAATATATTCAAGATGTAGAAGCACAAGAAAACATATGACCTTTTATTATGAACAATGTAAGATCAATATAATAGATGGCCGATCTGGCATAAACCTCAGATGGTTGTACAAGCAATATATATGAGCTTCTACAAAATGCTCCCGACAATACAAAATAAGCCTCCAAAGGCTGGATATACAATGAAGAATGAATCAAGCAGATCTGAGCCATATTAATGCTCAACCTCCAAGATGGAAAGTGCCACGTCCTGCTAGAATGTTGAAGCCCTCAATAATTCTTCCCTGCTACCAAAAGTGTCCAATCATCCTGAGAAATATGCCAAATGATAGATCGGGCAACTGTAAGGACAATCCATATGTCCAAATTCCCAAATCCACTCTCAAACCTCGTAGATCTGAATTCCTCCACTGAATGATGTGCCCCACTGGATGACTGAAACCCTAGTTGGTTTGGCCCTGATGAAAGAGGCCTCCAAATGCTCTGAAACTCTCCAAGAATATAGATCGGGCTATGAGAATCCCTTGGGAGAAGTTTCAGACTCATATCTCAAGCAGATCTCCCTAGATTTGAGTTTTACTGAATCACAGGATGTCCCCTATGGCTCCAAGATGTCCTAATCTATAGACAAATGTAGAATGACGATAACCCTCCAGAAAATCCCCCAAACTTATGGTCCTTCCCCTGCAAACAAAACCCAACTGTCGGAATGGCCCCAGGCCCTCAAGATAAGCTGGATCAAACCTCCCTCTAGATGATGGTGCACCCTTGCTTGAAACACAAGAACAGTATGGCCTGCTACCTTTTGAAGTGCTAGATGGAGATGGGTTGACACTAGAATGGTGTGGAGGAGTCTTTCATCCCCGAGACCAAGCTGTGGACCAAGGTGAGTGGATATTTCACCATTGAGTTGCTCACAAAGGTTTGTACAACAAAACCCCCAAACTGAATGCTCAAGAGCAATAGCAAATGCTAATCCAAAACCATAATGAGTAATAGGTGCACCCCAGCCTCTTACTTATACTTTTCCTTCTAATTCTTTGTTGAGTTAGGCTAACTCCCAGGGTTAATCTTCTATTCTTCTGTTGAGTTATCTTTTACTCCTTTATCCTTTTCCTTTCTTAAGTCAACTTAAAAATATAACTTTTAACTTCTTAACTTTTCCCCCCCTCAGTGTGAGACTATGACCTAGTGGGGGTGCCCAGGCCACTGAGTCTCCTCACCACCTCTCTAAGAGGTGGGGGTCATTACAGTCTCCCCTGCTTTAAATTGCATGACCTCAAGCAATTCCAAACCTGCTTCTCTAACCACGTGCTCCTGCTCCCAAGTGGCATCCTCAATGGGTAAATCCTTCCACCTGATCAGATACTCCTTGATACTTCAGTTTCAGTGTCTCTTCTCTTTGACTTCTAACACCTCCTTTGGAATCAAAACAAGCTATCCCTCCTCATCCATGGGAGGTAATGCCTCAATAGGTCTGACGTGTTGACTGAGGGCTTTCTTAAGGCATGAGACATCGAAGACGGTGTGAATTTTTATACCCTGTGGAAGCTCCAGATCATAAGCTACTGCCCCTATCCTCTTGATGACTCTGTAAGGTCCAAAGAAACATGGTTACAGTTTCTCCACTCCACTTCTTTTAATGGAGGCCTGCCTATATAGTTGCAACCTCAAATAGACTAAATCACCAACCTCAAAGGTACGATCAACTCTGTGCTTGTCTGCTTGGACCTTTTGCTCATTTTGTGCCCTGTGTAAATGATCCTTCAATTCCCTGAGAATGTCTTGGCTTTGTTGTATCCAATCTTGTACCATCGGAGCCCTGCTGTCACCAAATGTAATCTCCACAAATGATAAAGGATCATAGCTATATAAATATCTCAAGGGTGACATGCCAATGGACATATGTTGGGTGGTGTTGTAGCAATATTCTCCCAAATGTAACCATCTGACCCATGCTTTCTGTTGTCCTGCTACGTAGTTTTTGAGGTAACCTTCCACCCATTTGTTGACTATCTCAGTTTGACCATCCATCTGAGGGTGATATCTAGTACTAGGAGTCAATGCCATACCCACTAATCTGAACAACTCCTGCCAAAATGTACTCATGAATCTGTTGTTTGTGTCACTGATGATGGTTTTGGGTAGGTCGTGTAGTCTGAACACCTCTCTAAAAAATAATTCGGCCACCTGTGTTGCACTGAAGTCTGTGGCTATGGGAAAAAGTGTGCAAACTTCGTCAACCTATCTACCACCACAAAAATGCAATCTTTCCCCTATGCTCTGGGCAACCCAGTGATGAAATCCATGGATATACTTTCCCACTTGTGCTATGGAATAGGTAGGGGCTGCAACAGTCCTGCAGGGTGCGTGTGCTCATCCTTGTTTTCTTGGCATGTAGTGCATTATTTGACATGATTCATCACATCTTAGTTAAGGCCTTTCCATGCAAACCTCTCTCTCACCTACCTGTATGTCTTACTGATGCCTTGATTCCCTGCTACTGGTGAGTTATGACATGCGTGCAGGATATTAGCTTTGAGAGCTGATCCAGGAACTAAAATGATCTAGCCTTTGTAATAGATGAGGTCATTTATGACCTTAAAGTTGTCATCCTGTATTTTCCCATCCAATAATTGACAAGCAAACTGATCTTTTGCATATTCCACTATCAAGTGTTCCTTCCAGTTGACTGACATACCGAACATGGAAAAAATGGATGGCCTTCTCGATAATGCATCGGCCACTGCGTTGTTCTTCCCTTTGACGAAATCAATGTCAAAGTCGTAGGCTTGTATTTTGCTTACCCATTTTTGTTGTCTTTCATTCAAATCCTTTTGCTCCAATAGATGTTTAAGATTGTTATGGTCTGATTTGACCACAAACCTTGCACCTACAAAATATTGCCTGAATTTGGCTAGTGCATGCATGATAGCCAACATTTCTTTGTTGTAAATGTTGTAAAGTAGTTCAAGACCCCTAAGTTTCTGGCTTTCATAGGCAAGGGGGTGCCTTTTCTACATCAACACGGCCCCTATACCTTCCCCCGAAGAATCACACTCCAAAGTGAAGGGTATGCCGAAATCAGGAAGAGCTAGAACTGGGCAGGTGCTCATGACCTCTTTCATTTTCTCCATCGTGACTTGGGCCTCATTATTCCATTTGAAGGACCCCTTTTTGGTTAGGTCAGTCAAGGGTGCGCACAATTGAGAAAACCCTTTGAAAAATTTCCTATAATATGTGCATAGGGATAGGAATCCCCTTAGTTTTGTGAGTGTTTTCGGAGTAGGCCATTCCCTAATGGTTGTTATTTTCTCCTGGTGTACCTGTACCCCTTTTTCCCCTATGATGTGTCCCAAGTAAATCACTTCTTTCATTCCAAAATCACACTTGGATTCCTTGGTGTATAGTGACTATTCTTCCATGATTGACCAGATTTGGTCCACATGTAGAAGGTGTTCCTCCCAGGTCTTGCTGTAAATGAGCAAGTCATCAAGGAATACCAACAAGTGTTTCCTCAGTTGTTTGTTGAACACATGGTTCATGCAAGAATGAAATGTAGCTGGGGCATTGGTTAACCCAAAGGGCATCACCAAAAACTCATAATGGCCGTAGTGACACCTAAATGATGTTTTTGAGATGTCCTCCTCCCTCATCTTGATTTGATGGTAGCCCAAGTGAAGATCATTTTTTGTGAAATATATAGCTCCATGCAGCTCATCCAGGAACACATCAATCCTTGTTATGGGGTACCTGTTTTTGATCATCTCTTTATTCAAAGCCCAGAATTCAATGCACATTCTCATCGTTCCATCCTTCTTCTTCACCAAGACTACTGACGAAGAAAATGGGCTTTAACTTGGTCTAATGTGTCCCATGTATAGAAGCTCCTTGATGGCCTTCTCTATCTCATCTTTATACTTCTTAGGATGCCTATAGGGTGTGGTGATAAAAGGCTTATCCCCTGCTTCTAGCTCAATGATGTGCTTAAACCCCCTGTCTGGTGGCACACCTGGAGGAATCGGCCCAAACACTTCCTGGTGCTTGTCAAGGATTGTTTTGATCTCTAGTGTGTAATGCACCTTTCCCTTCTCATCCACCTATGTTGAGAACTTACATTCCACTGTGTATACAATTTCTTCCCTTCTGAAGATGGCTTCCATCCTCTTTGTCATGACCACTTTGGCAGAGTTACCTATCATGCCTCTGAGCACAACCTTCCGTCCTCCTTCATCCACAAAGGACATTTCCATGGTCTTGTAATTTGTGGTGATGGGTCCTAAAGTGTTGAGCCACTGCACCCCTAGGATGATATTGGTATCGGGAAGATCCATCACATACACATCCTGAACTAACTCGTGCCTTCCCAAGGTGAGTTTCATAGCTGGTATGTATCTATTACAGGGCATAGTACTACCACCTGCTACCTCCACTTTGAATCCTTCAAACTCTACTATAGGTATGTGCCTCCTCTTCAGTAATGATGAATCAATGAAATTGTGGGAAGCTCCTCCATCAATCAGAACCGACACTCTCTGTCCTTGTAAGACCCCTCTCATCCTGAAAATGTTGAACTTGGGTACCCCACCGATAGATTCCAATGTAGCCTTCTCTCTAGCTGCACAGTCTAGTTCTGGAACCTCCTCTTCTATCACCTCTAACATTTCGGCCTCCATGTTTTGTATATGACCATACTCATCCTCTTCTTCCTCATCTGAAGTGACCTCAATGTAATGTACATGTCCTCGTCCCATGCACTTGTGTGAAGGATTCCATGGCTCCTTGCATGTGAATTAGAGTTGCTTCCTTCTTAGTTCCCTTTGGGTGTTTTCATCTATTCTACAACGGCCCTTGTCATAACCATTAGGGTCACGTCCTCCCTGGTTTATTGGAGGCCTTTGATCTCTTCCACCATTGTTAAGAGGTTGTCTGGGTATGAATTTTGGTTTAGCAGCTGGACCCAAATCCCTCGTCTTCCAAATGGCTTCCTGTAGGCTGGTAGGATTTAAGGCCTTAACCCAACCCTTCAAGGGTTCCATCAATTCTTCTGTAAAGAGCATCATGAGCCTGGTTGGGGAAATATCTTGCATCATCACTGCCAACCTTTGGAACTCATCAATGTATGCCTCAGTCGTACCTATTTGCTTGAGTTGGGTGAGCTCTCGGAAATGTAACTCTGGATCTCCTAGATTAAATCTATCAATGAGCCTCTAAGTGAATTCTATATAGGATACAATCTGGTTGTGGTTGAGTGTGGTGAGCCCATGGTACCACCAGCCATGGGCCTTTCCATCCAAGTACATAGTGGCAAACTTGATGGCCTCCATCTCTCTCATGGGGTTAAGCTGGAGGTAAGTATCCAGCTTCTGCACCCATGCTTGTGCTGTCATCTTATCCGTACCATCAAAGTATGGAATATCTATCTTCCTTTCCCTTCGCTCAAACTCAAAGCTACCCCTGTGGTACGTCCTAGGATGGTTTCTGAACCTGAGTTGACAATACTGGTCTAGGTACATCTATCTTTGAACTTTCATATCCAAGTTGTAGTATTCCCTAGTACTCCTGGCTAATTGTTCCACAAAATCTTCAACCTGTTCATGTTTCCCTTGCTCATCTGTGAATGTGGGCATGTATGGTCTGGGGTTAGTTTTTCTACCTGAGTGTTGTCCTAGCGGTTCATCCATGAACACTGGCATGTATGGCCTATGATTGGTCCTACTACCTATCTGCCCATGGAACGTGCCACCTCCAAGACTTCCTTCGGATCCCGGTGCTTTCTCCAGGTTATATCTGACTTCCTCATGGGTTCCACCAGACCCTCCACCCTCCTTATTCCCATACATATCAAGATCTTTGCCTTGATGGGTTACTTGCATCAGAAGGTCAGTTATCCTATTTTGGTTCTCGTTCATTTTCTGTATATTCTCATCAACTTTCTTCAAGGTTTCATAGATTTTGTCCTGTCCCCTTCTATTGGTTTCCTGATACTCATCCAACTGTCGGACCAATGTGCTTTCTGTGCGGTTCATGTTTTCTTGGAACTTACCAAATTCAACTTATAAGAGAGCCAAGCCGTGAGGCTCATGGTTGTCTCCTGACCCTTCCATTTCTGCCTCTGTTTCACTGATGTTTTTCTTCCTCCGACCCATAACAATTCCCTTGTACTTCTGCATGCACCGATCTCTACACAGGTTTGGAGGATCGAGGCTCTGATACCACTGTAATGATCCCCAGCCAAATTATTTCTTGGAATCACTAACTAATACTAAATTATTGAGTTATTAAGTGCATACAAGATTCATCAACATATGGATATCAAAATATATTCAAGATGTAGAAGCACAAGCAAAGATCTAACCTTTTATTATGAGCAATGTAAGATCAATACAATAGATGGTCGATCTAGCATAAACTTCAGATGGCCATACAAGAAATAGATATGAGTTGCTACAAAATGCTCCCGACAATACAAAATAAGCCTCCAAAGGCTGGATATACAATGAAGACTGAATCAAGCAGATCTGAGCCATACTAATGCTCAACCTCCAAGCTGGAAAGTGCCACGTCCTACTAGAATGTTGAAGCCCTCAATAATTCTTCCCTGCTACCAAAAGTGTCCAATCATCCTGAGAAATATGCCAAATGATAGATCGGGCAACTGTAAGCACAACCCAGATGTCCAAATTCCCAAATCCACTCTCAAACCTCGTAGATCTGAATTCCTCCATTGAAACTCTCCAAGAATATAGATCAGTCTATGAGAATCGCATGGGAGAAGTTTTAGACTCATATCTCAAGAAGATCTCCCTAGATCTGAGTTTTACTAAATCACAAGATGTCCCCTATGGCTCCAAGATGTCCCAATCTGTGGACAAATGTAGAATGATGATAACCCTCCAAAAAATCCCTCAAACTGATGGTCCTTCCCCCGCAAACAAAACCCAACTGTTGGAATGGCCCCAGGCCCTCAAGATAAGTTGGATCGAACCTCCCTCTAGATGATGATGTGCCCTTGCTGGAAACACAAGAACAATATGGCCTGCTACCTTCTGAAGCACTAGATGGAGATGGGCTGAGACTAGAATGGTGTGGAGAAGTCTTTCATCCCTGAGACCAAGCTGTGGAACAAGGTGAGTGGATATTTCACCATTGATTTGCTCACAAGGGTTTGTACAACAAAACCCCTAAATTGAATGCTCAAGAGCAATAGCAAATGCTAATCCAAAACCAGAATGAGTAATAGGTGCGCCCCAGCCTCTTACTTATACTTTTCCTTCTAATTCTTTGTTGAGTTAGGTTAACTCATAGGGTTAATTTTCTATTCTTCTATTGAGTTATATTTTACTCCTTTATCCTTTTCCTTTCTTAAGTCAACTTAAAAATATAACTTTTAACTTCTTGACTTTTCCCCCCCTCAGTGTGAGACTATGACCTAGTGGGGGTGCCCAGGCCACTGAGTCTCCTCATCACCTCTCTAAGAGGTGGGGGACATTACATAATAAGGATTTATTTTCTTCTATTGATACTAGTATTTAGTATGAAGTAAAAATGGGAAATGATTGTAAGGTTACAGTTAATGGTAAAGGTGTAGTTTCAGTCTACACTAAGAATACTCAGAGAAGAAATATTGACGATGTTTGTTCCATGCTTAGTTTAAAATGAAATATTATTAGTGTTGGACAACTAATGGAGAAAAATTACAGAGTGTTCTTCAAGAACAAGGTATGTACAATCTATGATAAATTACCCAGCAAACAATTGATTGCAAGAGTAGAGATGACCAAGAATAGAATGTTTCCACTTGTTATGAAAAATGATTTGACTGGTTCTTTGAATGCTTATAAAGATGGAAGTTTAGATGAATCTTGGTTATGGCATTTGAGATATGGTCATTTACATTTTGGTGGCTTAGATATGTTACAAAAGAAACATATGGTAAAGGGGTTACCTTGTATTCAACAACCTACAAGCTCTTGTGGGAGCTACATACTTGGAAAACATCACAGAGAGAAATTTGTTTCAAGTGTTTCATACAGAGAAAAAGCTCCATTAGAAATTGTCCACACATATTTGTGTGGACCTATGCAAACAAATTCTTTGAATGGTAGTGTTTATTTTATAAGTTTTATTGATTATTTTAGTAGGAAGACTTTGTTGTATTTGTTGAACCAGAAATATGAAGCCTTTGAAGTTTTCAAGAGGTTTAAGTCTATGGTTCAGAATGAGAGTGGTCATACCATTAAGATCCTTAGGTCTGATAGAGGAGGTGAGTATAAACTAAATGAATTCATTGAATTCTCTAATATTCATGGAATTAAAAGGCAGTTTAATCCTCGATATACTCCACAGCAGAATGGAGTGGCTGAAATGAAGAATCAGACCATCATGGATATGGCTCGAAGCATGTTGAAAGAGAAGCATATTTAAAATGAATATTGGGGAGATTTGGTTATTTTCTCTATTTTTATCTTGAATAGAAGTCCGACCAAGACAGTGAGGGATCATGTACCTTAGGAAGCCTGGGATGGTAAGCTTTGGAATGTTTCTTATTTCAGAATTTTTGGATGTGTTTCATTTTCCCATGTACATGCAGAAATGGGGAGGAAGTTGGATGACAGAAGCGAGATATGTATCTTTATTGGATATAGTGAAGAGTCTAGGGCATATAAACTCTACAATCCCATCACCCATAAATATGTAATCAACAGAGATGAAGCTTGGAATGGAATCATTAACAAATCAATTTCAGAGGGAGTCGTGTTACCCCGTGAAGATGATGATGGAGGTGAGAAGGTTGAAGGAGATGGACATATGGTTCCACATGCACATATGCATGCATCAAGAAGTCCTACAAGGGAAGCACCATATTTCATCCCATATCAATTTAGAATGCCAAGAACTCATGAGCGTGGTGAGCCATCTAGACATGGTGGACATCAAACAGATTCACATTTAAGTAGTGATTCAAATCCTACTTTAGCTTCATTGAAAAACATATTTAAAGGTCAAAAGACTAGTAGCTTAAGAGAATTATATGATCAGAATGAAGAAGTAGATCAGATTTCAAATTTTTCATTAATGGCATGTGATTCTGTAAGTTTTAATGAAGCTGCTAATGAGGATGTTTGGATAAAAGCAATGGATGAGGAGATTGATTCGATTGAAAGAAATAACACTTGGGATCTTGTTGATTTACCAAAAGGTAAGAAGAGAATTGGTTTTAAGTGGGTTTATAAGACTAAGCTGAATGCAAAAGGTGAAGTTGAAAAGTACAAGGAAAGACTTGTAGCTCAGGGGTTTAGTCAGCAACCTGGCATTGATTACAATGAAACCTTTGCTCCTATAGCAATAATTGACACAATGAGGATGGTCTTAGCTATTGTAGCTTAGAATATATGGATCATGCATTAGATGGATGTTAAGTCTGCATTCTTGAATGCATGTTTGGAAGAAGATGTTTATATAAGACAACCTCTGGGTTATGAGATTGATAAGCATAGAGATAAAGTTTACAAGTTAAGGAAAGCTTTATATGGATTGAAGTAGGCATCCAGAGTATGGTATAGAAGGATTGATGAATACTTGATTAGTGTTGGATTCAACAAAAGTACAAGTGAGCCAATCATGTATACAAAGATAAACTAGGGAGGTAAAATTTTGATTGTATGTTTGTATGTTGATGACCTGATTTTTACTGGAGATTTATCTGTATATGATTTTAAAAATGACATGAAAATAGAGTTTGAGATGCTTGATTTAGGATTGATGAAATATTTCCTTGGAATTGAAGTGGATCAATCTATTGATGGCATTTTAATTTGTCAAACTAAATATGCAAATGAAGTATTGAGAAGGTTTAGAATGCTCAATTCTAAACCAGCTACAACACCAATGGCAACTGGTACCAAACTTAACAAATATGATGAGGGATCATATGTTGATCCAACTCTGTATAAGAAATTGGTTGGAAGCCTTATATATTTAACAAAAACAAGACCTGATATTATGTTTGTTGTTAGTTTAATTTCTAGATTCATGGAGACTCTGAAGAGTACTCATTGGCAAGCAGGAAAGAGGATCCTGAGATACAATGCTCGAAAAATTGATTTTTGTATCCGATACACATCAAGCTTGAACTTTAAGTTGATCGGATATACTGATAGTGATTTTGCAGGTTCCATTGATGATAGGAAGAGCACATATGGTTATGTGTTTAGTCTTGGATCTGGAGCAGTGGCATGGGAATCAAAGAAACAACCCATAGTGACTTTATCTTCTACTGAGGTAGAGTATGTTGCAACAACAACAATTGCATGTCAAGTTGTATGGATGATAAGAATCTTGAATGAATTATTGCATGAGCAGAATGGTGCAGCTCAGATTGTCTGTGATAATAAATCTGCCATTGCACTGTCAAAGAATCACGATTTTCACAAGAAAAGTAAGCACATTCATATGAGGTATCATTTCATTCGAGAGCTGGTAAATGGTAAATAAATTTTTGTTCAGTTCTGCAGATCTGAAGAACAATTTGCAGACATATTTACGAAACCTCTGGGAAATGAATTGTTTAAAACTCATCGAAATAATATTGGGGTCTATAAGCTGTAATGCATTGTTTACAACATATTTTTTTTTACATATTTTAATTTGTTTTGCTCTGAAATGATTAAGAGGGAGTATCTCAATATGTAATAATTTCACCGCCTCTATGTAAACGGTGCATCGGTGGTCGTCTTGACCCTTCAAGACTCAAGGTTTAAGCACCGATCACTAATTTTGTCTTTCATTTCTTAAACGATGGCCACCTTAACCTTTGAAGGAAACCACATACCATCACCGCCTTGATTAAAAACTTTAGAAGATCAAAGGGACAATTTTTTGTGTTTAAATACCAGAAACAAATTGTAATCCTTAGATCTTGAAAACATTTTTGAATCGAATTCGCTATTGTGGTTTTAGAGGTATTGTCTCCGTTTATATATATATATATATTGAGTTTGTAAACTCATTTCATTCCTTGATGGAATTGGTTATATTTCTTTCAATTTGAGTAAACGTAGTAATTATTTGATTTTACCAATTGTGAACCGTGTCCCACATTTATTTGGAGTTTACTATTTTAAAAGTGAGTGAAGTTCTTTAGTCTCAAAACCCTGAACCCAAAGTGGTGGGCCCAAAGCTTATTCACGTTTTTTGAAATTTGACACTTATAGTTTTGTTTTGTATTTGCATAGGGTATTAAATGTGAACGGAGTTATTTTGTTTTACCAAAACCCAAAACCGATTGTGTGATATCTATCTTGAAACAATATTGTTGTAGTTTGTTGTATTTATATGTATTCCTTACATTAATTCAATAGATTAATTGATGCTACTATTTGTGTGTAATACTCTACTCTGACTGCATTGATCTATAGGGGATCGAATGCAAGCCTCCACTGCAAATGGAAGACTGCAATGGAGTGTCAAACAAGTGCAATGTGAGACATTGAAGTTGTTAATCAAACATAAATTTATTAAAATTAATTTTGTTGTTCTTACAAATATTTAAAAACAATATCTCACAATCAAGGATATTTTGTCACATCACTTTCCCATGAACAAAAAAGAAAATTGTAATACAAATTTGTAATAATTTAAAAAAGATATCTAATTTTGAAAATATTACATTTAATTATATATTTTAGAAAAATTTGGAAACACTTCTTCAATTTTTGTAAAATGAGCAAGGTAATATCATTTTGTAGGTTGTGTTATGGGTCTATTTCTCTCTTTACTTATCCTTCTTTTATTCCCCTTATTATGGATTGAAAAAATCTCTAGGTTGACTGACTCTATGGAGCAATGATGATGCATGTCCACCTTGTGTCATGCGCATGCATACCATGTTATATCTCTAGTTTATTGTTCGTTCCCTAGTTCTCTCTTGTTTATGTCGTAGCAAAGACAAATCCAACCATATGGGATGATAGGGTGTGGATCCTATCAAGTGAAAATAGTCACATGTGCCGCTTTGAATGAAGCCTCTATGAGTTGTTTTTTTTAAGGATCAATATGATACTTCAAGAAAATAAATGCATGTCAACCACATGTCAGGTTGTACACAAAAACCAAGTTCTCACATAGTGCCTCAATGGTGAAAAATAATCCCCATTCTTTATCTTTTTTTAGGTGAATCAAATAAGATTGGTCAAGAAATTTGTTTCTAATGATGGAAGCCATATGTTCCTTCCTTCTTGAGCGAATAAAATAGATCTACCTATATCAAAATAAATATAATAACCTGGGCTATTGATGCAACAACAACTGTCTCATCCAAACCACAACTTGGTATTCACATAAACAATTTTTTTTAAGGAAAGGTCATCCCATTTTGTTATCCATTGGAGGGCATAAAGAATAAGGGAATAAAATGGTGTTATACTTACCTAAGCTCATGGAGGTAAGGTCATCATCTTTAGTATCTTGAAAGTGTTGTGTGTTTTCCTGTCTCTTTGGTATTCACAACTCCATACCTCATTCCTGTAAATATACCCTTGGTACCAATAAATTTACTCATTGTTACTCGTAAATTAGGTGTTTGTTAAGTGGAGGAGTTAGGGCTTTAAAAAACTTTGCAATATATCTTTTACATTAGACCTTTGTAGACCTTTGTTTCTTCCCTTTAAAGAGCTATATTTTAAGGTAAGGTCACTTATCTTTGATGTAATGACTCGTATCATGTCGATGACTAGAGAGATAAGAGAGAGAAGACATATTGATTGGATAGTATGTCCCTAAGAATAGATCAAGTAAGGTCCCAGAGCTAAGAGGTCGTTTATTTTTTCCCCTCAAATATATCTTTCTTGCATCTATGGAGTTTTTCATGATTATTTATTTATTCCTCTCAAATAACTCCATTATATTATTTTGAGGTTGTTTATTTCTTCCCCTCAAATATATCTTTCTTGCATCTATGGATCTTTTCATGATTATTTATTTATTCCTCTCAAATAACTCCATTATATTATTTTGGATTAGTTTGTGAGACTTATGTAGGATCCCCAAGGAAATAATCAAACATGAGCTTGGATTACACCCCCATCCATATATAAGGATATTATTTTGTGGAGAGGGCTCACAAAAACACAAGTACCTACTCGAAATCCATTAAACCTTACCTTACTTTACTTATTTCTACCCCCCTTATTCATATAAGGAAGGAAGGGATTGCACCCCCTCCCAGATAAATATACTCTCACTTTATTCTTTGGGTTAGATATGGTTCCTTACGACACTACATGTCTTCAAATAAGTTACATACTTATTTCTTGGTTATTGGCATATATAAATATATATTGAATTTATATTACCTCAACTACCTTAATCACTTAGGTAAACAACGAGATCAGGTAGTCATACTCAAGTATCGACCTAAGGTATAGATCAACTACCTAATTCAGGAGCCTAACTTGATACCTAGGTCAGCATAAGACCCACTTGATACTTTGTCCCAATAATTATCAGTAGACTAGGTAACACCCCTTGACAAGGTTGAATTAATAACTATACGAGAAGTAACCTAGTAAATAGAGCGGGTAAATAACTAGAGATAGGGATAACCCAATAATTAGGGAGAAACTAGTAACTAGAACTAGAAAAAATCAAGCCCCTTATCGTGGCCTAGTAACTCCTAGGGCCTTTGAGAGAATAATATAGATATATCTCAAACTTATTATTATCCATATAGGATTCACTCATGCTTTTGTGACCAAGACTCTAAGTTGTGTCATCTCTTATTTTTTCACCCTTCTTATAAATGGTTCAACATCCCACTTTTTTAAAGAAAAAGGAGGAATAAGATAGGGATACCCACTATCTCCTCTTGTCTTCTCATTATTATCTTAAGGGCTTGGAATACTATTTAAGGTAGCCTTAGTATGTAGAAGACTAAAAGAAATAAATTTGGGCCCTTCCTGTAACATCATTCATCTACTATTTGTAGATGGCATTCTCATTTTTTGTGAAGGAAAAAGGGAATTAGTGGACAATATTAATGAACTCTGAACCTTTTATATAAATAAACATGTATGAAAATCAATAGATAAAAATTCTTCCTTGTCACTTGATGCCTCTTTGATTTATAAAGACATAACATATCCCAACTTCTCTCCTTTTAGTTAGCGGATATTGAAGTTGGTCTCAAATACTTGGGCTTTTTCTTGAAGCAAAATCGTTATCAGAGGAATCACAAGTTATGGCTACTAGAAAAATTAGAAAGGAAAGTAAACACCTGGTGCAATAAATGGATCTCGAGAGTAGGAATATTGATCATAGTAAAGGTAGTTCTTGAAGCCATAATGGTCTAATAGATGTCCTTGGCCTAGATTCCAAAAGGGATTCTAGGAAAAAATAAACAACTCTTCTTTTGTTTTTATGGTCTAGGGACATGGACAATCAAACAATGTTTTTAGCCTCTTGGAAATAGTTAGCCACTCCTAAATCCATTGGGAGATGGGGTTTAAAAAAAAAAAAAAATTCTCTAAAGCCTTTGCAGGAAAAAAAGTTTTGAGTCTTATATAAGGTACATTCCTATGGACACAAGAAACAAAGGAAAAAAAATTTCCCCGTGAATCAATTATGGATTAGATAAAAAAAAAACTTAAGAAATTTCAAAATGGCTCCATAATTTGGAAATCAATCCTAGATGTTTTTCCCTTGACTTGAAACTCTTTAATATGGAAAATTTGTAATGATCGATAGGTTCCCATTGGTAAATATCCATATATTAGCTACAAGAATAGTCATATTCACTCTAATCTCATTGATGAACTTCATAGATTGGGTCTCTACTATTTAAATCAAGTAATTATAGGATAAAAACATGAAGATGGGTAACACTTTTGTTTGTTTTATGTGATCTTTTATTATACTTTAACAGGGTATTCAACTTTCGATAAACAAAAGTATTTCTTTTATTTAGAATTTTAGTTTACAGTAAAAACAAAACTTGTGAAGAATCATGTTAGCTTTCTATTGACTATTTCTCAATTTTACTTTACAGTAAAAACAAAACTTGTGAAGAATTATGTTAGCTTTCTACTGACTATTTCTCAATTTTGTTTTATAGAGATTTGATATGTCGATTTGGCAATTGTTTGACACTATGTTCCTTAAAATTGAAGTGAAATATAATGAGTTATTTTTTCCCACAACAATGTATCTATTATTAAACTTTTGTTTTTGACAAATGAAAGATATTGCAACAATCTATAGAGAATCTACTTTGTTATGACTACAGTTTTGAATCTAACGGATGGATATTATAATTTCCAGAATTTTTTGAAGCTGACCAATTTGAAAACGTTACATAGTTTAAACACATGTTATCCTCCACCATGTATCTATCTTAATTTTTACTTAAAAGTAAAATCTAAAAATACATTTTTTCCACTGTGTGTTTTTATAGATATGGATTTTTCATTTCACTGAATCATAATCTCACCTAAAAATATTATGTAGTGATTTTTTTATAAAATTAAATAAAATTAGATAAAATCAATGAAAATGAAAAAAAATTGTATCCAATGGAAGTAGATTCAATTTTTAAAATGTTAGTATCAATTCTAAAACTAAATTTTGAGTATTTGTAGGAGTCTTCTACCTCCAAAGATCAAGTAAGATGGAGAGAATTTGCAATTTCCTGCAAATAGTCCCATTTTCCTGCAAATACTTTCGGCCGAAATATGCTTACCACAGGAAAATAATTCATCCGAAAAACATTGTACACGATTTTCGAGGGCACCGTTCAATTTGATGTACAAATTTTCGGCTGAAAATGTTTTCGGCTAAAAAAATTCCTAGCAACATTTTTTAGGCCGAAAAATTGCCGCTAGGAATTTTCGAGACCTGATTGTCACAAAAGTATTACCCATCTTCATGAATTTACCCTATAAGAATTAATCAAGCAACATGGAAAAGTTAGTGGCTCTCCCAACAATAAATTGACCTTGGTGTTGAGTATGCTAAGTTCCTTTCTACATCTCTCATAATAGGAAAATCATCTTGTTTTCTCCCTAAACCCATCAAGTTCCTACAAACAAAGGATAGGATATAAATATCTATCCTAAGAAAATAGATAAGAGAAGTTACCATGAAGGGGAATGTAAAAGCTAAAGTTCACAACAAACACAAAATTTTATGTGGATGTTGATAAACAAGAAGGCTCTTACATGGGATAAGGTGCAAAAGGGAATCTTTCAGGAACCTAGAAGATGTTGTCTATGGATTCAAGAAATTGAAACTAATTACCATCTTGTCCTTTCTTGCAATTTAAGTTTAGAATTTTTTAGAGAGGTAAATATAAGATGACTCTTTTTGGACTATATTTTTTGGGGACATTTGCCCGAAATATGGTGATAAATTATTAGATCCACAGATTTAGTGATTATTTATGTATAATCGCAATGCCCCAAGGGTTTTTCAACATGTTCAATCTATTTCTTCATTTAGAAATGGATTTTAAATAACAAAAAAAATGATTTTGTGCAAATTTATATCATCGAATTCCTGCGAAAAAAGCCGTTAATTATTGGACTATTCAATGCTTGGTCAAGAAAAAATATAGAAAAAAAACTCAAAGTTTAGTTGTCCAATCCTCCAAACTCAAATTTTAAATCACTTCCTCCTACAATTGATTGGGGGATTTGAATAGCCATAAATTATTCCCTCTTCTAAGAGAAGGACCCAATTCCTTAAAACTTTTTCCTTCAAAGAATAAATATTATTTCAAAGTTTCCTCAACACTCTAAAATTTCCCATCCTAATAAGACATTGTTATACCTAGTCAAAAAGACATTCCATGGAACCTCTTCTATGGGAAATATTATGGAGATCGTCAATATGGGGGATTCTCCTTTCACTTGACCACTCCATTTCTTTCCTAGCTAGCTAGTATTTACTATTGGCAGTGCAAATAATAACTTTCGTTAGATTATGGATCTTAAGATTGCTTTGCACATTCCGAAGGAAAAGGTCGTCAAACATATACACATCTATGCTGATTCCATGAGAATTATCCAATTAATTAAATGAGCTTTAAAAATTCATAATTTCACATCGTTTTCATTATTTCAAGTGATAGAAAACAATTCAAAATATTTATCTTATACTTTGATGGCGTCTCCAAGATGGGGAATCAAAAAAGATGATAGAATCTCCAATGTTAGAGTTTCATTGGACCAAGGCATATTGAAAATTAAAAAAAAAAAATCATAAGATATCCTCACATAATATTTACATAAATCATGGTTGTAGGGAATAAGATATGATTTTTTTATTCTTTTATTTGTAAGTAGACCATTGTGATTTCTTACTTTAAGAACTAATAGGATATGTTTTTTTTTCAATTAAAAACCATTTCTAAATATTTGTATTATATGCTTAAGAAGTAATAGGATATGTTTTTTTTTCAATTAAAAACCATTTCTAAATATTTGTATTATATGCACATAAAATTTACAGCAATCTCTAGTAGGTGTTTTCCTTGAGTGAAACTAAAATCCTTGGCAGTAAATATTTGTATCATATGCACATAAAATTTACAGCAGTCTCTAGTAGGGGTTTTCCTTGACTGAAACTAAAACCCCTAGGAGTAGAGAATCATCAAAATTGTTTATCAACATTCTGTAAGAAACTAGAACCCCCGAGAATAGAGAATCATCAAAATTGTTTATAAACATGTTATAAAAGTTTTGTAACCAAAATTCAAAAAAAAACTTAAAAAAAGAAGGAGAGACTATAAAGCTGGCTAAACTGCCCATGATTGTGCATGTTATAAAAAAATCTAAGAAAGAAATTGATCCAAGTATGTATGTTGGAATGGCATATATAAGACGAAATGTGCTGTAACATTTAAGAGGAACATAAATTGTAAAATGAGGAGAAACTTATAAAATGGTACTGAAAAAATTCGGCTAACTAGATTTAAATACACGGGGAGAGAAACTAGAAGCCACCATTATGCTGTTCGGACTTTGTAAATATACACCTCCATAAACAGAATCAATAGCTAACTGATAATCACCTCATAGAGCTAAAGAAATCGTTGTTAACAAAATAAAAATTCAATATATTCAAAAAGAGCCTTAAACAATCAAAATATGATATAATAAAAGTGAGAAACTAAACTATTCCAGATCGTCTTCCACGTGCATGAGCTCCCATACTGATTATATTAGAACAGCGAGAGCATGAAACCAGTAATATTTACCCACTTTAATTTAATTAGAGTGGCCACATGAAAACGACTAACGTATCTATCATTACACGGGAAAAAAAATTAATTACAAATACATTGAAATACGATTGAGTGGACTGTATGCAGCTATGCTATTAGTAGAAGCAGTTGAATCCCTGTGGCAGTTCAGTGACGCCCGAAGTTCCTCCAAACACTTCAGCGAAATGCTTTCGGATTCGGCGAAGTGATTGAAGGAACTCCCGGCATTGAGAACCAGCTGTGAGTGATGATGGTGAAGGTTCGTCGTTGTGGTCAATATGGATGGATAACAGGAGGGATGATCATCTTCTTAAATATTATTCTCTCTTTGTCGTTCTGATAACTTAAGGAACGACGGTTGAAACTCTAAATAACACATATATTCATTCATTGCACTTGGACGAAAGTCTATTTACCTCACTACATTCAATGAATGAACTTGGTTCAATATCAACCATTCATCCATATTCTCTTTAGTTCAACTTGTACGATTTAAATGTAGGGATGGCCCGGATTTGAGTAACGTTGGCAAGGTTTTAGCTATGTTTATCCATGGTCATTGCATCTAAAGAACCTTTCTACATTCCGTTATGATTGAGATGTGTAATTCTTTCCATGATGGACATGGAGTTGGCAAATGGAATTTCAAAAAAAAAATTCAATAACAAAATATTTCAATGTGGGTTATAAATAAAATATTTCAAAATGCATTTTAAGTAAAATAAGTTTATATCAACTCGATATATAAAGATGCCTAATTCCTTCAATGCTTAATATAGAGTTGACATGTGGCATTTAAAAATATATTAATAAGAAAAAAATAATTTCAATGTGAACCATAAATAAAATATTTCTATGTGGATTTTTAAGCACTAGCAAGCTCTGCATCTAGGGTTTCTTGAAACATGCCATGCATGCATACCATGGCTTCGTCGGTGGGGGAGGAGGGGTCCCCCCAAGCTCCCCTCCACCTCTATATATCGTTGTTTTTCAAAATCTGATCGCATCATATGCAAAATCCATGAAACAAGCTCCAACGAGATTTGTGAAGAAAATGGAGAAAATCCCAAAATTTCTTCTTCATCATACATTAGCTCGATGAAAATAGTCTCATTGGGAACTTTATAGGCCTATGGAGTTCCCCCAAGGCCATGCATCACTGGCTAGTTCTACACTGGAAGAAGATGATCTAGGGCCAAGTCTCCTCGATTTTTTGTGGTAAGGGGTTTTTTGTTTTTCTGTTCCAAAAAAAGAAGAAGATAAGGTTCTAATATTTTGTAGTGGCCTCTATTTCATGGAATCTCGAGGAATGTATCTAAACAAATGGACCCCATATTTCAACCCATAATATGACATCCCCTCCGTAGTTCGGTCTGGGTAAGACTCACATTTCTCCCTCTGCATTGTTGGAATGGTGAAACCCTAAGAAATATAGGAAACTCCTTCGAAAAATATATTGATCATGCCAAACCATGAGATGACCTTCAAGCATGTGACAAAATATGTATAGAGGTAGATCTGAAAAAAGGACTACCATAGTCTATTCAACTAACCTTTGATAGTTGGTCATACATTCAACAAGTGGACTATGAACAAATTATGTTTAAGTGCAAGGCTTGTCATGAATATGGACATTTTTCTAAAAGATGTTTTCAAGTGAAATCATCCCAACCAGAGGATCAAAATTAGGAACAATGGAAGCAACCGCAAATAAAGAAAACCACAGGAAAGACAACAACAACTCCCCAGGCTCATGGAAAAGGAGAATAATCATATGCTCCCAACACTCAAACCCCAAGCCAGTCAAAATAGGTATGAGAGTCGTGTAATTCTTAAATAAATTGTGGAAAAAACTATGGAAGCCCAGAAGGGAAATGAAATGACAAATCAAAAGCTCCAAATAAAAAGGACTGAAATGGAAAAGCAAAGGAATCTCAACCCTCGAGTAGAGGTGAGTCTCACCTGACAATTGTGCCCTGCCATCCTTCGACAGAGATCCCATTAAACTATGAGGAAGAGCATCAAGGAAACTCTGAAAGTGACTTGAAACCCAAAATTACCCATCCCACTACAACAAGGAAATTCACACAAAATACTAACAAAAACATAAGGGAAAAGGAAGCATATCTGTTAAAAGAACTAGGAATTCAAACTACCATGGGGGAAGCCCTTAGAAAAGTGGTCAAGTCAGGAAAATCCCATAACTCTAACGGTGTATCCTCCCATCCCTTTAAAAGGGGGGGCACACAAAAGCATAGGTAAATAATGAAAGTAGAATCCTGGAACTCTAGAGGTCTAAGGAACAAGGAAAAAGAAGAAGAAGTCGGAAAATTAATAAGAGTAGAAAAGCTCCTAATCCTTCTACTCCAGTAAACTAAGATGAGGGAGAAGGAAGCTCTCTAGGACAGACAACTAATTTGGAAAGTAGGAAATGGTAAAGCCATAAGTTCCAGAGGTGCATCGGACGACTTATGCATAACGTGGAATACAAAAGTTTTGAAACTGGTGGAATGTCAACAATCTCAAAGTTGGTTGATGGTAACTCTCTCCATTATTACGACCTGTATGAATCTCTCCATTATCAATGTCTATATTCCAAACAATTATTGAGAAAAAATTGAATGTTGGGGTTCTATTTTAGATCTAGCAAAAGTAAACCCTCTCCGTAACCTTATCATTGTGGGAGATTTTAACATCACAATAATCCTTAAAGAAAAACGAGGGGGATCAATAGTGAGAGACCAATTTAGGGAAAAAAATGTATTATCTCATATCGAATCTAGACGTATATATGATGTTCCCTTGGACAAGGGATCATTTACTTGGAACAACAAAAGGGAAGGCCTTGACTACATTGCTACCAGGCTGGATCATTTCTTAATTAGCAACTCCTTCCTACCATTGTTGGAAAACAATTCCTCTTCAATCGTCCCTTAGGCAGGCTCGAATCATCACCCAATATCCTTGACCTTTGCTCATGAGACCAATTTGGTACCCACTCCCTTCAATATCAACCCTTTATGGATGGACCATCCTAATGTTTTCCCCCTAGTCGCTCCTACTTGATCCCAATGGATTTATGACTCCCAATGCACATATAGGAACAAAACCTAAATCTCACCAAATCTCCCTCAAATATTGGGCTAAAATTTTCTCACGCCCTATTCATCTCAAAGTAATGGAAAAAAAACTAAATCTAGAAGAAGTGCAAGAGGAAGTAGAAAGAATTGAAGTTCAAAAAAATGATCTAAAACTAGAGAATGAGGCACCTAGAGAATACATCCATGCACTATTAGAAGAAGAATCCATGTGGCGACTAAATTCTATAACCTTGTGGTTACAAGTGGGACATAAAAACATTGCTTTCTTCCACATACAGGCTAATGAAATGGAATGGATAAACCAGATAACAGAAATAAGAATGTTGTCTGGTGAAATTATAAGTGACCTTGAAAAAACAAAAAATCAAGCTACAAAGCACTTCATTGAGTTTTACTCCTGAGAGGGTGACATAGACAAAGATCTAAGTAATCTCTTTCTTTCTCATACCCCACATATGATTTCACAAATGGATAATCTCAAGCTAAACATGCCAATTAAAGAACATGAAATATTCAAAGTTATTCAACAGTTTCATCAAGATAAAGGTCTAGGTCCTAATGGGTTTACACTGGATTTTTATAAAATATTTTGGTCTATAATAAAATTTGATTTCATCATAATGCTTAGGTATGTCCAAAAATCAAATAGAATGGGAGGAGCAACAAACTCCTCATTATTGGTGTTAATACTGAAAGAAAAAAGGGGTTGCCTCCTTTGATAGATTCCATCCGATCTCTCTCTATAATGTTTCTTATAAAATCATGTCTAAGATAATTTTTAATAAATTGATACCCTTTCTTAATCCATTGATCCTCCCCAATAAAGGTGGTTTATTATAGGAAGACAAATATCAGACAAATTCATCCTAGTCGAGAAAGAAATCCACTCCAGTTTTAGTAGGGGGAAGTAGGTATGGTTATCAAGTTGGACATGGCCAATGCCTTTGACAGAGTAAGTCATGATTTTCTCAAGGAAGTGATGTAAAAATTTGGATTCGATCAAACATTCATCTCCTGGTTTGGTTCTTGTATAACTAGTCCCTGGATCACTCCCATGATAAATGGAATACCAACCCCTTTCTTCAAATCCTCCAGAGGTTTAAGATAGGTATTCCCCCATTTCCCCCATTTTTTATGTTCTCATGGATGAATCCCTTAACAAAAAAATAGATTGGGAATGCAAAAATGGTTCAATCCCCAAGATCTGTATTACAAGAGGATTCAAGATAATCAATCACTCCCAATTCACATATGACACTCTTTTACTCAATGGAGCATCTAAGGTCATTGCAAGGAGGATAAAAAAACTCTTAGACAACTTCATCATGGTTTCAGGAGGAAACATAAACAACCACAAAAGTCAAATCTATGTGTGGAACATCAAGGATCAATGCCTAGTAGGGATTTAGCAAATCCTTGGCTTTCATGTCTCAAATGAATGGAAATCCTTTAAATACCTTGAGTTTCCAATATTCCTAAATTCCTTCCCTCCATGTCACCTTGCTCACCCCACTCCCCAAATGCTCATCCTCCTCCGTCTCCTCTTCCCTCCCCAAACAACCATCGTCCTCCCTCTTTTTCCCACTCTAACACCTCAACACCTCAAGAGGCTCCCAACATTTCAGTTGAGGCGACTGCTCCATGTACGGAAAACTTGTTGAAGGCTCCCTGCATCAAAAGTGTAGGCCTCCTTGTCAAGAATCCAAGTTTGGAAAACACCGTCTCCTCCAGCAACATGGACAATGATTTCAGTGGCTACCCAGTTATTGAAGAAAATCCTCTGGATGGCCCTTGTTCTTGATGCTTAGGCCTCTGTTCTACTTTCACTTTCTTTTAACATTTGCAAGTTTTTCTGGTCTTTTGTCAGCAAGCACACAGACAATTAAACTCATGTTTTTTGTAAGCCTAGTTTCCCATCAAGGGTAGGTAGAATTCTCAAGTCTCTACCCCCCCGGTTTCCCACTAAGGGAAAGCCCAATTTGTTTCCACTCTCAGGGACAATCATTTTGTTTTTTACTATATTTTTACTGTATTTTAATATATTAGCACCTGAACTTACAAAAAAAAAAGATACTACAAGGAGGTGGTAATCCATAATTTAGAGAACTACAAAGAAGAAAATCAACATTGCTAAAATAATAACAAACTCTCACGAGATACATACTAAAAGTGAGCGTTGGACAATTCTCAAAACACTGTGTGATGAATGAATATGTCATCTCTGTGAAAGTAAGACGGTAGAAGATGAAAAACACTTCCTCTTAGATTTCCCTGTGTACACCCATATTAGATCCCAATTTAAAAATATTTTCCACAATATAGGCCTTCATAACCTCCTAAGTCATCAAAAATATGGTGATCTTGGAATGCTTCTATCAATATTTTTTTAGCATAGAAATACAATTTTAAAGAAATGTAAGTAATCTCTTACCTTCTTGAGGTCCAATAGATGAATTGGTTTCACTGGACATTCATCATCATCGTTATCATCATTATATATATGTGTGTGTGTGTGTGTTTGTAATCATTTGAAAGTAAATAAATTCATATGGTTAAAATATTTCAATAGTGGGTTGATTGTAATGGTGATGCACAATTCCTTGCATGCTCAACATGGAGTTGACAAGTGGCAACATAATATATATATA
>ML777187.1:56962-93198 GCA_009831015.1 Picea engelmannii
TCTAGTGTAGATACATCTTAACAACGAATTTATTATGTATCTAGGGGCATCAAATCCCTCTCACATTTCTTCAAGTTTTTTAATATAAAGAAATGTTTGTATCTCGAAGAATTTGATGCTCCTAGACACATAATAAATCCATTGTTAAGATGGATCTACACCGATGGTAAAAATCTACACTAATATTAATATTCCTATCTATAAGGAATATATTAAAATACAACTTATTAAATTTAATTTTCAATATGTTGGAATTTAAATGTAACATGATTTATCATCAAAAACATATTGTCCAACAAGAATGTACTTGAAAACTGAATGTGTTGTCAGTTTGTTTCTTCCTACTTTAACTTTAACTTTGTGGAGATTATGTGAGAATAATGTCGAAACTTTAGAATGTTTATAGATCTTTTTTCGTGAGTTGTTTTACTATTGTTTAATTTTAGATGATAAGAGGTTTTAGAGGCATACTTCTAGGATTTGGTTGCTTTTTTATTGGTGAGCTTTCCAACTATAAATGTAACAGAGTTTTGCTTCTGATGAATGAATTGTGAAGAGCATTTTTTCTCACAGTTTCTATAGGATTAATCTCTTTGTTTATAATTTGGTATCAAAGTGTATGTGAGCTCATGTGAGGTTAAAAATGTTGTGAGGAGCAATGATTTGAAAGCAAAGCCATCATTGTTTCCGTTGTTTCCATTGAATAAAAGATCATTTGGTTTGAATTATTCACTGGTGCATCCATTCATTTGCATTTACAACAACATTGTCGCTGCCATAATTTTTTTTTGTACGTAGCATCCTTACCATTGAATAGAGTCGTCGCTGCCACTTTTCAAATTTGGTGAAGGAGATTTATGTGTTTCATATTTGCTGCATAAATTTGCAAAATATTTACAAAAAAAAAAATTACAACATTTGTACGTGATGCACGTGGAATTCTTGTAAACTTGTAAAGGATTGAAAAGGTAACTTGTAAAAAAGTGTGTAATTCAGTTGAAGGATAGTTCAATCTGTTACCAGATTTAAGAGAATTCATAGATGTGTGAAGTTACAGACGTGTGAAGGTGATGCCTTCTAGCAGACAAGGGCGACCTGTAGCAGAGAAGGAGCCTGCGTGGGATGTAAAAGGAACCAAAAACTAGCAACACTTCTTTGTTTTGAATTGGTTATTAAGCCCCTTTTGATCAGTTTGTTGAATTATTTGTGGTGAAAGATGGAAAACCCTCTTCCTGATTCTTATTTAAATGAATCCACCAAACTTGATGGTGAAAATTATGTTAACTAGAAATTTAAGTTGATAATGGTGATTGAAGCCTATAATCTGTGGACGATTGTGAAAGGAGACAAGTCCAAGCCCATAATTGATTCCTCAATTCCAGATTGGGAAAAATGAGAAACGAAGGTGAAAGTGGTGCTGTGAATGTCCGTAAAGGACAACATAATTCCTCATATAAGAGATAGTAAAACTTCCAAAGAGACATGTGATGTTCTCAAGGGTTTGTATGAAACCACTAATGCAGACCAGATTTTATTCTTAAAAACTAAGATGTTATCTATCAAAATGGAAGTCAATGAAAGAATAAGTAATTTTGTATCCCAAATTAAATATTTAAGTGATAAGTTGGGTGATATTGGTGAAATGGGTTCCACTAGTGATTTAGTAAGTATTTCTTTGAAAGGTTTAGTGCAAGATTATAAAGTCTTTATTTCAGCACTCTCTGCTTGAAAAACGCCCCCTACTTTGGATGAATTGGATGGAACTATTCTTCAAGAAGAAGAGAGAATGAAGAATTGTGATTGGGACTCAAGTGGCTCAGATTTGGCATTGATTTCAATAGGTAAAATATCATGCAGAGATAAACCATGGGACAAGAACAAATGGAGGTTTCAAGCAAAGTAGAAAGTTATGGCACATCCTGATTCTTATGTTAAGATAAATATTGAATATGAATATTGTGGAAAACCCGAAAATATTGCTAAAGATTATTATAGAAGAAAGAATCATCCGTCAAATAAAATATATAAAAGGCATAATGGGAAATGTGTGCATAAAGACACCTTAGTCAATGAGGGATTTAAAAATCTTAAGTTGTTTAGTTCTGAAGTTGCATTGTCTATTGAAACTAATCATGAGAATGCATGATTCATAGATTCTGGTGCATCAACCCATATGTACTGTCATAAAGAATGGTATGATAAATACTATGAAAACATTGATGGAACATACATTTATTTAGGAGACAACAAATAACTTAAAGTTCAGGGATATGGAGTAAAAAGTGTGAACTTACCTAATGGACAATTGAGACAGATTCATGATGTGATGTATATTGCTGGTATTAGAAAGAATTTAATATATGTTTCAACTATCACTGATAATAATTTTAAAGTGGAATTTGGTAAGCTGAGATGTGTTGTAAAATATGTCCATGATCACTACAAGATTGTTTTCACAGGTACCAGGGTTGGTGGATTGTATAAGTTGGATGTCCACAACAATGTGAACAGAAGATGTGTGGCACCATGGGTATGGGCACCTCAAGTACAATGATTTGATGTTATTTCAAAGAAAAACAATGGTAGAAGGTCTTCCTCTTATGAAGAATGATAATTTTTCATTTGAAGCATGTGCACTTGGTAAGCAACATAGAGAGGAGTTTCACATACATACAAAGAAGAGATAATCTGATATACTTGAATTAATTCATATTGATGTATGCAGACGTATGCAAAATAGGTCATTTGGTGGTGCTTCCTAATTTCTTAATTTTTTTTAATGATAGATCTAGATATACTTGGGCCTATTTCATAAGGAGAAAACATTATGTATTTGAGTATTTTAAAGAATTCAAAACTATGGTTGAAAAAAAAGACAAGCAAATGTATTACAATTCTCAGATCTGATCAGGGTGGTGAATATACATCAGGTGCATTTAAAAGTTATTGTAAATTGAATGGAATCCAACAAAAATTTACAGTACCTCATATGCCTTAGAAAAATGGCATTGCTGAGAGAAGGAAAAAAACATTGGTGGAGTTTTCTCGTAGTATGCTTCAAGGTAAAAACATTTCTAATTGTTTATGGGCATAAGCTATTAATGTTGTTGTTTATTTAAAGAATCGAAGTCCAACTAAGATATTAGATTTTCAAGCTCCATTTGATATTTTTCATGGTTATAAACCTGACGTCATTCATTTAACAGTGTTTGGATCCACTGTCTTTGGACATATTCCAAAGGATGAGAGAAGAAAACTTGATGAAAAATCATTCAAGTGTGTTTTTATTGGGTATGGTACTAATAAAAAAACATACAAATTGTTTGATCCGAGTTCACATAAATTGTTTTCAAGTATAGATGTGTTGTTTCATGAGAATGCAGACAAAGGTTATACAATGAATGATGCATATGCTTGGCATAACACTAATGATGAGCATGTCCAAATAGATGCAATAGTTAAACAGGAACATGAACATGTACATGTTCAATAAGTAAATAAAAGAAGTATGGAAAATTCAAGTAGTCATGATTTATCAAGTGGACAAGATTCATGAGAGAGAAGGAGACGAGACGAAAGAAGTGAAGGACCAAGGAGGTCATCACGACAAACTCATCCACCTATAAGATATAAATATTATGCATTGATGTCCCATGTAATGAATATTGTAGAACCTATAAACTATGATCAAACTAAAGAACATGAAAAGTGGAAAAATGCTATGAGTGATGAATATGACTCTCTTATGAAAAATCAAACATGGTAATTAGTTCAACTGCATGAAAACAATGTCCCTATTGGAAGAAAATGGTTGTATAAATCTAAATTTAAAGCGGATGGTAGAATTGATAAACATAATGCAAGATTAGTTGCAAAGTATATTCACAAAATGAGGGAATCGATTAGGATGATACTTTTGGACCAATAGCTAAATTGAATACAATTAGAGTACGTATTTCCTTAGCTACAAAACATAATTGGAAAATACATCACTTAGATGTCAAATCTTCTTTTCTAAATGGTGATTTAAAAGCAAAGGTTTATTTGGTTCATCTTGAATGGTTTGTCAAGCAAGGACAGGAACATCTAGTCTGTAGATTAAGGAAATCCTTATATGGTTTAAAACATGCATGAAGATCATGGTATGTAAAATTAGATACCTTCTTTTACTAGAATGGTTTTTTGAAAAGAAAAAATGATCCTAACCTGTATCTTAATAAAAATGAAGAAGGAAATGTTGCTTTAATATATTTATATATGGATTATCTCATTATTACAGGCAGTGCATGCAAGTTAATAGAAGAGACTAAAAGTCAGTTGCTTCAAGAATTTGAAATGAAAGAACTTGGTGAATTGCATTACTGTTTAGGACTTGAGGTTTGGAGAAAGCCTGGTAAGACATTAATCACTCAAAGTAAATACACAAAAGAAATTCTTAGAAAGTTAAATATGAGTTAATGTAAAGAAATGTCAACTCCCTTAGAATAGAATGCAAAGTTATACAATGAGGATGGAACTAAAGAGGCAGATGATACTTTATATCATTAGTTGGTGGGAAGTTTGAACTACCTCATCACTACCAAACTAGACATTTCATACTCAGTGAGCATCCTTAGTCAGTTCATGCCTAAGCCTTTTGAGAACCACTAGAAAGCTACAAAGAAAGTCCTATAATACTTGAAATGAAGAATAAATTTTGGTATTATGTGTACTGATGAATCTGATGTTCAACTCAACAGTTTTTCTGATTCAAATTGGGTAGGAAATCTTGATGATAGAATATCTACCTCAGGTTATGCATTTCATATAGAATTAGGGGTTGTATCATGGAATAACAAGAAACAACCAATTGTTTATTTGTCGTCAACAAAATCCGAGTATAAAGCCTTGAGTAGTGCTACCCATGAAATTGTTTGGTTAAGGAGAATTCTTACAGATGTTGAAGAGGAGCAAAATGGTCCATTATGCATCAATTTTCATAATCAAAGTGCTATCAAATTGGCACATAATCCAATATATCATGTAAGATCAAAACACATCGACCTACAACACCACTTCATGAGAGAGAAGACTGAATCAAAGGAAGTTAATTTGATTTTTTGTAATAAAAATGATAATGCGGCTGATATATTTACCAAGACTCTTGGTAAACTCAAGTTTTAATTTTTTAGAAGCAAGTTAGGTGTTCTATAAAATCCATGTTTCCATTAAAGGGGATGTGAAAATAATGTCGAAACTTTAGAATTCTCCTAGCACTTTCTTTGTGAATTGTTTTACTATAGTTTAATTTTAGATGATAGAAGGTTTTAGATCCATAATTCTAGGACTACATTCCCAGTTTATTGGTGATCTTTCTACTATAATTGATTTATTGTTGAGCTTTCTACTATAATCTGATTATAGTTCAATTCAAACAACTACCAATCAAATTTAGACTTATGATTATGCGGAGCTAAACTTCATAACTATGCCATGACCAATTGAGTAGTTATTTATGAATCAAATTTAAACCACTATGGAAGATGCCGAGTTAAACTAGTTTGCGAATAAAAGAAGATGCCACATTAAACTTCCATAGAATATCGAAGAGTAATTTTTAAGTACAAGAGTCGATCGACTTGATCAAATTGTTATGATAGACCATATGCCAAATAATCTTATAAATGCATATGATATTATCCAACTTTTTAAATATAAATGACCAATTTCACTTATAAGTTAAAATTGTACATAGAAGGTCAACTCATAACTTATAAATATAATTTTATATTGTTGATATAAAGGATCAATTACTCAAAGTTTATGTTAAAATTATGGTATAAATGTCAACCAAACATACTAAATAATTTTATAGATGATATCAATTGGTTTTAATGGATGTCCATCATCATCATCATCATCATCACACATATATATATATATATAAATTTGATATTAATTATTGAGGAAATATTTATGCTATCTAAAATAAAAAGAAGAGTATACTTTTTATTTTATTTTATTTAATGTGTTTAAGTATCAAATGTATGAGAATGCCTAAGTGGGCCTAATGTTTAAGAATATATGTTTCCTCTTAAGAGGTCACAAGTTCAAATCCAGAGGGGGGTAGGGTATGTATACCTCCCTCCCTTGTCCCACAAACAAGGGGGTAGGGTATGTATACCTCCCTCCCTTGTCTCACAAACAAGGGGGTCTCATATGGGGTCTCATACACCAATTTGATGTGGCTTGGCCGTGACCATAAAAATAGATTATTATTATTATTATTATTATTATTATTATTATTATATAATACTAATTATAATTTAAGTTTAAAAGTAATTTTTATGGTTTTTTTTAAATTATTATTTTATAATTGCTATATTTAATTAATTTTTTAATAATTTGTATTTATTATTATTTATTAATTTATTATTTTTTTAATTTTTAATGAATATTTTATTTTTTTATTAACTATGATAATATTTATTTAATGGGATAAGCTCCGTGCATTGACATTGAGGGGGATTTGTTCCTCCATGCAACATTTCATCTTTGGAACCAGGAGGAAAGCTTTCGGTTAGATGGCATACAGACACAAATAACATCATGGATATGGGAGTGAGAGTGGCACATCTAAGAGTCATGATTGGACAGGAACACCCACCACTTAGCTCAAAGTCATCCAACTACTGATGGATTTCTCTTAAACTTCGAGTTCTCTGATTCTGTGGTTCAGAGAATGATTCTCTGCTGGAAGTTGAGTTATCCTGAGAATTTTCAGGTTGCCTTTGTACTTGCGATCTTGGAGGAATAGTTTGAGGTACTTGCTGTTCTAAATTTTCTGCGTTTTCAGAACTTGGCAGTAATGGATTTTGATTGTCCATTTGCTGATTTTCTGAATCATTCCAGAATTGATTTTCCAGAAATTGTACATCTCTGCTGAGAATTAATTTCTTGGTGATGGGATTGTAAATCCTATAAGCTTTGGATGTTTCACTATAGCCAGTGAAAATACATTTTTCACTTCTGTCATCAAGTTTCTTCCTTAATTCGGAAGGTATGTGAGTATATGCTATGTATCGAAATGTCCTTAGATGCGCTACATTGAGCTTTGTCCCAATCCATGCTTCTTGGGGAACTTTCATCTTTAGACTTGTGGTTGGTGATCTATTCAGGAGATAAAATGAGCATGCTACTACTTCAGCCCAAGAAGTATTTGACAAGTGTTTCTCTTTAAGAAGTGTTCTTGCCATATTCATTATGGTCTGATTTTTCCTTTCAGCCACTCCATTCTGTTGTGGAGTATACCTGGTTGTTGTTTGCATGATAATGCCTTGTGATTTGCAGAAATGTGCAAATTCTATGGAGTTGTATTCTCCTCCTCCATCTGACCTGAGTGCTTTGATATATTTTCCACTATGTTTTTCAGCTTCTGCCTTGAATTCTCTGAATTTTGCAAAAGTTTCAGACTTGTGTCTGAGAAAATAGATCCATATTTTCCTGCTAAAATCATCAATAAACGTTAGAAAGTAAAAACTGCCACCTATTGACTCTGTTTGCATTGGTCCACATAGGTCAGTGTGAACAAGTTCAAGATGTTGTTTGGCTTGATTGGAAGACTATGGAAAACTAGTTCTCTTATGTTTTCCAAGTATGCAAGACTCACATGGAGGAATTTGCTCTTTAAAGATAGGTAGACCTTTGACCATGGAGTTTTTTTGAAGAAGACTTAGATTCTGAAATGGTAGATGTCCAAATCTTGTATGCCAAACCATTGTTTCATTCATGGTTGATGTAATCTGTGCATATGGTTGACTCAGATTTGCAGTTCTGAGGGTAAGGGGAAACATCCTATTGGCAGTCATATGGATTTCAGAAATTAATTTTCTACTTGGGATTTTGTCATATATCTTACAAGATGTTCCTTCAAAAGGTACCTTATAGCCATGTTCAATGAGATGTCCTACACTTAGCAAATTCTATTTTAAATCTGGAACATGATAGACATTATATATGTCTTTCTTTACATTCTGTTTAGTAAGAATAGGAACCGTTCATTTTCCTTGAACCTTGACTAAGTAATCATTTCCAAGTGTAATATCAGATGAGATTGAAGAATCATTACATGAAAGTAATTCTTTATTACCTGTCATGTGATTGCTGCATCCATTGTCTAGCAACCAGAGATCTTTAGGTTGTTGTTCAGTTTTGTGGCATGAGAGAAACATACCTCTTGAGGTATCTCCCATATGATTTGACACATGTGCTATGCTTGAAATCTGATCTGCTTGCTTCTTCCTCCATATAGATTCATAGTGACCATACTTTTTGTAGTAATAGCATTGTATGCTTGTTTTGTCATTCGATCGTCTCCCTCTGCCTCTTTGAGGCTAAAAATTCTGATGTTGATTTTGTTGCTGATGTCTTTGACCTTGGAAATTTTGATTCAGATATTGTTGTCTATTGCCTCCACTGGAGTGAGAGTTACTTTGATTGCTCCCTCTTTCTTAGTGACCTCTGATTTTTCCTCTGCCTCTCCCTCTGCTGAAGGAGAATTGAGTTTTGAATGCATTGGAGATTGACTCATCTGTGAGATGCAGTCTGGTCTCATGTGTCACCAGAGAACCAATTAATTCATCTGTGGAAAATCTTGACAGATCCTTGGATTCAAGGATTGTTATTACAACCATTTCAAATTTCTTGGGTAGACTTCTGAGAATTTTCTCAACAATTTGTTGAGCAGTGATGCTTTCACCAATCAGTCTGATCTGGTTCACGATTCCCATGACTCTGGTCATGAACTGATCTACAGCTTCAAACTCTGTCATCCTTAGAGTCTCGAATTGTGTCCACAAGGTCTGCAGTTTAACTGTTTTGACCCTGTCATTTCCTTGGTAGGAATATTTAAGGATGTCCCAGGCCTGTTTTGAAGTACCAACGCCTGTGATATTCGAGAAAATCGAATCATCCACAGAATTTTGAATCCATAATTTCGCCTTATTTTCTTTGATCCTCAGAGTTTCCTGAGAAATTCTCTACGCATTTGTCATGGCAGCGAGGGCGGCTGGATCCGGTTCCACATATCCAAGATCCACTGGTTCCCAGCACTCTTGTGCTTGCAAGAACGATCTCATTTGTAAAGACCAAAACTCATAGTTCTTCCCTAGTATAATCGGACCCTGAGTTGGTCCTAATTTCCTAGACGACATATTTATTTTTTGAAAAAAAATTTCTGAAAAAAAATAGAGGGAAAATTTTGTATTTACCTCCGATCGCCAATTTACCGATTTGCCGATGGCCGAAGGGAGATTATCGGGCTTGAATTGGCCTTTGTCATGGTGCAATGTGACCACACGCCTTAATGTTAAAGCGCTACGTGTTTTTCCATCTCTTTGCCTTTCAAATCTCCGAAATGCAAAAAATTGCCTTTGGACAATTCAACGGTCCAGATCTTCTTGTGATCTGATGGCCCAGATCTTATCGGGATATCGCGAATCAGGATTTCGCAAGTTCTGATGATGAGTTCCTTTGACTCCTTGATTCCCCAATCTCCGATTTACCGATGGCATTGTCCTTTTAGGACTTTTCCCGATTGCTTCGATCTGCGCCATGCATCCTCCTATGATGGACGGACCTGATCCCTTCTCGTGAAATCAAGACTTCAAATGCACCAGACGTCTCGTCGTTAGGATCCGTGATTTTCTGAATCCCGTAATGCCGATGGAATTGATTCCTACCATGCATCCCAACAGATGGACGACTCAGATCTGTGTCGAGGATTTCATTGTGGAGATTCCTGATCCCCACGACGGAGTTTACCTCCTGTCGAGATGTCAAACTTCAGAGTTCTGAAGTGCTTGTGTTTCTTGTCCTCAAGATTCATGAAACGCCGAATCTCGATGTGTCGATGGGCTCATTCCTTTTCGGGACTTTTCTCGAGTCCTCGGATTTACGCCATGCATCCTAGAAAGATGGACGCTCCTGATTCAACCTTGGGATATCACGACTTGCGATGCTCCGTTGACACAATTTCTCTGTCAACCTGAAACCCCGGATGCCAAAACGCCGATGGTTTCCTCGATGTTCACCATGTGTCTGGTCAAATGGATGGCTGAGACTTTATCGCTATCTCGCGTATCGCAATTTTGCGAG
This sequence comes from Picea engelmannii, assembly GCA_009831015.1. NCBI lineage: Eukaryota > Viridiplantae > Streptophyta > Pinopsida > Pinales > Pinaceae > Picea > Picea engelmannii. The sequence continues at coordinate 67,097 of ML777187.1, forward strand.
TTTCGAAGTCTTGTTGCGACGGCCTTTCAAAACCGCGAACTCTGATATGCCATTGTGACGATGCGTTGATCTGCTGCCACCTGTCCTCTGAGATGGATGGCTGTAATCTTTTCAGGATTTCGTGATATCGCGTATCGGAGTTTTTGGAGTGCAATTGATGCAAACGAGATAAACCACTATCCTGCCTGCTCACACAGGATTGTTCAACTTCTCTATTCTGAGCCTTCAGTGGCTCCTTGGATTCCCTCGGGAATCACTGTGCAAATTATCCGATCCACAGGTCCTTCTCACCTCCACATGGCCTTCTACACTTTACTGTGATCGATTTCCCTACAGGAAAACTCTTATCGAACTTCGGGGTTTCGCAATCCCCACTATCGAGAGTTTCTTCCCTTCTCCGATTCCCGATCTCCGATTCTCCGATGAGCTCCTACTCACAAATGCGCACCCCTTCTACCTTGGCTCTTGGCCCATATGACCATTACCCTGTGGCCTTCGTCTTACTATTCCATTGGATTTCGGCACTTTCGATGTCAAAGCACACACGTCCTTAGGACTCTCGATATGCCGATTGCCCGATACGCTCCAGCTCTCTGACAGCTGGCCTCCACTACGCCATTGACCTTCTTCGCTGCTATGCTGACAGCTGGCCCTTTTTCATCAGGTTTTCGCTTCTCACAATCTCGCGATCCCCATGCTCAAACCCTCGAGCCTTTTCTCGCGAGACACTCATACATGATCCCAGGTGCGGATCCGACGTCCCCCTACGATCCATATCCAACGACTATTCTCCTTTCGCCCCTCACGCCTTCGTGGCTTGGGGTACCCAACGCTTGGGTCTTTACCCTGCGAACTCCGAGATTGCGAGATCTCTAGATCTCTACCGCGTGTTCCCCACGCGAACGGTTCAGATCTTGTCGGGAAATCGCGGATCGCGATTCCCAAATGCGTGAATTCTTTGCTCCCGGAATCTCCAATATCCCGATGGAAAAAATGATGATGACGCTCGATCCTTTGCCACCTGTCCTTGTAGATGGACGGTACCAGTTTCTCCTCACAGGATCGTATCCTCGTGCCTTCGCGACTCTTAGTGACAATTTTCTTCTCTTCTACGCACGAGCTCCCGATGAGCGATGTGCCACCTGTCTTCTGTTGAATCCTGTGTGGCCCCACATGCTTCGATGCCTTATCGAGAAATCGTGTTTCATGATTCTGCGATGCACAAAACCTTTGTTCCCGGGATCTCTGATATCCCGATTCCTGATATGTCGATAAAGCCCTCCTATCGAGCTTCTCCGGGTGGCGCTAGATGATCGCCACCTGTCCTCTCCAAGTGGACGGTCCAGATTCTGTCGGGATTTCGCAGCTGTTGATGTCCTGATCCTCGCGACCTCCAGGAATCCCAGTTTTCTGATGACTGATATCGCGATGCCCGTTGGGACTTCCCTCCTCTTTCTGACAGGGCTAACTCCCGCATGACTCTTGCCGATCCGACGGTTGTCGGCGATCTGACCCTAGATCTAACAGCTCATATTTATCCTCCTCGTGTACTCCCTCTTCCAGAGGCTAACTCCCGCATGACTCTTCCTGATCCTACGGCTGACGGGATTTCTTCATGAGATCCGATGACTGTTGGTCCTCCTCCCCTGTGCGCTTCCTTTGGCGCTCCTCTGTTCGACGTGAACTGTTCGACAGTCCAGATCTCTTCTCTCCGCCCGATTGGACGACTCCTGTTGCTCTTCCTGAGCTTGCGCGATTTCTTCCCAGACTTAAGGGAATTTAAATTTTCCAAGGCTTCTGCCTTGCCTTCTTTTCTCCGCGATATTATCAACTATGAGCTTTGCCTACGCGTATGAAAACGCCACATTTCTTAAACTTCTGCCTTGAATCCTCAAAGGGTTCTCCTGACTCCTGTACTCCCCGTAGAGTCTCCTCACGCACACCCTCACGCTATCTCTTCTGAGCTTTCACAAACACTCAGACCCCTTGGGGGATTTTGTTCTTCTTCTCCCTCAAATGGAGAATAAAAAGGACGCCTTCCTGGATATCCTTCTGATCATGCCTCCTCTTGAGTACTTCTGGGTATTCAACAAACCAGTGGAAATTCCCTCAGTGGATACTTCCTTCAGATGACAGAACTCAAAGAGTTCTCTGTTTTCCTGTGCCTGTCTGCACACTTTCTCGACACCCTCTTGGTGGAGTATCTCTTCCATAGAACGTTCAGTAGTTCTGGGTTCCTTCTGTGCACCCTTTGCACCTGCTCAATTCCCTCTTGGCAGAGTTCTCAGAATCCTCAGTGATTCTGGGCTTCTCCGAACTCTCAGCAAAGTTCCTTTCTCCTGCACCTCGTGCTTACGCTCAGTGCCCACATGGAAGAGCTCCTACAGAATCCTCAGTGATTATGTCTGCAACTGTGTTCTCATACACAACCTTGCCTCCAAGGTGTTCATTAACCTTGAGGTCTTCCTCTTGAGTTGTTGATCTCAGTCCCTATGCCTCAGCACGTCTTTTTCGGACTCCTCAGAGTTCAGAAATGCATCCTCTGTGCACAGCTCTCAGAACCTCAGCGTTCTGTCACACCCTCCTGGTATGAAGCCTCAAAGACCTTCAATCCTGAAATCAAACACAACTCTCTGCAAACATATAACCACAACATACAGTTACAGAATAAATGGAACACACACAGACATCCATTCAACACAGAACATGTGACATCCATTCAACACAGAACATGTGCAGGAAAACTGTTGTTTGTATTAAAAATGGAAAAATGCATGTATCTTTACAATGATGTTCCCAAGCTCCCTCTCTAGCTCTTCTCTACTCTACCAGATTAACTCAAAATGAGATATGAAAATCTATTTTACCTAAGGTTCTCATCGAGCACTTCCCTCCAGAATTTACCTACTCTAAAGAATTACATTCAATGGCTATCTAGTCTGCTATCCAAAACTAGATCTCAGCCACTCTAGCATTAAATCCGATCCTATCTATTGCCTGCACAAAGGCATGGCTCTACAGCTCAACATCTTAGACATTTAATTACATTCCATACAAATATTAAATGAGGCTACGCCTCCTTTTGAGAATATGAATTCATGCACGTTGACGTGGCTAGCTGGCTGGCTAGCTGCATGGAGAGATGCTGTTGCATCATACTCCATAGCTGCAAAAATCATGAGCTCCTTCTCATGAGCTTCCCCTATAGCTATTGGAAATCCTCCAGGATCCCAAACAAGTCTTTGGAGCTTCCCATCTGCTCCATTCTGCTGCTGCTGCTGCTTCCGCTGTGCTGCTGTTGCTGCTGCCTTTTCTCTGCCCAACTTCTCTTTGCTGGTAGTCTGCGTTGATCTCAACATCGGCCTTCTGATGTCCTTGATCACTTCATCCAGCTGCTCTAGTGGCTGGCTATGCTTTTGCAGTCTCCTCAGCTGCATAAATTTTTGTCCATCGGGAAGATCACTAAGATCTCCCATGCCATCTTCTTCATCTTTATCTGTGGCCTCAAGTTGCCACTCTGCTGCAGACTTCAATTCTACAGTCCCTTCTTGACTGCCCTGTTGTTCAGTCATCTTCCTTGACAGCTCAAATTCTGCCAGTTCTCTTGCTGGCTCTGGATTGTTTAACCAATCCTCCAGCATCTCCAGCTCCATCTCCCATGGAGTGATAATTATATCTGCTTGCTCCTTGGCTTCTTTTTCTGCTAGCTCCAACGCTACAACTTCTTTCTTTTCAGCTCCCAGGATGAATATGTTGACACATTCCTCAGAATGCTCACTTTCTCCATCTTCTTCTTCTCCTGCTGTCAGCTCCAATGCTACAGCGCTCTCAGCTTCCTGGCTGAAAGTAATGAGCCATTCCTCAGAATGCTCGCCTTCTCCATCTTCTGCTATAATTTATCCTGTTGCATTCTTTTCAGCTTCAACGCTGAATGCGTTGAGACATTCCTCGGAATGCTCACTTTCTTCTTTCATTTCTGCTTGGGCAAATTTCAAAGTCTGCTCCAATTCCTCCTCGACAGTCATCATCAACTGTGACTGTTCTTTTGTTGTTGGTGCACCTGCAATACAACTCTCTGCCTCCTCCTGGGCACATGGTAGGAGTATTTGTATTCCCCCAATCATCAGAAGATCACCCTGATCTTTCACCTCTTTTGTCAGCTGCACCTGCTGATCTAAATTCGGTTCCAAGCTTACCTGCTCTGTCAGCTCCCCTGGCTGATTCCAACTAACTTCTGAGTTTATGAGACCCACAGATAGTCTCATCCTCTCATCCGTGCCCACCTGGCAATATGGGATGTCTCTACTACCCTCCTGACAGACTATGAGATCAATCGATCCCATTTTCATCAGCACTCCTTGCTGAATTGAACTCTTCATGAGACCTTCAAATGGTCCCAAATTCTCATCTCTTCCCACCTATCATGTTAAGATGCTTCTGCTTCCCTCCTGGCAGTCTTCGAGATCCCTCAACGATCTCCTTTCATTGCCCAGCTGGCAATGTGAAATTCCCTCACTATCCTCCTGACAATCTATGAGATCCCGCAGCGACCTTAGCTCGTTGCCCTCATGGCAAACTGGAACTTCCTCTTCTCCGCCTTCATGGCAGTCTTCGAGATCATCAGCCAATCTCATTTCATCTTCTATTCCCTTGCCCATCTGGCAATATGGAATCTCTCCACTACCCTCCTGGCAATCTATGATATCCCTCAACTATCTCTGATCATTCTCCTCACCAAGAATTTCTCCAATCTCTGGTTCACAGATGTAAACCATTTCTTCCTCCTCAGTGGCCTTGAGGTTTTCAACATACCTCAACCATCTCTGTAATAGCCTCTGTTGTCCTTTGACCATCAACTCTCTGACTGGCCATTTCACCTTTGGTTTCTTCATAGGCCATTCATATACCCATCTCGGCTTTTTACTCTGCCACATCTTCACTTCGAGCTCCTCCATCTCTCGCTTTATGTCAGTGAGTTCTTTATCCATTTCTGCTATGCTCATCAGCTCTGGCTTCTTCCGTTCAACATGCTTATGGCGTTTAGTAGCCATCTTGCTGTGTCTATCTTCCTCTCTGACAGATCTGCAGTTGTCACCCTTGAAATCCTGAGTGCTCAGCTTCATCTTACAGTCTCCCTAACTGTCTATGGACTGCTGCCTACCTGCAAACAAGTCCTTATAGAGTCCTCCAATGCTCTGTCTTCCTCCTACTTCTCTGTCTACAATATACAAACAAATTCTCTCTTTGATACCACCTGATGCAAACGAGATCAACCACTATCCCGCCTGCTCACACAGGATCATTCAACTTCTCTATTTTGAGCCTCCAGTGACTCCTTTGATTCCCTCGGGAATCACTCTGCAAATTATCCAATCCACAGGTCCTTCTCACCTCCACACGGCCTTCTGCACTTTACCGTGATCGATTTCCCTACGGGAAAACTCTTATCGAACTTTGAGGTTTCGTGATCCCCGCTATCGAGAGTTTCTTCCCTTCTCTAATTCCCGATTTCCGATTCTCCGATGAGCTCCTTCTCACAAATGCGCGCCCCTTCTACCTTGGCTCTTGGGCCATATGACCATTACCCCATGGCCTTGGTCTTACCATTCCATCGGATTTCGGCACTTTCAATGTCAAAGCGCACATGTCCTTAGGACTCCCGATATGCTGATTGCCCGATACACTCCAGCTCTCTGACAACTGGTCTCCACTACACCACCGACCTTCTTCGCTACTATTCTGACAGTCGACCCTTTTTCATCGGGGTTTCGCTTCTCACAATCCCCATGCTCAAACCCTCGAGCCTTTTTCTCATGATATGCTGATACACAATCCCACATGTGGATCCCACGTCCCCCTACGATCCAGATCCAACGACTATTCTCCTTTCTCCCCTCGTGCCTTCGTGGCTTGGGGTACCCAATGCTTGGGTCTTTACCCTGCGAACTCCGAGTTCGCGAGATATCTAGATATCTACCACGCGTTCCCCACGTGAATGGTTCAGATCTTGTTGGGAAATCATGGATCGCGATTCCCAAATGTGTGAATTCTTTGCTCCAGGTATCTCCAATATCCCGATGGACAAAATGACGGCGACGCCCGATCCTTTGCCACCTATCCTTACAGATGGACTGTCTTGGTTTCTCCTCGTAGGATCGTATCCTCGTGCCTTCATGACTCTTAGTGCCAATTTTCTGCTCTTCTACTCACGAGCTCCTGATGCGCGATGTGCCACCTATCTTCCGCTGAATCCTGTGTGGACCCACGTGCTCCAACGCCTTATCGGGAAATCATGTTTCGTGATTCTGCGATGCACAAAACCTTTGTGCTCGGGATCTCTGATATCCTGATTCTCGATATGCCGATAAAGCCCTCCTATCGAGCTTCTCCCAGTGGCGCTAGATGATTTCCACCTGTCCTCTCCAAGTGGATGGTCCTGATTCTGTTGAGATTTCGTGGTTGTTGATGTACGGATCCTTGCGACCTCCAGGAATCCTGATTTTCCGATGACCGATATCCCGATGCCTGTCGGGACTTCTCTCCTCTTGCTCATGGGGCTAACTCCTGCGTGACTCCTGCCGATCCGACGACTGTCGGCGATCTGACCCCAGATATAACGACTCAGATTTATCCTCCTCGTGCGCTCCCTCTTCCAGAGCCTAACTCCCGCATGACTCTTCCCGATCCTACGGCTGACGGGATTTCTTCATGAGATTCAACGGTTGTCGGTCCTCCTCCCCTGTGTGATTCCTCTGGTGCTCCTCTGTTGGACGTGAACTATTCGACAGTCTAGATCTCTTCTCTCCGCCCGATCGGACAGCTCCTGTTTCTCTTCCTGAGCTAACGTGATTTCTTCCAAGACTTAAGAGAATTTAGATTTTCCAAGGCTTCTGCCTTGTCCTCTTTTCTCCGTGATCTTCTCGACTGTGAACTTTGCCTGCGTGTATGAAAATGCCACCTTTATTAAACTTCTACCTTGAATCTTCAAAGGGTTCTCCCGACTCCTGCACTCCCCGTAGAGTCTCCTCACGCACCCCCTGGCGCTATCTCTTCTGAGATTTCACGAACACTCAGACCCCTTGGGGGACTTTGTTCTTCTTCTCCCTCAGATGGAGAATAAAATGGACACCTTCCTGGCTATCATTCTGATCACGCCTCCTCTTGAGTACTTCTGGGTATTCAACAACCCAGTGGAAATTCCCTCAGTGGATACTTCCTTCAGATGACAGAACTCAAAGAGTTCTCTATTTTCCTGTGCTTGTCTACACACTTTCTCGACACCCTCCTGGCGGAGTATCTCTTCCACAGAATGTTCAAAGGTTCTGGGTTCCTTCTGTGCGCCCTTTGCACCTGCTCAATGTTCTCCTGGCAGAGCCGTCAGAATCCTCAGTGATTCTGGTCTTCTCTGAACTCTCAGCAGAGTTCCTTTCTCCTGCACCTCGTGCTTACGCTTAGTGCCCACTTGGTAGAGCTCCTACATAATCCTCAGTGATTATGTCCGCAACTGTGTTCTCGTACACAGCCTTGCCTCCAAGGTGTTCATTAAACTTTAGGTATTCCTCTTGAGTTGTTGATCTCAGTTCCCGTGCCTCAACATGTCTTTGTCTGACTCCTCAGAGTTCAGAAATACATCCTCTGAGCACAGCTCTCATAACCTCAGTGTTTTGTCACACCCTACTGGTATGAAGTCTCAAAGACCTTCAATCCTGAAATCAAACACAACTCTCTGCAAACATATAACCATAGCATATAGTTACATAATAAAGGGAACACACACAGACATCCATTCAACACAGAACATGTGCAAGAAAACTGTTGTTTGTATTAAAAATGGCAAAATGCCTGTATCTTTACAATGATGTTCCTGAGCTCTCTCTCTAGCTCTTCTCTACTCTACCAGATTAACTCAAAATGGGATATGAAAATCTATTTTACTTGAGGTGCTCATCGAGCGCTTCCCTCCAGGATTCACCTATTCTAAAGAATTACATTCAATGGTTGTCTAGTCTGCTATCCAGAACTAGATCTCAGTTGCTCTAGCATTAAAGCCGATCCTATCTACTGCCTGCACAAAGGCACATCTCTACATCTCACCAGCTTAGAAATTTAATTACATTCAATACAAATATTAAATGAGGCTACGCCTCCTTTTTAGCATATGAATTAATGCGCGCTGACGTGGCTGGATGGCTGGCTGGCTGCATGGAGAGATACTCCTGCATCAACAATCACCTTTGCGCGTCCAACTCCCGATTACCAATTTTGCGATGGAATAGGACCTCGCCACGTGTCTCTTGATGGACGGTTTAGATGATGTCGGGACGTCGCGACTGCACAAGTCGAGATTTCTCCTGTGCTCTCCAGAGGATTAAACCTTGTGCACCTTCTCGTTGATCCAACGACTATTGGTCCTTTACGCAAGATCTGACAGTTGAAACTCTTTCACCTTTTCCGTGCCCTCCTTGTCCCTTCTGAACTAGTTTCCCGCTTCGGATACATTCTAAGGACGAATCTTACGGCCTTAATGGTTGTTCTTTGCACCTGAGATGCGTTCTTTACTCCTGTGGAAGAAAGATTCGTGAATCTTTCAAAGATTTGAAAGAATTTCATGAGTTCTTCGTTCTCTGCTACAATCTTTGACAGATTTGAGCGATTTCAAAAAATATTTAAACAATTGTTCCTTCTGCAACAATCTTTAACAGTTTTGAATGAATTCTTCGAGTTCTTTAAATGTTCTTCCTTTCTGTAGCTCTTCTGCGTCAATATCTTGAAAAATTAGAAGAATCTTTATTGTTTCTTCTTCTGCGTTCTCTTCGTCCTCGATCTTTCGAGCGTTGTATGCTCTGCTTCCTCTGCAATCTTCCTACATTGATCTTTTGAACGTAATACTTTCTGCGTCCTCATGGAAGTTTCTTGCGAGGATCTTTCGAGAGTATGATGGACGGCTCTCCAAACCTTGTGAAAGAGACTGTGTCGCGTGCTCTCAAGATCTGTGAAGCTCTGCGCTGTGTGGATCGAGTTGCTCTCCAGACTGTGTGAAGAGGCTTACTGTTGAAGCTCTGATACCATTATAAATTGTTAAGCAAAGAGAAATGTAGAGAGAAAAGAATAGAATAGTATATTGGAATGTATGAAGAAGAGATTGTTAGAAGATTGAAGAAGTTACAATGCAATGAGAGATGGCTGAGCTAAATAGGCTCAAGCAAGACAAAAATATAAAGTACAACTGTCCAGTACAGCTGGCAGTGTACAGTCAGACTGTTGAAGTTACATTATGTTTAACACAAACCAGCCTTAAAATTAACATGGATATGTTCCATGTATTAGTAGATAGATAGAGCATTGAATGCAACGGATTTGGGATTTGAATGTTCTGTAGTTCACTGCTGTTGTCATATATGCATGCAGATGGAGAAGGTTACTGCACATAACCTTACAGATAAACAAATCGCCTGTGAGAAGAAGGATGATGAAAAATCTAAAGCTGAGACAAGAGCAAATGTTGCCAAGGCTGAACACAAAGCTGAAACAGAAGAGGCCAAGCAAACTAGCCACACGCGTACAGACAATATTGATTCGCGAAAAAAGCCATCTCTTGATTCACAGGAGGTCATATCTTATATGTGGACCCATATTTTTCTAGTTAAATTTTATTGTAACCTTATTATTATTTTGGTTTTCATTAATTGTAAACATAAAATTGGTTCTCAAAAAACCCTATGAGACCTCGCAGTAATCCATGGCGGTCGGCGCCCCCCTTGCTCCTGCTCATGCCTCTCCAGATGCCTCCGCCAAACCCGACGGGGGTTGCTCTGCCCTCCCCCTCCCAGATCAGGGTCCCTCTATGGGACGGGTGGGACTGGCCTCTTTCAAGGATATGGCTTCCCTTCGAGGGGGATCCTCTACCCCGAAAACTTTGATTGTGGAAGCCCCGATAGTTTCTATCCAGATGTCGAAGGAAGCACTGGTGCTTTCCTCTCAGCTCAGCGAGCATGCCCTGGTTTTCAAGTTCAACGGCTTCTGGCCGAGTCTAGTTGATCTTCACTCCTGGATCAACTCCGAATGGTCCCCGCTTCTTGTGGGTGAGGTTTCAGTCTACCCTTTTGTGAAGGATTTTTTCGCAGCTATCTTTGATTCTTCTGATGAAAGAGACTTGGTTTCTAGCTCCGAGCCGTGGTTCTGGGGCAAAGCAGGGTTGTTCGTGTAGCCGTGGACCCCTGAATTTGATCCAGCCATGGCCTCTATTTCTTGTGCTCCGGTCTGGGTGCATCTCCCATCACTTCCCTTGCACTTCTGGGGGGAAAACTCTCTTGAATCTATCGGAAATGGCATAGGGAAATTTCTCTGCAAGTGCCCTAAAACTGCCCCAATCAACTCCACCTTTTCCTGGATCTATGTAGAGATGGACTTCAACAAGGGTTTCCTATCAGAAATCATCCTCCTCGGAAAAGACTACTCTTGGACCCAGAAGATTGATTTCGAGAACCTCTGTTTCAGATGCAGGGTATGTTTTGAAACAGGGCACATAGCCCGAAACTGTGAGAAATCATCCGGAAAAAGAAGATCACCCCGAAGCGAAAGGCCCACTTGGTGGACAGGAGCGCAAGAAACAAAGATCCCATCGTCAAAAGATGAAGGGGAACCCGTCTCCGTCCCCAAAGAACCTGTTAAGGGGGAAGATCCAGCGGAAGCAGCTATACCCAGGTCTTCAAGCCCAACCCAGCAAGCCTCAAGCTAGGCCGATATTGCTGAGGCAGAAGAAGCGAAAGCTCAGCCATAAATTCATAACCAAGGTCAAAGCAATGAATGGAAGATCGTAACAAAAAAGAAAAAAAATGTCTATCAACGGAAAGATGTAATGACATGAAGCCGATCTGGCTCGCTGAAATAGCTATTAGGTTAGTGTTAGCCTCTTCGGAATTCAGAAAATACATGTGTATCTAGGAGCAAAAATAAAAGCTGAAACAGTGCTGTATGCTGAAACACAGTGCTGGTAAATACGCTGAAACAGTGCTGGAACATATGATGAAACACCGCTGTAACAGATGCTGAAACAGTGCTGAGACTTATGCTGCAACAGTGCTGAGACTTATGCTGCAACAGTGCTGAGACTTATGCTGAAACAGTAACTGGAGTTTCAACATTTAAATCTAAACCAGTTCTTTTAGAAGACGTATAGGAACTAGTTCAATTCACAAGTCTATAGCAATAGAAGTAGAATGGTTCAGAAAGACATGCCCGAAGAAATTCGAGGCCATTTTGTAATCGGATCTGTGGCTAGTCCACCCCATTAATATAATCTATAACCGTTTCTGTAAAAAAAAATTAAAAAATTTGTAAAGATAAAATTACTATCTATAATAAAAAGGGTATCTCTTGGATTTTATATGTGACGTCAAAATTAGAGAGTTGGTAAAGTACATCATGTACATTCCAAACATTTTCACAATTCCACCAAATCCACGAGAATCTCCGCGTAATGAAATTCGTTATGTATTTCAGTCAGGTAACTTTATCATGATTTTATGATTTCTTTAATAAGGCAGAGTTGTCATCAACTAAAAGTATAAGTCTACCCACCATTGATTTTTTTAATAAAACAAAGTTGTCGTGAATTAAAGGGTATGCTATGCTGATAATCCTATACGCCTACAAAAAAATTATAAAATTCCATCCTGAAAATTGTCAAATATGGCTAACAACAATTATTTTTGGGGCTATGATGTAGTTTAATGTTAAAGTAATTTAAATATTTTATTTTTTTTGGTTTTTTTTACTATTATTATTATAATCCTATAAATCAATTATGAATTTATTCAAGAATATTAAAAAAAAAAAAAACATTCACCTTACATACTTCAATTTCTCTACATAGTAGAATGGATAAAAATAATGGAAAAAATAGGGAAATTGGAGTATTTTCATGTAAACATTTTTTATAGCCATTCAATTAAAACCTAAATTAACTTGTTTGAAAATTAAGCATATAAAAACTATAGAAAATATTTAAAATTTTCAATATCTTAAATTGATTGAGATTTTGGAGAAAAAGGATATCTAAACTTTTGAAGACTTTGGATTTACATGAGACCTTGTAATTATCTATGATGTACTATGCAATGTTAAATTACAGGTTAAGTGGATTATAAAAAGATGCTTGTTAAAGAATTTTATGACAATGAAAATAGACTAATGACGAAAGTGAACAGCATTTATGAAGAAAGCGAACCTGACATTTATGGGGATATACTTGCATTATCCCCCTAACCACTCATGATGTGTGTTAGTAGCGAGGCAAATTGCATTGTACATAGGAGCACTTTGTAAAGCAATTAAACATTCATGTAATTTTAAATAAGTTATGTAAGTTTAAATAAGTTATGTAAGTGAATTTCATGAAATATTTTATGTAAGTGACTTTGAAAAAATATTTCGTATAAATCTATTAAACTATGATAAATGTTTGCTTTACCTATGATCCAATAAACTATGATGAACTTTTAAATTAACTCTGATCCAACATATATTATGTTTGATGCAATCCAACATAACTTTAGGTTACAATGACACGAACATTTCAAGATGTCAGAATTTGACCAACATATGCCAACATCACAATCTGACGTACAAAACAATGTCGCAATGTTTCGATCATAAATATAAGTCGCAATTTTACGAACATATCCCTGTCATCACTTTTTTACAAACATATCATCACATTTCACATATCCTAATGTCACAATGTCACAATGTCACAATGTGACAAAACTTTCCAAACGTCACAAAGTATTGAACATACCCCATGTGACAAAGTCATGTACACAACTCAATTTTGCAATGTGATGATCATAAATAGATGTCAAAATGCGATAGACTTAGCCCTTTCATCGCATTTTGAAGAACATATCATCATTTCACAATGTGCTACACATACCCTAATGTCACAATGTGAAAAACATTTTCAAACATCATAATGTGTTGAGCATAACAACTTGTCACAATGTGATGTATGCAACTAAATGATGCAATGTGATGCTCATAAATACATGTCGCAATGTGATAAACATAGCCATTTTTCCACATTTTGATTAACATTTCATCACGCCACAATGTGTCGTACATATTCTAATGTCACAATCTGACAAACATTTCCAAATGTCACAATGTGTCAAACATAACCCCTTGTTGCAATGTGATGTAAACAACCCAATGTCGTAATGTGATGAACATATCCCTATCGTCGCATTTTGACGAACATATCATCACACCACAATGTGACATATCTTAACGTTACAATGTGACACATATTTCCAAACGTCACAATGTGTTGAACATAACCCCTTGTCACAATGTGATGTACAGAACTCAATGTCACAATTTGAAAAACTTAGCCTAACACCGCAATGAGATGAACATTTCCTGATGTTGCAATGTGATGAACATAACCACATTACAATATGACATTCATGCCGAAAACTTTTAATGTTATAAAACTCTTTTATTTGTCACATTGCAATGAATTTTGTAATATTGTAATGTTAGGCACATATATTTGTCGTCACTATGTGACCAACCATAGCACCACAGAATGATATGTATGCATATCCTCACGTCACAATGTCAGAAACATTTCAAAATGTCACATTCTGATGAAGACAACCCATTGTCGCAATGTGATGTACACAACCCTAATGTCGCAATGTGACAAACATTTCCAAATGTCACAATGTGTTGAACATAACCCCTTGTCGCAATGTGATCTACACAACTCAATCTCGCAATGTGATGATCATAAATAAATGTTTCAATCTAACGAACATTGCCTTGTTGTCGCATTTTGATGAACATATCATCACGTCACAATGTGACACACATATCCTAGCGTCACAATGTTACAAACATTTCCAAATGTCATAATCTAACGAACATAACCCCTTATGGAAATGTGATGTACACAACTCAATGTCTCAATGTGATGATCAAAAACATATTTCACAATATGACGAACATAGCCCTATTATCGCATTTTGATGAACATATCATCACGTTACAATGTGACACTCATATCCTAACATCACTATGTGACAAACATTTCCAAACATCGCAATGTGATGAAGATAACCCACACCACGATGTGACATTCATGTTGAAAAGTTGTTATGTTACAAAACTCTTTCATTTGTCACATTGCGATGAACTTTGTAACATTTTAATTCTATGCACATAGACTTGTTGTCACTATGTCACGAACCATAGTACGATGAAATGATATATGTGCATATCCTCACGTCATAATGTCACAAACATTTCAAAGCACACCAATGTGACGAAAAGAACCCATTGTCGCAAGGTGATGTACAAAACCCTAATGTGGCAATATGACAAACATTGCCTAACATTGCAATGACACAAACATTTCCCAATGTCGCAATGTGATGGCCATAACTCTTCGTCCTAATATCTTCAACATAATTTGTGGATGTCATAACCAACGTCGCCCACCATAATCATCTCCACATGGTCTACGAAGGCCAGCCATGGGCATGGACAACCATAGTCAAACCCGATCAACCATAGCCAATCATGGTGATGGTCAATCATATGAAACCATGGTGAAGGTCAACCATGATCAACCATAATGGTCTATGTATTAATGCATTCATACATAAATACATTAATGTTCTAAAATATTAATGTATTAATTATTCAATACATTATTGAGATGTTTAAATTTAAGTATTAATACATTAATAATAATAAATTTAATACAATATAAAGTATAGATTTAATGTTTAATACTTTCTTAAAGTATTATTAATTTATTAGTGTATTTTTAATGTATTTTTTTATTAATATAGTATATTATATTAATGTATTCTTGAATACTATTGAATTAATGTAGTGATTGTATTATTAAGCTATTTATTAATTAACATGCTATATTAATTAAGTAACAATTTAATGATTAATGTTATAATATATTATTAATAATTAATTATAATGCATTACATTATACATTAATATTTAATACTTTAATTTATAAATTAGATTAAAAATTTAATAAATTTATAACTTTATCACTTATTATTTTTTATAATAATTTATATATGGTTAATGTATTATAAACACATTATTAATGTATTAATACATTATTAATATTTTAATGCTCAATTGATATATGAATAATATTTTACTTATCAATACTTTAATATTATAGTGTAATATTTTAATGTGAGATTTCATCTAATATATTAAAAATATATTTTTCACTGTATTAATGTATATTGTATTTTTAAAGACTTTATTAATATATGGAAGTTGTTAATGCATTTAATGTATTTATTGATATATTTAATGTTTTAATTTATTACTATATTATTACCTTATAAATGTATTAATTAATTAATTAATTAATACATAATATTATCAATCTATCAATCATTTAATATGTTATGTTACACATTAATGTCAATTAATCATTTAATATATAAATGTTTATTATATATTATATTAATATTACATTACAAATCAATATATCAATATATGATTACTTTAATGTATTACTATTTTACACATTAATGTATATTATTAATTTATAATACATTTATGTATTATATTTTAATATATTAATGTATTATATTTACATTAATGTAATGTAATACTAAATACATTACATAATGTGTGAATCATTTTATAATTAATATGTTATATTTAATACTTTAATATATTTATCCATCAATTAATACTTTAATTAAAAAAATAAATTATCTATTAAATTAATATTTTAATGTATTATATTTACTTTAATGTAATTTATTAATACATTACATTATTAATGGATGAATTAATTAATAATTAATATGTTATATTTAATATTTTAATATATTTATCCATTAATTAATATTTTAATTTATAATTTTTTTTATAGATTAAATTTATATTTATATATTAATTTAATGTAATATTAAATTATTATATTAATTAAATGTATTGTTATATTAATTGTGGTTTCCTAGGTATGTTAGTCATCAACTAGCAACAACCATATTAAGTAAAATGTGGTTGATATATGCCAATCGATGTCATTTTCCATTTTTTTTAATTAATGACGTTGATCGATCAACCACTTTTTATTTAATGTGGTTGTTGCTAATATTTAGATAATTCAATCATATATAAATATAACACTTTTGTCTCACTTATGTAGGTTATATTCTCTTTTATTTATTTATTTTTAATGGATTTTCGCTTTTATTTAAATCTTCTAAATTTTATTTTTTGTTTTAAGATAATAATTAGAGTGTTTAAATTTTCTAAACATTAAACATAAATAAAAATTTATAAATTACACTAGACTAGTGTATGAATATTTTATTTATTTATTTATTTTTAATGAACTTTCACATTTAAATATTATAAATTTTATTTTTTATTTTAATATAATAATTGAAAGTTTTCGGCTAAATATTATGGCAAGAAATTGTTGGATTCTTAGATTTAAGTGATTATTTATGTAGAATCCGAATATCCTGAAATTTTTCAGCATGTTGAATCTATTTCTACATTTAAAAATGAATTCTAAACAACAAAAAATACTAATTAATATAAATTTATACACAATTTCTTAAATATCCTCTCAAAATATTAAAAAAAATTCTAAACATTAAACATAGATAAAAATTTATAAACTAAACTAAAACTAGTGCATGAATATTATACCTTAAAACAATGGAAATAATTTGTGTATGTGATATTGATTATTAAAGTAATAATTAATAGTATTGAGTCAGCATTTAAAGCCATTTTTTTTTAATTATATTAGGCTCATAATTTCGTTGATTTGCAATTTAACCTATATGATACGGTGAATGTTATTTATTTGAAAAGTATATATTTTCGTTACCAAAGTGGATTTGGTCAGTTGGTGATGTTATTCAAAATCCGGTAATGTTATTCAAAATCTAAGCTCTTATTTGATAATCTAAGCTCTTATTTGATAAGTATATCATTTCTTCATCAAAGTGGATTTAGTTAGTTCCTGATAATGTCATTCATTCAAAATTTAAATTATATATTATTATGACTTCAAATGGCAATCAAAATTGGTTAAAGTTTTTCATCAATAAATATGTTAAAGTTTTTAATGAATAATAAATAGAAAAAAAATATAAACTATACCTTACTATGATTTTAAATGGAAATCAAAATTGGTTAAAGTTTTCAATCAGTAAATAGAGGAAAGGAAAAGAATATTAATTATTTTAGAAAAGAAAATACAAAGTGGAGAGATGAAATAACATACAAAATACCATGCCACAAGGTTGGCAATCAAAATTGGTTAGAGTTCTCAATGGGTAAATAGAAGAAAAGAAAAGAATGTTAATTATTTTAGAAAAGAAAATGCAAAATAGAAAGATAAAATAACATATAAAATACCATGCCACAAGGTTGGCAATCAAAATTGGTTAGAGTTTTCAATCAATAAATAGAGGAAAGGAAAAGAATGTTAATTATTTTAGAAAAGAAAATGCAAAGTGGAAAGATAAAATAACATGCAAACTACCATGTCACAATGTTGGAAAGTGGAAGACTACTTTCAATCAATGCAATTCAATTTTGACACGACATTCTTTGGTAGCACCATTATTTCTGGAACCATTCATTATTGTGCTTTCAATCACTATGCTTAGTAATTAAGGTTAACATGGATAGGTTTGAGCTAATAAGTGGTAGTGAGTGGTTGAGTAGTGGAAATAACAAATGAGAATGCAAGTGGGAAGGAATAGTTTAAAAGGAAAGGAAAATGAAATTTCATCTCTAAATTACAATTTACAAATATAAATAGATTTATAGATCTAAATCAATGAGTAGAAAAACCCTCATTAGCATTAGCATTAGGATGAGATGTAATATTATATTTTAATATGCTTTATATGGTGTGTATTAGTTCATATGAAGTGTATTGAAATATGTTATATATTCGTTCATATTGTTTTCATGCTAATTATAATTTTTAATTAATATGTATTTGAAAATTTTAAAATACCACATATAGAGTGACCCAAGAAAATGAATCAAAAATCTATATTTTAGACAAGAATTGAATAATAGAAAATGTTATACTCATTCATATTAAAAATAGAAATATAGAAATAAAAATATTATTTTGAGAGCATGTTCTTTTAACTAATATGTGAATTAATATATGTGGTGATTGTATAGCTTCTCTATATTCATTTATGTGGTTATTTGTTGTTATTACTATGCCCAAGCATGATGAGTTGTGGATAGTCACTTGTGTTCTTTGAAATTCTTAAATTCTCAACTATATATGACATAGTTGAATCAAAATTTAAGAGTGTGTTAGGGAAATTTTATCTTTGTGTTGTGTTAATTTCTTTCAATGGTCATTTATTTTTTAAATACATTTTACTATGAGGATCAATCATAATTTAATAAGGAATTCAAAGTAGTAAACTCATACAATCACACACCATTTGACATATATGATTTCTTGTGTAAATTGATATGGGAAAACCAAAATGAAGGGAAACACCATTATTTTCATAAAAGAATAGATCTATGTGCTAGTGACTTAATGCTAAAAGAAAAAGTACACCTTTAATCTACTATTGAGATACACTAGTGTACAATTGAGATTCTTGCTCTATATGGACTATGGCAAGGAATTTACAAACTCCTTCTCTTCCTTCTTTTTCATTAGTACTCACCACAGTACATGTATGTAGTGATTACAAGTTTTGAAAGTCAATTTGTCTTCTCCTCTACCCTAGAACTTGACCTCTAACCATAGCTTCAAATATGCTAAAGCTTCTTTTCACATAGTTCCTAGAAACTATATTTCTTTGTCTCCAAGTAATATTGTGATATTAATTTTAAAATGCATCAATGGACTACATTTAATTTTACTTCTACTGAGACCCATAATCAATGGTTGCATAAATCAAACTCTACAATACTTTATTTTTTCTCTCTCTACTTCGTGAGTCCTCAAGAATCTCCTCTATGGATGGAAACTTTGTATACTATACAAGATCAATAAAAGGCACATAAATCCAATGGCTAATTCTATAATCCTCCTCTCATTATTAGGGTCCTACCCTAACCTCCATACTTTAATTTGTGTAGGATTTAGTTTAGTCAATTACTCTATGAATTTTTTTTTTTTCAATAAGTCTCATTAGATAGAAATGGATAGTTATTTAATGTAAAAGGGTCCACTTTATTGAACAAGGGCTCTGAATCTTTTGTGAAATCTACAGAAAGAATGTAGCTAGCAAAAATGAACAAAAAACATGAAAGCTTAGAGAAGAAGAGAAGAATTGGAGAGAAAGAATAAAGGATTGTATTAACCACTAATCCAAAATCAAAGAGTGAATAATATACAATATATATAAGCTACATGATCCAACTAATTATCCATAGTATTATTCTAGAGACATGTTGACATCCACTAATATAAACCCTCGAGTTATCTGCCACCTAGTCCTAGCTAACTAGCCATGTAGTCATCGGTTAATTGTATCATACAAGTATATTGGAGATAATCTCATGAATGCACATGTGGTTTAACCTCGTAGTCTCATTTATATAGTTTCCCCCATCCTGGTGTTGATTTGAATGTGAGTGTTCCCTCTTGGGGATGATCTCAAGGTTAGCATGCAACACTTCGTGATAATATTGAGGTTTCTGTTCATGGCTTGACTTCACTAGTCTAACTGATATATAATTAATTACTGACTAAAGAGGAGGTGGCACCCTCATCTAGGGGAGAATATTGTCATCTATAGAGGAATATATCAAACGAGGTAAACAGTCAACCTAGACAAATAAACATAGGATAGGAAATACTAGGTGGGTGTGTAACATCTCTAATACCACCTTAAATGACTACCAGTGAGTATGAATGGGTTTCGACAAGAATATGTTTTAGGTATCCAATTTACAATAAATTTATTTTAAAAAAGGAACAACAAGAAATAGGAAATATGGAAAACCTCATGGGAAACCCCCTCCCCTCAAGATACAATGATAAAAAAAAGGAGGAAAACTTTCGAAAAACTGTGTTCTTCACCCCAAGGAGACCTCACAAGGCTTGACATCTATGCTCATTGAAGTTTTTGATGAATATGCATATGTATGTACAAATATTATCAAGTAAATGCACAAGTTATATTTCCTTATCTATCCACTTTCTCTAATTCAAAGGAAAAAGATCCAAATCCTCATCATTTATGGCAGTTTTCCAATACATATTTTCATTAGCCTCTGCATAGGAACAACGATTGAATACAAGAACCATGTAGTAATTCGTGAGAATTATTGGTTATATGAATTTGAGAGCATGTGGATCTCCTTGAAATTTGGATCTTGTCCTCTAGGATCAACAATATCATATGTAAGATCACTGGATACTAGTAGGATGGACTGTGCCCAATTGGGTCTTCGTTCTATATATACACATGACTTCTCATGTACTTCCAAATTTGATTCAGAAATCATATCCAAAATATGATCTGAGGAAGCTGAGAAGGAAGTTGAGAAGCTCCTTCTTGTCTTTGAAATCTACTTTAGGAGGAAACTAAGAAGCTTGTTCTTTCAGTGGATTTTCTCTAATATTTGTCTATGAATTCTCCAACATGGATTATTTACAATATTACTTTATCCAAAATAGGACTTCCTATTTTTCCATACTTCATATGGATTTGAGAGTGATAATACATGGAATTGTATTTCTCGAGAAATAAACATGCAGATAAATCCAAAATCCATATATTGTCTATTGAGAAAATTATTTTTCTCATTGTCTTAAGTAGGATATTTTTATGTTTCCATGGTTATTATATATAATCTTCTTCTTTGAAGAAGAAGAATAATCTTTGGCTTCCAATCTAAGTAATTTTATGGTGTAATAAATGTTGACGTTGGAAGTAATTCCATTCTTTGCGGTTTCTTCAATCTTTTGTTCCTACAAATGATTGTTTATCCACATTGTTCTTAGCACATATGGGTTACTATACCATGTGAAATTATAGTGAAACATACACAAATAATCTAGCTAGAAACAATGATAAAAAAACTTCCAAAGTTCAGAGACGGAGATAAGAATTGGATAGAAATAATAAAGAATTGTATTAGCCACTAGTCCAAACTGAAAGAGAGAATAATTTACGATAGATATAAGTTACATGAGCTAATTAATGCACCATAGTAGTATTCTGGAGAGATGTTGACATACGCTAAGAAAAAACTGAGTTATCTTCCACCTAGTCATATTTAATTGGCCATGTAGTTATCAATTAACTAGATCATGCAAGTGGAGTGGAGTGGAGAGAATATCATGCACGCACATGCAATGCTCCCTTGTGGTGATGATCTCAAGGTGAGCATGCAACACTTGGTGAAAATATCAAGGTTTCCATGCATGAATTGACACCACTAATCTAACTAGTGTATAAGTAAGTAATGATTGAAGAGGAGGTGGCACCCTAATCTATGAGGGAATATTCTAATATAGGGATGAATATCTCCAATAAGGACATATAGCTAGTTATTAATCCTTAATGAGTGGACCAGAAGTAGTTGATATTTTTTATGCTAATAATATGTTTAAACACATATGAGCCTAACAATTTTTTCTATCTAGCATTCTTGTAAGTAAATATCTACTGAGTGAAAGGTAACCCTACCTTAAGAGGGAAGTGAACGTTATTTTCCTTATTCTAATAATTAATACAAGGGTATATCTGACATATTTAATCTATTGTCTCATGTACCTAGTTTTCTGCATTCAAAATCTCTATATTTGTAGTTTTTGTTTCAATTATAAGGGTTAATGAACACTACAAGTGGAATTCTAGTTCTCTCGTAAGCGAACACACATCCAAGATTTAGTAGATTTTTTTTAGTCTAGAGAAATATTTCATATTCTTTAAATAATATAGAGATGTGGAATTTGGTGGGTAAATCTACAATTGGGGAAGAGTACAAAAAAAAATGCGAGTGGCATAACCTAGTTGAACACCCTTGTAACTTATGTTTCTACCCTTTTAAGTAGTGACACGTCACAAAACAATTGTATATAAATTTTTGTTATTCATACCCTATGGTATACAATAATCCCTATAGATTATTCTATAACTATCCTTGCATAAACCTAAATATATAATATTGCTATAGTACACTAAGAATAGTTGTTGGGGAGATCACTCGTGTGCAACAAGAAATTGGGTAGTCCAGATAAGGGTATGCTCCATCTTTCTTAGTTGGTACTATGAAATATTCAACCAAGTACTATTGTTGGAAAACCTTTGGTATTTTATAGATTTATATAACTTGACACTCATTTATCGTCAGGACCATGGAAACCATTGACTTTGTAGTACACTAGTGAAATTCGTACATCTTTGAGTATACAATAAAGTTAGGAATTATGTCATCACAATCATAGTAAATGAAGAGTCTATCTCCTTCCAACACCATTGTGAGAGATGTATCTAAAAATATTTGTTGTACAATTTTAACCATGAGGGTTTACTTATGTGCTATCCCTTTTATGTGGACCTGCTCGTACAATGTTCGTGATATGTATCAAAAGGTTCCTTTCAAGCCACTCATTGTAGTGAGATAAGTTGGGAATAACATTTTTATGAAATTTTAGGTGGAATAATGTCCCACAATCATAACATGGCATCCATAAAGGAAAAAAACCCTTGATATATATTGTAAGAATAAGAAAATTGAATTTAAGGTTTATGAGATCAACTCTTCTAGCAAAAATATCTCAACTAATCTCAACAATATTTGTGGGTATCTATGTACAACCTTGGGTATCAAGGTGTCATATTGATACATGGATATAACCAAGGGGGAACCATTATCAGGTAAAGAGAATAACACTTCCACACTCTTTTAGAATAACCATTGCACACCCTCCTAGAATCACAACTTGTGATACTTCTTTCCAAAGATAGACATCAACAAGTTTGATGGTTTTGATCCCTGTAGATGGGTTACACAAATAGACTACTATTTATCTATCCATGGAATTATTGATGAACTAATGAAGCTTGCAGTGGTTTTTTTTTTTTTATCTAGATACTAAATGATGGCAGTGGTGGAGATGGTATAAAAATACTTATATTGGCTACATTTCCTTGAGCCATTTTATTAAGGCCATATATGTTTATTTTTAATGGAGGCTCATTATTTGGGTTTATTAACCAAATTACAACAAATAGGTATGGTTATAGAATTTAGAGTGACCTTTGAGTGGTTGGAAATATCTACAGAGTGTCCTCTTGGTTATTTTCTAACGAATGTTTCATCAATGGTGTCATGTAGAAAATTTGAGTACAAGTAACGATGCACTACCCAATTACTTGGTTGGAAGGTTGTGAGTGAGATAAATAATAAAATATGGTGATTAATTCCCAAACCCAAACATTTTTGTTCACCTCTTGCACTCACTCTCATTTAGAAACTACCACCAACCCCTTAAACTATCTACCTTAGAAATAGTCCAAATGTTGTCCTCGGAAGAGATAGTCAAATGTTAATGCTTTCGACTTTGCTATAGTTTTTATGAGAGGTATTCAGAAATGAAAATATCTGGAAATTGTTTTTACTTCAAATGGATGTACCACCTGAAGACCACTCAAAATACATCCTAGAAAACAAAACACTTCAACAAACATTAGAAGACACAACCCCTCCTACTCAACAATAACCTCCCTAGATCCCTGTGAAGAATGTTAAATTAATCTCCATGACTTATCTATTTTTTCATCCATACAAAATATAACATGTATTGGGTATATCATGAAATACAAGGTGATTGTGCTGATTGATGTTTGTAGCACCACAAATTTCATTCATAAGATGTTGGTAGAAGGCACCCATTGTTACTTCCATAGCATACCTACTTTTCATACTATGAGATCCAATAGGAGTATGATAAAATGTGTACATTTATTTTAAATTCAATTTTTTTTTTGTCATCTAAAAAATCACATGTTTTCTACTTAAATGGGTGATTGTGATGTATTCCTCAATTTAGAATGGTCAAACAGTTTAGGACCAGTCACCATGAATTTAAAGGATTTATATATGTGATTCACTAAGGAAATGAATAAACATATACTCAAGGGGATTCAATCTACTTACCTTCAAATTATTAGCTCCCATCGTACAAATAATATATGAAAAAAATATACTTCAGAATTAAGCCAAATTCCATACCATACAAGTAGTGGATTCCTCCTACAATAGATTAACCCTCGTTTGCAACTTGTCTTGACTAAAAATAAATATATATTTGAGACACTATCCATTTGACCACCTTCACATGTTAAAAATAACATTGGGATTCACCTAGTTCTAGGTAATCAACTACATAATGGGCATCCTTTCATAAATAAGATTGAAATAGAAAATATCACCGAAGGACTATTAGAGGTGGGATTCATACAACCAAGTACCAACCATTATGCCTCACATGAGCTTCATGGAGCCGATTTCTTAACTAATCTAGAGCTTCATTTAAGCTACTGGTATAAAATATGCATGGAGGAGGTGGATATCCCTATGATATTTTTTCACATACATGATGTTCACTAAGAGTTTTTAGTGATTCCCTTTGGACTTTACAATGGTCCATCCACCTTTTAGAGCCTCATAAAAAATGTTTACTTTCTGGTAATCACATCCCTCGATACTCGTGAAATGGTTTAATATCCTCCCGTGGATCCTTCAACTCTGGTGGTTGTATAAAAAACTAACAAGTCGACCTTTTGGTTTAGCAACAAATGTGTGCCAACAATTGGTATAAGATAAAAAGGTCATGGGTTTAATTCTGGTCAGTTGGTGTCGAGTACCTCAATTGGTGTTTAGGAGGATATTTTTGACTTGGTGGTCAACACCTACTTCAGGACTCGTGACATGGATTAACAACCTCCAGTGGATCCATTAAATCTGGAGGCTATATCAGAAACTAATAGGTTGACCTTTTCATTTAATGACAAGCGTGGGCCAACAACAAGATCTTTTGAACCTTTATATGTAATTTTGTGTTTTTCTTCTTTGATGGTATATTAATCTACAACACAATGTGGGAGGCCCATTTCAATACAACAACTATAATTAATGAATCCATGGGAGGTTGTTAAACCATGTTACGAGCCTTGTAATTTTGAACCCCTTTGGCATGGTTGTATAAAAACTTGACAAAATTTGAGTCTCCAGTGGTCTCTAGAATATCTATAAGCTCTCCCAATCCTTCTTCAAGGATCGATATAAAAAAAGCAAGTATTAAGAAGGGGAGTAGGATTCATTGGTAGTTTTATTTTGTCCATTTCCAAAGGATCTCTTCCTATCCATCATAACCATAAATTAGAAGTGCCTAACATGATCAAGAGACTAAGGAGGAGAAAGGAGCAAGGACTCAAGGGAGATTTGCATCTCCATCCAAAGGTATGAGAATTTGAAGTAATATCCTTATGAGAATCTAATAGATCATTGGTTTTACCCTAATATGTTTATATCTCATATGAAAATGTTGGGATCTGGTTCATTTCATTATAGATCAGGTTAGAGACAAGTAGATATAGCATTCTAACACCAAGTAGAGAGGTTGAACAACATAATTTGTCTTTGGTGTGCAGGAAGTATATTATGGAGACTGGAGCCGAAACTTGAGATCTGCATCAATACATATATATAAGGGAAAAACTACAAATTAAAGTATTCTATCTCTACCACTCCTTAGGTTAATTTTGAATCGACTTTCTTGACTCTTGGAAATCCATAGGAATCTACCATTTTCTATTAGTATAAATAGGTGGGTCCTAGAGAGATATTTTTGTTTATTCAGTGAGATCCCTATGAGATTTTTTCCCATAAAACACATTACTTAAAATTCCAACTTTTCTTTTAGGGTTCCAAAATTTCATTACTTGGGTCACAATGTCAATCAAAATGAGGTACTAATATATCCCATTAAAGTTGTGGCTATGCAACATTATCCCTACTCGAAGACCTTGAAGAACTTGCATGTTTTCTTAGGAGTTATGAGATACTATAGA
>ML777187.1:113870-145671 GCA_009831015.1 Picea engelmannii
AGCGAAAGCTTCTATTAGGTCTTCTTACATCCGCCTTATTCTATTTTATTGAAATTTCTTATTAATATTGACCTTTATTACATCCAAATATATTGATCTACCTATGTGCGGGTTAGGACCTTAACAAAGGTAAATTCAAGAGAAAAAAGGAAAGTAAATTTTGGTTTTTTAATTCACTAGCAAATATAATAATAAATGAAATGTTTTAATTTGAGGGGTGCATGTTTAGTTGTACCCGACACCCAAGTAGACATTCCAGTAAGTTTTTTGGTCTAATTTTTTTCTCAGAGTTGTAAGAACTTGTAAACCTTTCCATAGGAAAATTGTATTCCCCAAATGTTGAGTAAGCCCTACTAGAGACAAACCTACATAGGTTTGCATGTGATCATGTACTGTGTATCTTGGGTTTCGAGCAACTTGAAGCACTGACCATGGGAGAGATGATACATCAAGATGTGGAATGAACCACTGGGTAGGTATGAAGGTGTTAGTAGGTGTACTTGTATCTAAGCTTGATGGTGAATCAAAGAATTTCAATCTTCGATTAACAAGAGGGACATTTGAGATAGATTAATATCAGAGTTGGTTGGAACCAAGTTATGTTTAAGGGGGAATTCCAAGTTATGACTTAGGATGGGAAGATCGTGATATTGATACTTTTTACCGGATGTAATTAAGGGGGGTTGTTAAGGAAAATGAATTAGTTACATTTGTAGTTAATTAGTTTGTTTACCATTAGAGGAGTTGGTAAACCTTTGTAACATATTTGTAACCATATTGTAACTATATGTTTCATATTAATATCCAAAACACATCAATGTGTTTTGTGGTGTGTTGCATCAATTCTTTCTCTGATTAATCTTTTATGCCCTGCCCATTTAGATCAAATTAGAATATATCGGTCGTAAGTGTGGTGCTTCATTTGGTGCTTCGTTTGGTTTCCTTGCCTATTCTAGTAAAATAAAAATATCCAACTATAGTTTAAACTGTGACCTTCATTGAGCTTGCTTGAGTGGTAGCGAGTCAAGTTTGAGAGAGGTGCAACTTTACCTTCTTCAAAAAACCCAATCAATAAATCTGATCTAGTCAATAATTCTATCCTTTCATTTCAGTAAGTCACTCTATCCAATAAGAGAAGCATGCATCAATGACGAGAAGTAGGTATAAATGTACCTTAACTATTAGATTCACCCGATAACCCACTATATCCTTCTAGTCACATATCCATCTCCCCTAGAAGCATCTTTTCCCATTTCCCACGCAAATAATTTTCACACACACACACACACACTAGGTGTTTTAACACACTCATGAATCTAAACCAACCTACCTTCGATCGGTTTCGTTGTCCTCTTCTCCCTCCTTATGTCAAGCTAGCAATTCCTTTCCACCATCAATAGAACATGCCTCAAAGATCATGGAAAATGGATTTGGTGGATATTCTCATCAAAGATATACAAAATGAAAAAACAAATAGTGATCACTCATCACATTGAAAACCAATCTAACTAAAGCAATCAAGGAGACTATAGGTTGTTGATACAGGCATAACATGTAGTATATAAGTTGAATTGCAAGGTTTCAAATGGGGAAAATGGCCATGTTGAAGCCTCTAATAAAATCCTGAACATGAATATATCAAAAGCACTCTAGTTCTATCACATATGTAAAATAGATCTCACGCGTCCATGATGTTGATGTCATTCTAACGTTTAAATTCCCATTATGGAAGACAAATCACACCATCGTTTTGGTTAAGAAATTAATTTGGCCAGAGAAATATCTATATCAATATTGAGCTAGACTACAAAGGGAACTCTGAGGATGAGTTCACTTTACACCCTACCTTATGATACAATTGCAGGCATGGTGATAGGTGCTTCACTAATTTTGGTTACACTCCTCTGAGTCAATGATATGTTTGTTGTTATAGTGGTAAGAAAGAATCTGATTATTGCTTAGTTCTAATTAGAATTGAAGGAGTATGAATATGCCCTTGGAGACTCTGAGCTGCCTCACACATCAAAATATTGCATACAACAAGGTGTCGTAAACACCACCTCAACTCTTAGGTAAAGTTGTTGTCTTGCCTTTCTTTTAGTTGCTAATGGTATTAGTTTTACCGGGCACTAGGTTTGTAAATAATTTTCATAAGAAATGCAGAGTTTAGAGCAAACGTGAGCATTATAAGAAAACATGTGGAGGGGCAAGGACAACATGTTTATGGATAACCTCGAAAAAAAAAAAACTTCACTCAAACGCACAAATATTAAAATTGATGATATCCTCGAGAGATTTGACATGGTCTCACTATTCCCATGATTCTTATAAATGAGGCAATGATAGCCTTCAAGACAATAAATACCTAAAATACACTTTAGGCCAACTTATTTATGGATAACTTGGAGAAAAAAGCGCTTGACTCGCTCAACTTATGACATTGACGTAAAATGGGGCCCCATGTGATGGAATATCTTCGAAAATGCATGAACCATTTGAATACTTAATCGAACTTCATATAATTCACCATGGAATTATAGGAAAATCATTCGTTACCATCTTTTTATGTCATTGCAAAGAAACATAACAGTGAGAGCTCATAAAGTGTACATGAAGAAAATGCATAAAAACAAATACTTGCATGCAAATTCTCATCAGTACCCAAACCAAAACATGGGTGTCCTGAACACATCGCATCCCCTAAGTTTTTCTTAAGAACCCACTACGGTGATATAAACTGTAGAGTGTACGCACAAGGATCTAGTTGCAGATATCCCTTTCCTTCTAAATAACAACCTCGACAATACGT
Organism: Picea engelmannii; assembly: GCA_009831015.1. NCBI lineage: Eukaryota > Viridiplantae > Streptophyta > Pinopsida > Pinales > Pinaceae > Picea > Picea engelmannii. The sequence continues at coordinate 116,680 of ML777187.1, forward strand.
TGTAGGTATTTATCCAATTATGTTTTAATTCCCACTGAGAATATGAACCCTACTCTCATTAGCGTCATAAACCCATCAGTATAATAACAAGAGCATGAATATAACAATGTAATCAAAATAATTTTCTGTATATAACCAAAAGAACTATTCATAATCTAGTCTTGATGGTAATCAATGAAGGAGTAGCTTCCATACAACATAGTAAAAAATTGAACAAGCACAATCTAGGAAAAGCTATAAATGCATAAGAATTACTCTATTCACAATCACAATCTAAAACAACATACAAGGACTTCTCGCTCCAAGCCCTTCATTTGTGTAGCGTTAAAGCTATTCATATATAGTGTTATTCCAATTGAAAAGGGAACGAAGAAATATAGGAAGCATAGATAGATACCTAACAAACCAACATCTTCCATCCCCTCTATAGGAGGAGCTCTTCAGCACAAGGCTTTCCATCACAATGATTACCAATTGTTGATATGGTCAATTTTCGATATGAGGATATGGCTAATTTCAAATATGGGAAGAAGAATTTACACCATCAATGACCTAGAAGGCATGAGGATGGTAGTGAAAGGAACCCAAGGGAATTAGTTCTACGAGTCCCCAATCCTAACAAATGTACCCGTTGAATGGGAATTAGTTGTACCAATCCCCAATCCTAATAAATGTACCTGTTGAATATGTTAAACGATTCTTTTTACTTTTATAAAATCTTTAAAGAAAAAAAAAACTTTTATATCAATTTAAAAAAATAAAATACTTTATATCAACTTAAAAAAAAGCTTTAATATCAATTTAAAAAAAAATATATATACTTTATATCAATTTTAAAAACATAACACATGTAAAAAAGTGTCACTCAAAAATAAAAATGAAAAACAAGTGTCATTGGAAAACAAAGACAGCTCGGCTTATGGTCAGAACGACTCATGGCTTAGACGAGTTCTCCATTGAAGTTACCCACCAGAGAGCCTACCAAAATTGATAGATACTTCTTGTACGATGAAATTCAGACTTTGCAACATAGGCTAATGATGGATAAAGAGCCTCATACCACTCCGCAAAACACTACCCTTCTTTACAAGATGCAATGGTAATAACTCAACCATGGAAGTCAGTGATAGTTAAGTAATACGAAAGTAGGTAATTAGACAATATTCACGATATTCATAAATAAAGTCATCAATATGATTAGAATACTTGTCATTATATTGTTACTTCCTTGTGCAGGTCATTGCTAAAGAAATTCATACAAAACATACGGAAAGTATCTAGTCCATGTAGGAACCTCCTGAAAGTAGAAGTCACCACCATGAAGAAGCTTGTGTAAAGGGGGAAAACGGAGGACATGTTGTCAGGTATGATCCTAGAGCTGCAGTGAGACTAGCACTTGATCCTATTGTTGAGGAGGTGACGAATTGTTGATTGTTTGTCTTATGAAAAGAGGAAGGTAAGGAATGTTATTTCTCCATGTGATTGGCTTAGTTGTACTGAGTGTCTAGTTTTCCAAGTACAATATTATTTAGCAAGAGAGATAAGCATATAATCATAGTTACTTTGGAATTCAAGGCGGTGAACGGGCAGACCAAATCCATACAAAACTGATTACATTGTCTTAGCTTTTAGTCGGACTACATTTGTTATTATGGAATACAAACAACCAAATGGAAAATATATCATGGCATCCTGACCATATGTTACCTTGGACATCCCATTCGACAACAGTAAAATTGCATCAATTTTGTCAGTATGTAATCATTTCATTGCCTCTGTGTAAATGATGCATTGGTGGTCATCTTAACCATTCAAGACTCGAGGTTTAAGCACCGATCATTAATTTTGTCTTACAATGCTTAAATTGTGGCCACCTTAACCTTTGAAGGCAACTAGATACCATCACCGCCTTGACTAAATCCTTTAGAAGATCGAAGGGGCAATTTTTTGTGTTTAAATACCAAAAACGAATTGTAGTCCTTAGATCTTGAAAACATTTTTGAATCGAATTCGCTATTGTGCATTCAGAGGTATTGTCTCCATTTATATATATATATATATATATATATATAGTTTGTAAATTCATTTCATTCCTTGATCGAATTAGTTATATTGCTTTCAATTTGAGTAAACACATTGATTATTTGGTTATACCGATTGTGAACCCAGTCCCACATTTATTTAGAGTTTAATTGTTTAAAAGTGTGTGGAGTTATTTAGTCTAAAAACCCCAAACCCAAAGTGGTTGGCCCAAAGCTTATTCACGTTTTTCGCAATTCGTCACTTATAGTTTTGTTTTGTATATGCGTTGGGTATTTGTAAATGTCAAACCCCAAATTCCAATAAGCCTTATTTCGCATTCGGGAATTGCTTGTTAAATGTGCACAAAGTTCTTTTGTTTTACCAAACACCAAAACCCGAAGTGTTGGGCCCACAGCTCGTTCACATTTCGTGATTCGACAAGCAGCGTTGTGTTTTGTTTTTTGTGTTCGACGTTTCTAATCACCAAAATCCAATCCTCAATCAGTCTTTTTTTTCCACATTTGGTATCAGAGCCTGCAGCCCATCCTCCAAGTGCTTAGTTCATTGTAGATTGTTCCTGTTGGTGCCCAATTTCACCCTCTTATTTTCCTGTGCGAATGTTTATTTGATTTCTTTCAATTGTTTTATCAATGGTTGCATATGGTAGTAGCTCTTCTCAGGTTCAGGTTCAGGTTCATGTCCTGAGCGAGAAGTCATATGACTCTTGGTATATTTGAATGAGGACGATTTTATGTTCTCAAGATTTATGGACCTATGTTATTGATGGTTATGCTGAGCCAGTTGATGTAGCGACAGATTTGGCTCTCTCTAATGTTGACTGTGTTTTTATGAAGGAAAACAGGAAGAAGGATAATAAGGCTCTTGGATTAATTTAGCAAGGATTAAATAAATCCATTTTTATGAATATTTCTAATGCTGCATCTTCGAAGATGGCTTGGGATATTCTTGAAGCCTATTATCAAGGTGTGTCCAAGGTGAACACAGTCAAGTTGCAGAACTTGAGAAGGGATTTCAAAAATCTGAAGATGAAGGATAATGAAAGTGTTGATACTTTCATGATGTGACATCCCAAAAAATAAAGTATTTTTGACATTTAAAATTTGTTTGAAATTATTCCGATTTTAGTAAATTCGAATTTGGAAAATTTTTGTCATTTATGGAAATTCTGAATTTCAAATTTGACAATTGTAATTAATTATTATGACTGTTCGGAAGAGATCTGATTTGACCCAACCAACTATTTGACTTGACACTTGTATGAAAAAAAAATATTTTATATTGATTACACGAGGACAAATGGAACAACCATGTTAAAATTAGCTGACCATGAATCCCTGAGTGGGGAACATGTTGGAACTACCTCTGGGCTGACTATTACAAGTGGCAAATCAAAGATTTGGCCATGGGTAGCCCCTGAAAAATAAGGGATTGAGAAGCTTCAAAAATTCCCAAGGGGGGAAGAAAGACCTAGGAAAAAGCATTATTTTGTTAAATATCATATGTGAGGATGCAGGATGTTGCCTAGTATGCTGGGAAAAATGAGACTATTGATTTTTTTCTTGTTGTTATGAACACTACTGATTGAGTGTGAGGAAAGAGGAATCTGCTAAAGTGGAAGGACATTGTTGAGGAGGAGTTTTCCAAGTTCACCCTCATGGATTCATGATCATGCTAGGGGGTGAATCAGGCAAGTGATTTTGGTTTCCCTATTCTATGGTTTGGAGGAACATGGTTGTTCCCTTTGTCTTTCCGTGGATTGGATTCAGATATGTTAAATCTTACCCTTATTTGTTTTGAATGATTTTGTATATCCGATATGATGCTCTGTTTGGGTTAAGCTAAAATAATTCCCATGTAGGACATATGTTTGTTGTATGGAGTTTATAATCAAAGACCAAATTTCCTGGAATGGGGCATTCTGGACTGGAATTCTAGGCAGAATGATCTATGCAAAATAACTTCAAAGATTTGGTGTATGTCTAATTTTGTGGTTAAAATTATTGGGCAGAAGTATTTAAATACGAATGAACTTGAAGAGAGAATAGATCTACCTACAGGTGTAAGCTTATCCCTGTAATTGAAATTCTGGACAGAACGATTTATGTGCGAATGAGATAGGAAGAATTAGATCTAATCACAGGCGTACTTTTACTTTTGTAGTCGAAATAGTAAGCAAACCTATCTATACTTAAGTGGAAATCTGAGCAAGTCTGTACACATAATTTCCATCAAGTTATATCTCGATATGTAATGAATATAGATACAGTTACAGTGTGTATTTTTTGTTAGAAAAGGATTTAATGACTGCAACAAGAATCCCAGTTATATAGAAAGTTACTATCAAGATTTCGAACAAACAACTATGACGCTAGGAGATCAACTTCCTCTCGTATAAAGGAACCTCTAAATCAAAAGGTCTTGAAAAAACCTCTATAAAATTTATTACAGTACCAAATTAAACTGAATAATTTGTGGTTCCATTATAATATAATAAAATAGTAAATTACTCCATAAGAATGAGAACTCGAAGACGAATTACAACGAACATAAATCACAGGCTGATAGAACTTTTAATCTTTGCGTTCCTTTTGTATAGAATAAAAACAACCCCAATCGAAGGAATATACACAGTATGGAGTAAATTACAAAAAACCCATTAAATATGAGAACATATGAGAAACTGTTCACTCAAATATCGTGACAGTGGACGGTTTGGAACTAGGCAAATGCAACATAGCATAAACATCAAACGATTCACAAGCATGTATATATATAGTGTTCTAGAATAAAGACAGAATTGTAATATAATCCAAATCATTATGTCTATTCATGCCGAGTCCAAACGAATATCACCATTTCTTTTCCAGTAGTGAATATTGACATTAAACATAGGAAAGGTCGAAAGGAAACAAAACGATATGGTCTATTATAACTTGTACCAACAGTCCAAACAAGATAGCCCTGGTAATCATATTTCAAGGTAGGGTGAGATCTGTATGGTGAATGATTAAAACAGTCATTTACTTTGAACAAAATACCGAGAAAAAAACCTGTACATAAATTATTGTATTATAATAATTGTAGCCCAAAGGTTTAAGTTACTTTGGAAATTCTTTCCCTTCCTAAGCCGATAGGAAAACTGAGGGAAATGATGTTGTTGACTACATATGAGTTGCAACACAGATGGTTCTAACTCCTAAAGGGTTACTAAAGGGAACTCGTATACCTTTTTAGGTCGAGTACGCAGGTGAGTAGCCAAGACCTTCAGATAGACAGAAACTTGGAGGAAACCAACATATACAATGATTAGTCAACTCTTATACGAAGACAATGTAAGCAAAACATGATTTCAGTGAAAATGTCTATAAATACATCATACCAACGCTTTACTTAACTTCTGAAATAGCGGCACATGATCCTTTCCTTGACATTTTCCATATGGATAGTCGTACAGGGCTATGGGTGAAGGAGACAATACATATTGATGGGTACCCTCGCATCAAAATAGGGCCCATCATTAATGATATGTTTCAACTCTTAAAATGAATGATATAGCTATAGTAAAATAAAATTCTTTACACAATATTCTTTAATAATTGAAATACAGTAATCGACCAAATTGGAATTTCATTGTGTAGGTGAACAACAAGAATGTGTATTTTTACGTGGAATAGAGCTTAATCCACCCATTCAAACCAAGAGTACCCTTACTGTGAGTCTGGTCTACCCGAACCCATTTTTCACATAATCACTTAGGTCAATAAAGTCAACATGAAGTATGCTCCGGCCAAGATTTTGGTAATTAACCCCAGAATAAATACTTCCTTCAGATTCACGAATACTCAGATATGAATTCTGGTTCACAACAAAGTGTTAAAAAGCCCTATATCTTGAACCTGGATAGGTAGGGCTAACTGTCCTTCGCAGTAAATAGAAGAGAATCGTTGACAACCATAAGGAAAAGGCCATTGCAACAGGTTTAAGGATGGCTTTGAATGTAATGCAAGGAAGTTTGACAAAAGAAGAATTCAACCGGAAGAAAATGAGGGAGAGCACAGAATGATAACTTGGCACGGACAAATTGTTCCAAAAAAATTATAATCTTCCTATTGAAATAACCAGGGTATTAATGTTTGAAGTTTAGAGAAGAACTTACCCGGAATGTAAGACATGTCGTCTGCAACTGGATGGAGGCAAACACGAGGGCCACAATTGTCACCTCTAAACCCCCTCGACACACATAGCCTCTCCAAAAGAAAAGAAAGAACTCGGAATGACAAACTTTGCACCCTCTAAAAACCTAAACGATGCCTTGTCGCCTCAAATTAATTACAGATAGTGTGAAGGATGGGTGAGCCACGTGACGAGGGCAAGGTCAGTGTGACACTTCGACTATAGAGCCAAGTGATTTCAGTATGACCAGTAGACTGCCTTAATGATGGTTGCAGAGCTTTTAATACCCTAACAGGGAATTCCTTTCCCATTTGAGGAATGTAGCTTCCATACCGCCTGTGATAGGTCTTAGGTAGTGGTTGGATTCTCATTGTCATAGGAACACTAGTCACACAACATCGAGCTTTCAATTTGACCAGTATTCAAGTTATGAGCCTTTAAATGACTAGGACATGGAGGCTTGTGACAGTCATCGGTTCTTAACCTGCCCCTTGGACAAGTTGGTAGGAACTAAAGAGAACTCCCTAGGAGAAAATTTTTGAGAACACTTGGGTGCGAGTATAGTATGGAGACCTTATGCCAAATAGGCTAAGTATAGTATGGATTACATAAAGTTTACTTTAATCTTTTAGTCCCTATACCTAAAGGTTTTAGTTTTTTTTTCTTAGGGATTTCCATTATAATCTTCCAACTCAAGGTAAGACACGATGACATACTTCGAACAACATGGGGTAAGGAGAATTTAGGAGTTATATAGTAAAATAAATTCTATGATAAAGTTCTATATCAGGGTTGTATAGTAGAATTCTTATCTCTAATGGATTCCTTTCTGCCAAGTAAATTGTGTAAACTATTTTTTTTTTTTGTATGGTATTATGAGGTTCATTACATATGGTATCAGAGCGAAAGTTAGAACATTGGGCCTGAATAGGTCCACATTAGTCGGTTAAGTATATATTGCAATTTATGCAAAACTAATAAACCTTGTTGTTACAAACAGAAAGCCCTTTCTATTTTGTGTTAATTATGGCAGCTCAGAACAATGCAGAAATCAGGATGGAAGGAAATCCGGAGCAGAGACCTCCTGGTGATCCAAGATAGAACAGTGATGGAAGCTCACCTATAGAAGTGCTAGAAACAATGAGGAATCTTATTGTTGAACTAGAGATTTTCAAAGCCAAGAACTAGAAACTGAAGAAAGCACAGCAGGAACATCAAGAGATAAACGAAGTCCTACTATGCAATATTGTGACCAAGAAAATCTTGAAGGACGATAATAATGACGAAGAAGTCAGCACTGGAAACATAAAAAGGAGACAGTTCGTCTGAAGGTACACCTTCAGTTGAAGACAAAACTAAAATAGAAAGAAAAAGGAAACAAGTACACCACCTTGAAGGAGAATTTAAAAATATCAAACCATCTCCCTTCAATGGAGAATCCAAGAGAGGGGAAGAAGCTGAGGCATGGTTGCTGGACATCAATAAATACTTCCAGATCTACAACTACTCCAGTAATATGAAGGTCAGAATGGCCATCTACAATCAGAAAGGGAAGGCCAACATTTGTTGACAAGACCTGAAATTGGCCAAGGGCCTAAAGGAGAAAAAATTGGAATGGTCCAAGTTTAAGAAGTGTTTCAAGAAACAATACCTTTCTAAAAGCTACTACGAAAGGAAAACAAAAGAATTTTATGAACTAAGACTTGGACAAATGACAATGGAAGACCTTATAAATAAATTCCTAGAACTATTAAGGTTCGTACCTTATATCCGAGAAGATAAGGTAAAAATCCATTGATTCTTAAGTTGTTTACCGCAGTCCTACAGGGACAAAATTGAATTTGACAAACCCAAATCATTGACTGAATTGTTCAGGAAAGCACGAATGTGCTATGATCAATACAAACAATGGGTAGAGTTTCCCAAAGCCTAGAAGGATAGGAAACAAGAACATATGAATCAACAAAATAAGGGATACTAGCCATCTCCCTTCGAAACGCAACAAAAAGCTTCCCGAGGAAATATTTTCATGGAAACCATCCAAGCACACAAGGAGGCGATAAACTGGTAAACCTGGGAACAAAGAAATTCAGGGATAATCCCCGAGAACCATTAAAGTGTTGGGAATGTGGGGAACCTCATCTCAGGAGGAACTGCCCAAGTTTAAGCATGACAAACATAACTGTTGTTAATAATCTACAAGAAGATTTGATGGTGGGTGATGTAGGCAGAGGCCTGCATCATATTAATGCAACCATTGACGATCGATAATCTAACCACCAGTCCTTTGTGGTGGAAATCGAAGGTAAAATCAATAACACCCGAATTTCTGTTTTAATTGATCCTACAACTATGTTAAGTTATATGACTCCTAAAGTAGTAGAGACAAATAAACTTAAGAGGATGAAACACGCAAAATCATGGTTGGTATAGTTAGCAACAAAAGCTAAAAGGAAAGTGGTTGACCTTATTTCTGATTTTGAATTTAAATTAGATGCTCAAAACATAAAAACAAATCTGAATACTCTACCACTAGGATCCTATGATATGATAATCAGAATGGATTGGTTGGAAAGGAACAAAGCAGTTCTAGGTTGTTATACAAAGACACTTAACTATAAATATGATTGTGACACTACTAGAATAGCCCAAGGTATACCGAAACCAGTATCAGCTCGACAAGTCACAAAAATGCAATTCAAGAAATGTATGAGAAAGGGTTGTCAACTTTACGCCATCCAAATAACGAATATGTTACAAAAAGAAGATAAGATGAAACTAGAAGATTTTTATATCCTATGTGAGTTTAGAGACATGTTTGCTGATGAGATACCAGAATTACCTCCTAGAAGGGAAATAGACTTCTCCATAGACCTACTGTCTGGATCAACCTCTATCTCAAAAGCACCTTACGGAATGAGTTTACCTGAATTGACAGAACTAAAGATACAACTACAAGAATTGTTGGACAAAAAGTATATCAGAGCTAGTGTTTCACCATGGGGACCACCGGTCCTCTTTGTGAAAAGGAAATATGGTACTCTAAGACTATGTATCGACTATAGAAAATTGAATAAAATGACTATTAAGAACAAGCACCCCTTACCTAGGATAAATGACCTATTCAATCAAGTAGGCAGGGGCAAAATCTTTTCAAAATTAGATTTACGATCCGATTACCATCAAGTCAGGATAAAACACGAGGACATAAGCAAAACATCCTTTGAAACAAGATATGGACACTACAAGTTTGTAGTCATACCTTTCCGACTCACTAACACACCAACCACATTTATCTATATGATGAACATTATTTTCAGTCAGTACATAGACAAATTTGTACTAGTATTTATCGACGATATTCTGGTGTATTCTAAAATGGAGGAAGACCATGAAGAACACTTAAGAATCATTATGCAAACTTTAAGGAAGCGCCAACTTTATGCTAAATTTGATAAGTGCGATTTTTACCAGAAGAAGATACAGTACCTAGGACACATAATATCTACAGAAGGCATTGCAGTTGACCCTGAGAAAGTAAGAGCCATTATAGAATGGCCGGTACCTAAGGACATAACAGAAAGTAAGAGCCATTATAGAATGGGAATCATCGAATACTATCACAGATTCATAAAAGGATTTTCCAAAATTTCTTACCCTGTCATGTCATTACAAAAGAAAGGGACCAAGTTTAACTGGTCACAGAAATGTCAAGACAATTTTAACAAGATGAAGGAATTATTGACAACGACACCCATATTGAAGGTAGCAGACCCAGATAAAGATTTTACTGTATGTGTTGATGCAAGTAAAGAAGGACTAGGTGGTGTCCTAACACAGGAAGGACACGTGATTCGTTATGAGTCTCGAAACTTAAAAGAACATGAACAAAATTATGTTACTCATGACTTGGAATTGGCAGCAGTAATACACACCTTAAAAATGTGGCAACATTACATAATGGGCAGAAAATTTCTACTATTCAAGGATAATAGTGGCGTGAAATATCTATTTAGCCAACCAGATCTTAAATCACGACAAGCAAGATGGCTAGCATTCTTGAGCGAATTCGATTTGAAGTCAGACATATCAAGGGTAAGGAAAATAAGGTAGCAGACGCTCTAAGTAGAAGAGTCCATGGGTTATTTGAAATAAGTATCAGGAGGGCAGATAGTGATCTGGAACAAAGAATAAGGACAACAGGTATTAACAACGAAAATTACACTAACATAATGGCAAAATTACAAAACAGTACCGCAAACTCAAGGAAAATAGATCTAAGTATCGACAAGGAGGAACTACTACGACTTAAAAACAAACTTTACAGACCAGATTCAACATAATTAAAGTTAATAGTCTTGGACGAAGTGCATAAGAAACTATATTCTGGCCATCCAGGATACCAGAAAATGATAACGACACTTAGAAGACTATTTTATTGGCCTAATATGAAGGGTGAAAAAATACAATACTTGGCTAGGTGCCAAGATTGTCAGTAGGTTAAGGGCGAACACTAGCATCCAGCTAGCCTATTACAGCCATTACCAGTACCCGAATGGAAATGGTAGACCATATCGCTGGACTTTATAACAGGTTTTCCAAAAAATAAAAAACATAATGATTCTATTATGGTTGTAATCGATAAACTCATTAAGTTCGCACACTTTATTCCTGTAAAGTCTGCTTTTAAAGATATAAACATTGCTGAAATATTTATGAAATAAATTTTTAGATTGCATGGTATTCCTAAAATCATGATTTCAGATAGAGACGTAAAATTCACATCCTCTTTTTGGAAGGAATTGTTTGCAAGGATAAATACTAATTTGAATTTCAGTACGAGTTATCACCCACAAATGGATGGACAGACCGAAAGGACAAACCAAATCATAGAGGATATGCTCCACATGTACATAAGAACAAAACCAAACAAGTGGGAAGACTATCTACACTTAGTATAATTTGCATATAACAATGGGTACCAAACATCGGCTAAGTTACACCCTTTCGAGGTACTGTACGACATAAAGTGTACGACTCCAATTAGCTGGGATAACCCAGTAGAAAGACTCATGGTTGGACCAGAGATGCTCCAAGAAATGGAGAACATGGTAAGGAAGGTACAACAGAACTTAAAAGAAGCATAGGACAGACATAAGAGCTATGCAGATCAGAAAAGGAGAAACTTGGAATTTCAAGTGGGAGACCATGTTTAATTGAAGGTCCAAGCCGGAAAAAGCTCGTTGAAGTTAGGAAACTGTGCCAAGATGGCACCTAGGTTTTATGGGCCTTTAGATATACTAACTCGAATTAGACCCGTAGCATACCAAATTGCACTTCCAACTAATTCAAGAATTCATAATGTGTTTCATGTTTCTTTGTTGAAAAAGTATATTGATGACCCTACTCATATGATTGATTGGAACCTGGTGCAAGTGGAACCTGAAGGCAAGTTCCAGGTGGAACCCCTGCGTATTCTGGACTAGAGAGAAATAAAACATCGGAACAGAGCAGTCGCTTAGGTAAAGGTGCAATGGAAGCACTTTAGTTCTGAGGAGGCCACTTGGGAGTTGGAGGGAGATTTGCAGAAATATCATCCAATCTTGTTCTAAGAAAGGAACGAAAACTGAGGACAATGTTTCATTGTAGGGGGAAAGGATGTGACATCACCAAAAATAAAGTATTTTTGAGATTTAAAATTTTTTGGAAATTATTTTGTTTTAAGTAAATTCGAATTTGGAATTTTTTTTTCCATTTATAACAATTATGAATTTCGAATTTGACAATTGTAATTAATTATTATGACTATTGAGCAGGCATCTGATTTGATCCATCCAACTATTTGACTTGAAACTTGTATGAAAACATAATATTTTATATTGATTGCAAGAGAACAAATAGAAAAGCCATGTTAAAATCAGTTGACCATGACTCCATGAGTGGGGAACATGTTGGAACTACCTATGGGATGACTATTACAAGTGGAAAATCAGAGATTTGGCCATGGGCAGCCCATGAAAATCAGGGATCTAAAAGCTGGGAAAATTCCCAAGGGGGGAAGAAACACCTAGGCAAAAGCATTATTTTGTTAAATAACATATGTGAGGAGGCATGACGCTGCCTAGTATGCTGTGGAAAATGAGACTATTGACTTTTTTCTTGCTATTATGAACACTATTGATCTAGTGTGAGGCAAGAGGAATCTGCTAGAGTTGAAGGACATTGCTGAGGAGGAGTTTTCCAAGTTCTCCCTTATGGATTCATGGTCAAGCTAGGGGCTGAATCAGGAAAGTGATTTTGGCTACCCTATTCTACGGTTGGGAGGAACGTGGTTGTTCCATTTGTATTTCCATGGATTGGATTCAGATATGTTAAATCTTACCTGTCTTTGTTTTGAACGATTTTGTATATCCGATATGATTCTCTATTTGGGTTAGGCTGAAATAATTCCCATGTAGGACATCTGTTTGTTGTATGGAGTTTATAATGAAAGACCAAATTTTCCGGAATGGGGCATTCTGGACTAGAATTCTAGGCAAAATGATCTATGCAAAATAACTTTAAAGATTTGGTGTATGTCTAATTCTGTGATTAAAAATATTCAGCAGAAGTATTTAAATACAAATGAACTTGAAGAAAGAATAGATCTACTTACAAGTGTAAGCTTATCCCTGTAATTGAAATCTTGGACACAACTATTTATGTATGAATGAGCTAGGAAGAATTAGATCTAATCACAGGTGTACTTTTACTTCTGTAGTCGAAATAGTAAGCAAGTCTATCTATAATTAAGTGGAAATCTGAGCAAGTCTGTACACGTAATTTCCATCAAGTTATATCTCGATATGTAATGAATATAGATACAGTTACAGTTTGTAGTTTTTGTTAAATAAAGATTTAATGACTGCAACATGAATCCCACTTATACAGAAAGTTGTTGTTAAGATTTTGAACAAACAACTATGTCGCTAGGAGATCAACTGCCTCTTGTATAAAGGAACATCTAAATCGAAAGGTCTTGAAAAACCCTCTACAAAATTTATTACAGTACCAAATTAAATTGAATAATTCGTTGTTCCATTATAAGATAATACAATAGTAAATTACTCCATAAGAATGAGAACTCGAAGACGAAGTACAACGAACATAAATCACAAGCCAATAGAACTTTTAATGTTTTCGTTCCTTTCGTACAGAATAAAAAGGACCCCAATTGAAGGAATATACACAGTATGGAGTAAATTACAAAAACCCCATTAAATATGAGCACATATGTGAAATTGTCCACTCTGAGATTGTGACAGTGGATGGTTTGGAATTAGGCAATTGCAAAATAGCATAAACATGAAACGTTTCACAAGCATGTATATATATAGTGTTCTAGAATAAAGACAAAATCATAATATAATCCAAATCATTATGTCTATTCACGCCGATTCCAAACGAATATTGCCATTTCCTTTCTAGTAGGGCATATTGACATTAAACATAGGAAAGGTCAAAAGGAAACAAAACAATATGGTCTACTATAATTCATACCAACAGTCCGAACAAGATAGCCCAAGTAATTAGATTTTGGGGTAGGGTGAGATCCGCATGGTGAATGATTAAAACAATCATTTAATTTGAACAAAAGATCGAGAAAAAAACCTGTACATAAATTATTGTATTAGAATAATTGTAGCCCAAAGGTTTAAGTTACTATTGAAATTCTTTCCCTTCCCAAGCCAATAGGAAAACTGAGGGAAACGATGTTTTTGACTACATCTCAGTAGCAACATGGACAGTTCTAACTCCTGAAGGGTTACGAAAGGGAACTCGTATACCTTTTTACGCCAAGTACATAGGTGAGTAGCCAGGACCTTTAGATAAACGACAACCTAGAGGAAACCACCATATACGATGATTAGTAAACTCTTATATGAAGATAATGTAAGCAGAACACGATTTAAGTGCAAATTTCTATAAATACATCATACCAACGCCTTACTTAACTTCTGAACTCACGGCACATGATCCTTTCCTTGACGTTTTCCATCTGGATAGTCATACAAGGCCATGGGTGAAGGAGACAATACATATTGATGGGTACCCTCACATCAAAATAGGGCCCATCATTAATGATATGGTTCAACTCCTAAAATGAATGATATAGTTGTGGTAAAATAAAATTCTATACACAATATTCTTTAGTAATGGAAATATAGTAATCAACCAAATCATAATTTCATTATGTAAGTGAACAATAATAATGTGTATTTTTAGGCGGAATAGAGCTTAATCCACCCATTCAAACTAGGAGTACCCTCACTGTGAGTCTGGGCTACCTGAACCCCTTTTTCACAGAATCGCTTAGGTCAATAAAGTAAATGCAGAGAATGCTCTGGCGAAGATTGTGGTAATTGACCTCGAAATAAATACTTCCCTCAAATTCAAAAATACTCAGATATGAATTATGATTCACAACAAAGAGTTGCAAAACCCTATATCCCGAACCTGGATAGGTAGGGCTAACTGTCCTTCGCAATAAATAGAAGAGAATCATTGAGAACATCAAGGAAAAGGCCATTGCAACAGGGTTAAGGATGGCTCCGAATGTAATGCAAGGAATTTTGAAAAAATAAGAATTGCACACGAAGAAAATGAGGGAGAACGCAGAACGATAACTTGGCATGGGAAAATTGTTGCAAAAAAATCATAATCTTCCTATTGAAATAACCAGGGTATTGATGTTTGAAGTTTAGAGAAGAACTTACACAGAATGTAAGACATGTCATCTGCAATCGGATGGAGGCAACCACCAGGGCCACAATGGTCACCTCTAAAACCCCTCAACACACAGAGCCTCTCTAAAAGAAAAGAAAGAACTTGGATTGACAAACCCTGAACCCTCTCAAAACCTAAATGATGCCTTGTCACCTTGAATTAATTATGGATAGTGTGAAGGACATGTGAGCCACGTGACCCGGGCAAGGTCAGCGTGAAACTTCGAGTATAGAGCCAAGCAATTTTAGTATGACCAGTAGACTGACTTAATGATGGTTGCAGAGATTTTAATACCTTGACAGGGAATTCCTTTCCCATTTGAGGATTGTCGCTTCAATACCCCCTGAGATAGGTCTTAGGTAATGGTTGGATTCTTGTTGTCGTAGGACCACTAGTGACATGACATTGAGCTTTCAATTCGAGCAGTATTCAAGTTATGATCCTTTAAATGACCAGTACATGGAGCTTTCTGACAGTCATCGGTCCTTAACCCGATGCTTGGCCAAGTTGGTAGGAACCAAAGAGATCTCCCTAGGAGAAAAATTTCGAGAACTCCTAGGTGCGATTATAGTATGGAGACCTTGTGCAAGATAGGGTGAGTATAGTATGGATTGTGTAAAGTTTACTTTAATGTTTTAGTCCCTACGCCTAAAGGTTTTAGTTCTTTTTTGCTAAAGCCTTGGGACTTTCCATTATAATCTTCCCACTCAAGGTAAGACACGATGACATACTTCGAACAACATGGGGTAAGGATAATTTAGGAGTTATATAGTAAAATAAATTCTATGATAGAGTTCTATATCAGAGTTTTATAGTAGAATTCTTATCGCTAATGGATTCCTTTCTGCCAAGTAAATTGTGTAAAAAAAATTTTTTTTTTTTATGGTATTATGAGGTTCATTACACATGAATCAAGTAATGAGTGTTGTGAACCAGCTTAGGGAGTATGGAGATGGTATTGAGAATAAGAGATTTATTGAGAAAGTGTTGGGAAGTTTACCCAAGAAGTTTGAGCCTGTTGTTGTTCCCATAGAAGAATTTAAGGATTTAAGCCAAATGCAAATTGATGTATTAACTGGTTCTCTTGTTGCAGCCTAGTGAATCTAGGATATCTAGATATGAATAAGGATCCTTGGAGCATGCTTTCCAATCCCAACTGCATGTTACCAGAGGCAGAGGCAAAGGAAGGTTTTATACTCATGGAAGAGGAGGTCGATTTTCTAGTCGAAGGGACAACAGAGATGAATCAAAGTCTGAGCAGAAGACCCAGTAGAATCCTCCTACTTTAAGAGGGAACAAAAACAAGCCCTGGTAGCAATAAAATCAGAGGTTTGATAAAACTAAAGTACAATGTTATTATTGCAAGAATTTTGGGCATTTTGCTAACAAATGTTGGAAGAAGTAGGAAGATGCTGGAAAGCAGTCTGCACATATCACAAATGAGTCTGAGGATCATCAAAATCCTGTGTTTTTGACCTGTAATGTCACTCAGGAAAGTGAAAATGATATTTGGTTTTTGAATAGTGGTTGCAGTAACCACATGACTAGTAATAAGGATTTATTTTCTTTTATTTATACTAGTATTTAGTGTGAAGTAAAAATGGGAAATGATTGTAAGGTTGCAGTTAATGGTAAAGGTGTAGTTCCAGTCTACACTAAGAATAATTAGAGAAGAAATATTGATGATGTTTATTCTGTGCCTGGTTTAAAATGAAATCTTATTAGTGTTGGACAACTAATGCAGAAAAAGTATAGAGTGTTATTCAAGAACAAGGTATGTACAATCTATGATAAATTACCCAGCAAACAATTGATTGCAAGAGTAGAGATGACCAAGAATAGAATGTCTCCAGTTGTTATGAAAAATGATTTGACTGGTTCTTTGAATGCTTATAAACATGGAAGTTTAGATGAATCTTGGTTATGGAATTTGAGATAAGGTCATTTACATTTTGGTGGCTTAGATTTGTTACCAAAGAAACATATGGTAAAGGGGTTACCTTGTATTCAACAACCTACAAGCTCTTGTGGGAGCTACATACTTGGAAAACATCACAAAGAGAAATTTGTTTCAAGTGTTTCGTATAGAGAAAAAGCTCTATTAGAAATTGTCCACACGGATTTGTGTGGACCTATGAAAACAACTTCTTTGAATGGTAGTGTTTATTTTATAACTTTTATTGATTATTTTAGTAGGAAGACTTTGTTGTATTTGTTGAAGTGGAAATCTGAAGCCTTTGAAGTTTTCAAGAGGTTTAAGGCTATGGTTTAGAATGAGAGTGGTCATACCATTAAGATCCTTAGGTCTGACATAGGAGGTGAGTATAAACTAAATGAATTCATTGAATTCTCTAATATTCATGGAATTAAAAGGCAGTTTAATGCTTGATATACTCCACAGCAGAATGGAGTGGCTGAAATGAAGAATCAGACCATCATGGATATGGCTCGAAGCATGTTGAAAGATAAGCATATTTCAAATGAATATTGGGGAGATTTGGTTATTTTCTCTATTTTTATCTTGAATAGAAGTCCGACCAAGACTGTGAGGGATCATGTACCTCAGGAAGCCTGGGATGGTAAGCTTTGGAATGTTTCTTATTTCAGAATTTTTGGATGTGTTTCATTTTCCCATGTACATGCAGAAATGAGGAGGAAGTTGGATGACAATAGTGAGATATGTATCTTTATTGGATATAGTGAAAAGTCTAGGGAATATAAACTCTACAATCCCATCACCCATAAATATGTAATCAGCAGAGATGAAGCTTGGAATGGATGCATTGACAAATCAATTTCAGAGGGAGTTGTGTTACCCCGTGAAGATGATGATGGAGGTGAGAAGGATGAAGGAGATGGACAGATGGTTCCACATGCACATATTCCTGCAACAAGAAGTCCTACAAGGGAAGCACCATATTTCAGCCCATATCAATTTAGAACACCAAGAACTCATGAGCGTGGTGAGCCATCTGGACATGGTGGACATCAAATAGATTTGCATGTAAGTAGTGATTCAAATCCTACTTTAGCTTCATTGAAAAACATATTTAAAGGTCAGAAGACTAGAAGCTTAAGAGAATTATATGATCAAAATGAGGAAGTAGATCAGATTTCAAATTTTGCATTAATGGCATGTGATCCTGTAAGTTTTAATGAAGCTGCTAAAGAGGATGTTTGGATAAAAGCAATGGATGAGGAGATTGATTCGACTGAAATAAATAACACTTGGGATATTGTTGATTTACCTGAAGGTAAGAAGAGAATTGGTGTTAAGTGGGTTTATAAGACTAAGCTGAATGCAAAAGGTGAATTTGAAAAGTACAAGGAAAGACTTGTATCTCAGGGGTTTAGTCAGCAACTTGGCATTGATTACAATGAAACCTTTGCTCCTATAGCAATAATTGACACAATGAGGATGGTCTTAGCTATTGCAGCTTAGAATATATGGATCATGCATCAGATGGACGTTAAGTCTGCATTCTTGAATGCATGTTTGGAAGAAGATGTTTATATAAGACAACCTCCGGGTTATGAGATTGATAAGCATAGAGATAAAGTTTACAAGTTAAGGAAAGATTTATATGGATTGAAGTAGGCATCCAGAGTACAGTATAGCAGGATTGATGAATAATTGATTAGTGTTGGATTCAATAGAAGTCCAAGTGAGTCAATCATGTATACAAAGATAATCCAGGGAGGTAAAACTTTTATTGTATGTTTGTATGTTGATGACCTGATTTTTACTGGAGATATATCTGTATATGATTTTAAAAATGACATGAAAATAGAGTTTGAGATGCTTCATTTAGGATTGATGAAATATTTCCTTGGAATTGAAGTGGATCAATATAATGATGGTATTTTCATTTGTCAAACTAAATATGAAAATGAAGTATTGAAAAGGTTTAGAATGCTCAATTGTAAACCAACTGCAACACCAATGGCAATTGGTACCAAACTTAACAAATATGATGAGGGATCATATGTTGATCCAACTCTGTATAAGAAATTGGTTGGAAGCCTTATATATTTAACAAAAACAAGACCTGATATTATGTTTGTTGTTAGTTTAATTTCCAGATTCATGGAGACTCTGAAGAGTACTCATTGGCAAGCAGGAAAGAGGATCCTGAGATACATTGCTGGAACAATTGATTTTGGTATCTGATACACATCAAGCCTGAACTTTAAGTTGATCAGATATAGTGATAGTGATTTTG
The DNA here is from genome assembly GCA_009831015.1 of Picea engelmannii. Lineage (NCBI taxonomy): Eukaryota > Viridiplantae > Streptophyta > Pinopsida > Pinales > Pinaceae > Picea > Picea engelmannii. The sequence continues at coordinate 135,885 of ML777187.1, forward strand.
CAGGTTCCATTGATGATAGGAAGAGCACATCTGGTTATGTGTTTAGTCTTGGATCTGGAGCAGTGGCATGGACATCAAAGAAACAACCCATAGTGACTTTATCTTCTACCGAGGAAGATTATGTTGCAACAACAACAATTGCATGTCAAGTTGTATGGATGAGAAGAATCTTGAATGAATTATTGCATGAGCAAAATGATGTAGCTCAGATTGTCTGTGATAATAAATCTGCCAATGCACTGTCAAAGAATCACGCTTTTCACAATAAAAGTAAGAACATTGATACGAGGTATCATTTCATTTGAGATCTGGTAAATGGTAAATAAATTTTTGTTCAGTTCTGCAGATCTGAAGAACAATTTGCAGACATATTTATGAAACCTTTGGGAAATGAATTGTTTAAAACTCACCAAAATAATATTGGGGTCTGTAAGCTATATTGCATTGTTTACAACAAATTTTGTTTTACATATATTAATTTGTTTTTCTCTGAAATGATTAAGAGGGAGCATGTGAGTATGTAATCATTTCACCACCTCTATCTAAACGGTGCATCGGTGGTCATCTTGACCCTTCAAGACTTGAGGTTTAAGCACAGATCACTAATTTTGTTTTGCATTTCTTAAACGATAGCCACCTTAACCTTTGAAGGCAACCACATACCATCACTGCCTTGATTAAAAACTTTAGAAGATCAAAGGGACAATTTTTTGTGTTTAAATACCAGAAAAAAATTGTAATCCTTAGATCTTGAAAACATTTTTGAATCGAATTTGCTATTGTGCATTTAGAGGTATTGTCTCCGTTTATATATATATATATTGAGTTTGTAAACTCATTTCATTCCTTTATGGAATTAGTTATATTTCTTTCAATTTGAGTAAACGTAGTAATTATTTGATTTTACCGATTGCAAACCGCGTCCCACATTTATTCAAAGTTTACTTCTTTAGAAGTGAGTAAAGTTCTTTAGTCTCAAAACCCTGAAGCCAAAGTGGTGGACCCAAAGCTTATTCGCATTTTTCGCAATTTGACACTTATAGTTTTGTTTTGTATCTGCATTGGGTATTAAATGTGCGTGGAGTTATTTTGTTTTACCAAAAGTTGAAACCCAAGTGTTGGGGGCCCACAGCTCATTTGCATTTCACGATTCCATGATTAGCCTTAGTTTTCCAAAAATTTTACAGTACTTAGGATCATCAAAGTCTAGTTCAAAAAATCTCCAAATCACGCCAAATCTACCCAACATGAGAGACATAGACAATGCCACAAAATTCACAGACAACTTGAGAATTTTGAATTCTCACCAATATCCCTCCATAGTCACCAAGAAGATCAACACCCTTTTGTTCTTCACTGTGGGACTCAGTATACAATATTGTCCACCGGGTGGGATGTGTAAAGGATACTATGGGGGATGATTTTTTGCATCCGTAAACAACCATTCCTTTATTCTTCCCCAAATTGCGCTTCTCTACGCTACCTACAACAACAATAGGGAAGTTTTCTCCCAGGATTTTCCCAGCAAGCCAGCTTTGGAGTTCAACGACACAACTAAAAATATCTCCATCAACATGAATCATTTTTTTAACTACATTCCTTACAATGCAAGCATGAAGATGATTTTGCAGGACACGGGCATTATGGACAAAGGCATTATCGGATTCAAAAATCATCCCATTAACAACCATGGCTACAGTTTCTTCTTATCTGCCGAGGATTTGGAAACTACAACCCCAATACAGATCATTCTTCATTTAATCTCGCCTATTCAACTATGTATCTCGGTAGTTGGATTTATTTTTATATGGACATCAATGATCATTTGTTTGTAGTAACTAGTTTATGCAGGTACAAAAGGAAGAAGTAGAAACTTGAAGAATAAATCCCATAGTGAATAAATCATATTCAAAGAGAAGTAGATGGTGAGGAAGTAATGAAGATGACATCAGTGGAAGTCTTGTGGCAGAAAGAGAAATGAAGTAAGAATGGAGATTAAGACAAGTATTCATTAAGGGAGAGTGTTGTAATATGTAGTTCTTACTTGTCTTAATCTTGTGTGAGAACATTGTGTTTGTAACGTAGAGAAAAATCTCTACCAGAGTGGTTTGATCCTACAATTTAGGAGATTGTTAGATAATTGATTGAGAGAGAGATTCTCTCCAGCTAAGAGTCAAAGAATAGTGTGAGGTTGAGATATTATCTTAAGTGGGTGATTGTGGGATATCTATCTTGAAACAATCTTGTTGTAGTTTGTTGTATTTATATGTACTCCTTACATTAATTCAATAGATTAATTGATGCTACTATTTGTGTGTAATACTCTACTCTGACTGCATTGATCTATAGGGGATTGAATGCAAGCCTTCACTGCAAATGGAAGACTGCAATGGAGTGTCAAACAAGTGCAATGTGATACGTTGAAGTTGCTAATCACAAATAAATTTATTAAAATTAATTTTGTTGTTCTTACAAATATTTAAAAACAATATCTCACAACCAGGGATATTTTCCCATGAAGAATTTGTAATAATTTAAAAAAAGATATCTAATTTTGAAAATATTACATTTAATTATATATTTTAGAAAACTTTGGAAACACTTCAATTTTTGTAAAATCAGCAAGTTAATATCATTTTGTAGGTTGTGTTATGGGTCTATTTCTCTCTTTACTTATCCTTATTTTATTCCCCTTATTATGGATTGAAAAAATCTCTAGGTTGACTTACTCTATGGAGCAATGATGATGCATGTCCACCTTGTGTCATGTGCATGCATACCATGCTATATCTCTATTTTATTGTTCGTTCCCTAGTTCTCTCTTGGTTATGTCGTAGCAAAGACAAATCCAACCATATGGGGAGATAGGGTGTGGATCCTATCAAGTGAAAATAGTCACATGTGCCACTTTGAATGAAGCCTCTATGAGTTGTTTGTTTAAGGATCAATATGATACTTCAAGAAAATAAATGCATGTCAACCACATGTCAGGTTGTACACAAAAATCAAGTTCTCACATAGTGCCTCAGTGGTGAAAAATAATCCCCATTCTTTATCTTTTTTTAGGTGAATCAAATAAGATTGGTCAATAAATTTGTTTCTAATGATGGAAGTCATATGTTCCTTCCTTCTCGAGTGAATAAAATAGATCTACCTATATTACAATAAATATAATAACCTGGGCTATTGATGCAACATCAATTGTCTCATCCAAGCCACAACTTGGTATTCTCATAAACAATTTTTTTTAAGGAAAGGTCATCCCATTTTCTTAGCCATTGGAGGGCATAAAGAATAAGGGAATAAAATGGTGTTATACTTACCTAAGATCATGGAGGTAAGGTCGTGATCTTTAGTATCTTGAAAGTGTTGTGTGTTCTCTTGTCTATTTGGTATTCACAACTCCATACCTCATTCCTGTAAATATACCCTTGGTACCAATAAATTTACTCATTGTTACTCGTAAATTTGGTGTTTGTTAAGTGGAGGAGTTAGGGCTTTAAAAAACTTTGCAATATATCTTTTACATTAGACCTTTGTAGACCTTTGTTTCTTCCCTTTAAAGAGCTATATTTTAAGGTAAGGTCACTTATCTTTGATGTAATGACTCGTATCATGTCAATGACTAGAGAGATAAGAGAGAAGACATATTGATTGGATAGTATGTCCCTAAGCGTAGATCAAGTAATGTTCCAGAGCTAAGAGGTTGTTTATTTTTTCCCCTCAAATATATCTTTCTTGCATCTATGGAGTTTTTCATGATTATTTATTTATTCCTCTCAAATAACTCCATTATATTATTTTGAGGTTGTTTATTTCTTCCCCTCAAATATATCTTTCTTGCATCTATGGAGCTTTTCATGATTATTTATTTATTCCTCTCAAATAACTCCATTATATTATTTTGAATTAGTTTGTGAGACTTATGTAGGATCCCCAAGGAAATAATCAAACATGAGCTTGGATTACACCCCCATCCATATCTAAGGATATTATTTTGTGCGGAGGGCTCACAAAAACTCAAGTACCTACTCGAAATCCATTAAACCTTACCTTACTTTACTTATTTCTACCCCCCTTATTCATATAAGGAAGGAAGGGCTTGCACCCCCTCCCAGATAAATATACTCTCACTTTATTCTTTGGGTTAGATATGGTTCCTTACCACACTACATGTCTTCAAATAAGTTACATACTTATTTCTTGGTATATATTCTTGGTTATTAGCATATATAACTATATATTGAATTTATCTTACCTCAACTACGTTAATCACTTAGGTAACCAACGAGATCAGGTAGTCATACTCAAGTATCGTCTTAAGGTATAGATCAACTACCTAATTTAGGAGCATAACTTGATACCTAGGTCAGCATAAGACCCACTTGATACTTTGTCCCAATAATTATTAGTAGAAGTAATAACTATACGAGAAGTAAACTAGTAAATAGAGGGGGTAAATAACTAGAGATAGGGATAACCCAATAATTAGGGAGAAACTAGTAACTAGAACTAGAAAAAACCAAGCCCCTTATCGTGACCTAGTAGCTCCTAGGGCCTTTGAGAGAATAATATAGATATATCTTAAACTTATTATCATCCATATAGGATTCACTCATGCTTTTGTGACCAAGACTCTAAGTTGTGTCATCTCTTATTTTTTCACCCTTCTTATAAATGGTTCAACATCCCACTTTTTTAAAGAAAAACGAGGAATAAGATAGGGATACCCACTATCTCCTCTTGTCTTCTCATTATTATCTTAAGGGATTGGAATAATATTTAAGGTAGCCTTAGTATGTAGAAGACTAAAAGAAATAAATTTAGACCCTTCCTGTAACATCACCCATCTACTATTTGTATATGGCATTCTCATTTTTTGTGAAGGAAAAAGGGAATTAGTGGACAATATTAATGAACTTTGAACCTTTTATATAAATAAACATGTATGAAAATCAATAGATAAAAATGCTTCCTTGTCACTTGATGCCTCTTTGATTTATAAAGACATAACATCTCCCAACTTCTCTCCTTTTAGTTAGCGGATACTGAAGTTGGTCTCAAATACTTGGTCTTTTTCTTGAAGCAAAATCGTTATCAGAGGAATCACAAGTTATGGCTACTAGAAAAATTAGAAAGGAAAGTAAACACCTGGTGCAATAAATGGATCTCCAGAGTCGGAATATTGATCATAGTAAAAGTTGTTCTTGAAGCCATAATGGTCCAATAGATGTCCTTGGCCTAGATTACAAAAGGGATTCTAGGAAAAAATAAATAACTCTTCTTTTGTTCTTATGGTCTAGGGACGTGGACAATCAAACAATGCTTTTAACCTCTTGGAAATGGTTAGCCACTCCTAAATCCATTGGGAGATGGGGTTTAAAAAAAAAAAAAAAAGCTTTTCTCTAAAGACTTTGCAGGAAAAAAAGTTTTGAATCTTATATAAGGTACATTCCTATTTACACAAGCAACAAAGGAAAAATGTTTTCCCCATGAATCAATTGTGGATTAGATAAAAAAAAACCTTAATAAATTTCAAAATGGCTCCATAATTTGGAAATCAATCCTAGATGTTTTTCCCTTGACTTGAAACTCTTTAATATGGAAAATTTGTAATGGTAGATAGGTTCCCATTGGTAAATATCCATATATTAGCTACAAGAATAGTCATATTCACTCTAATCTCATTGATGAACTTCATAGATTGGGTCTCTACTATTTAAATCACGTAATTATAGGGTAAAATCTGGAAGATGGGTATCACTTTTTCTTGTTTTATGTGATCTTTTATTATACTTTAACATGTTATTCAACTTTCGATAAACAAAAGTGTTTCTTTTATTTAGAATTTTACTTTACAGTAAAAACAAAACTTGTGAAGAATCATGTTAGCTTTCTACTGACTATTTCTCAATTTTACTTTACAGTAAAAACAAAACTTGTGAAGAATTATGTTAGCTTTCTATTGACTATTTCTCAATTTTGTTTTATAGAGATTTGATATGTCGATTTGGCAACTGTTTGACACTATGTTCCTTAAAATTGAAGTGAAATATAATGAGTTATTTTTTCCCACAACAATGTATCTATTATTAAACTTTTGTTTTTGACAAATGAAAGATATTGCAACAATCTATAGAGAATCTATTTTGTGAAGACTATATTTTTGAATCTAACGGATGAATATTATAATTTCAAGAATTTTTTTAAGCTGACCAATTTGAAAACTTTACATAGTTTAAACACATGTTTTCCTCCACCATGTATCTATCTTAATTTTTACTTAAAAGTAAAATCTAAAAATACCTTTTTTCCACTGTGTGTTTTTATAGATATAGAATTTTCATTTCACCGAATCATAATCTCACCTAAAAATATTATGTAGTGATTTTTTTATAAAATTAAATAAAATTAGATAAAAGCAATGAAAATGAAAAAACATTATATCTAATGAAAGTAGATTCAACTTTTAAAATGTTGGTATCAATTCTGAAACTAAATTCTGATTATTTGTAGGAGTCTTCTACCTCCAAAGATCAAGTAAGAGGGAGAAAATTTGCAGTTTCTAGCAAATAGTCCCATTTTCAGGTTTTCGGCCGAAACCTAGTTTTTAACAGTATCCGTTAAAAATTATTGTTTTGGCAAAAAATAATTTCTGCCGAAGTATGCTTACCACGGGAAAATAATTCATCCAAAAAACATTGTACACAAATTTCAAGGGCACCGTTCAATTTGACGTACAAATTTTCGGTTGAAAATGTTTTCGGCCGAAAAAATTCCTAGCAACATTTTTTAGGCCGGAAATTTGCCGCTAGGAATTTTTGAGACCTGATTGTCACGAAAGTATTACCCATCTTCATAAATTTACCCTATAAGAATTAATCAAGCAACATGGAAAATTTAGTGGCTCTCCCAACAATAAATTGACCTTGGCTCTAAGTATGCTAAGTTCCTTTCTACATCTCTCATAATAGGAAAATCATCTTGTTTTCTCCCTAAACCCATCAAGTTCCTACAAACAAAGGATAAGATATAAATATCTATCCTAAGAAAATAGATAAGAGAAGTTACCATGAAGGGGAATGTAAAAGCTAAAGTTCACAACAAACGCAAAATTTCATGTGGATGTTGATAAACAAGAAGGCTCTTACATGGGATAAGGTGCAAAAGGGAATCTTTTAGGAACCTAGAAGATGTTGTCTATGGATTCAAGAAATTGAAACTAACTACCATCTTGTCCTTTCTTGCAATTTAAGTTAAAAGTTTTTGAGAGAGGTAAATATAAGCAGTAGTCTAAACGTTCTACAAAATGACTCTTTTTGGACTATATTTTTGAGGGACATTTGCCCGAAATATGGTGATAAATTATTAGATCCGCAGATTTAGTGATTATTTATGTATAATCGCAGTGCCCCAAGGGATTTTCAACATGTTCAATCCATTTCTGCATTTAGAAAAGGATTTTAAATAACAAAAAATAATGATTTTGCGCAAATTTATATCATTGGATTCCTACAAAAAAAGTTGTTAATTACTGGACTATTCAATGCTTGGTCAAAAAACAATATAGAAGAAGAACTAAAAGTTTAGTTGTTGTAATGGCCGGTTTTAAATTTTACATCAAATTAGATCCATAGATTTAGTGATTATTTATGTATAATCGCAGTGCGCCAAGGGTTTTCCAACATGTTCAATCTATTTCTGCATTTAGAAATGGATTTTAAATAACAAAAAAATGATTTTGTGCAAATTTATATCATCGGATTCCTGCGAAAAAAGCCATTAATTATTGGACTATTCAATGCTTGGTCAAGAAAAAATATAGAAAAAGAACTAAAAGTTTAGATGTCCAATCCTCCAAACTCAAATTTTAAATAACTTCCTCCTACAATTGCTTCGGGGATTTGGATAGCCATAAATTAATCCCGCTTCGAAGAGAAGGACCCAATTCCTTAAAAATTTTTCGTTCAGAGAATAAATATTATTTCAAAGTTTCCTCAACACTCTAAAATTTCCCATCCTAATAAGACATTGTTAGACCTAGTCAAAGAGACATTCCATGGAACCTCTTCTAATGGGAATATTATGGAGATCGTCAATATGGGGATTCTCCTTTCACTTGACTACTCGATTTCTTTCCTAGCTAGCTAGTATTTACTATTGTCAATGCAAATAATAACTTTCGTTAGATTATGGATCTTAAGATTGCTTTGCACATTTCGAAGGAAAAGGTCATCAAACATATACACATATATGCTGATTCCATGAGAATTATCCAATTAATTAAATGAGCTTTAAAAATTCATAATTTCACATCGTTTTCATTATTTCAAGTGATAAAAAACAATTCAAAATATTTATCTTATACTTTGATTGTGTCTCCAAGATGGGGAATCAAAAAAGATGATAGAATCTCCAATGTTAGAGTNTAAGATCTCCTCACATAATATTTACATAAATCATGGTTGTAGGGAATAAGATATGATTTTTTTATTCTTTTATTTGTAAGTAGAACATTGTGATTTCTTATTCCAAGAAGTAATAGGACATGTTTTTTTTTCAATTAAAAACCATCTCTAAATATTTGTATTATATGCACATAAAATTTACAGCAGTGGGGTTTTCCTTGAGTGAAACTAAAACCCCTGGGAGTAAATATTTGTATCATAAGCACATAAAATTTACAGCAGTCTCTAGTAGGGGTTTTGCTTGAGTGAAACTAAAACCCCTAGGAGTAGAGAATCATCAAAATTGTTTATCAACATTCTGTAAGAAACTAGAACCCCCCGGAATAGAGAATCATCAAAATTCTTTATGAACATGTTATAAAAGTTTTGTAACCAAAATTCTAAAAAAAACTTTAAAAAAAGGAGGAGAGACTATAAAGCTGGCAAAACGGCCCACGATTGTGCATGTTATAAAAAAATCTAAGAAAGAAATTGATCCAAGTATGGATGTTGGAATGGCATATATAAGACGGAATGTGCTGTAACCTTTAAGAGGAACATAAATTGTAAAATGAGGAGAAACTTGTAAAATGGTACTGAAAAAATTCGGCTAACTAGATTTAAATAAACGGGGAGAGAAACTAGAAGCCACCATTATGCTGTTCGGACTTTGTAAATATACACCTCCATAAACAGAATCAATAGCTAACTGATAATCACCGCATAGAGCTAAAGAAATCGTTGTTAACAAAATAAAAATTCAATATATTCAAAAAGAGCCGTAAACAATCAAAATATGATATAATAAAAGTGAGAAACTAAACTATTCCGGATCGTCTTCCACGTGCATGAACTCCCATACTGATTATATTAGAACGGCCAGAGCATGAAACCAGTAATATTTACCCACTTTAATTTAATTAGAGTGGCCACATCAAAACGACTAACGTATCTATCATTACACGGGAAAAAAAATTAATTACAAATACATTGAAATAGGATTGACTGGACTGTATGCAGCTATGCTATTAGTAGAAGCAGTTGAATCCCTGTGGCAGTTCAGCGACGCCCGAAGTTCCTCCAAACACTTCAGCGAAATGCTTTCGGATTCGGCGAAGTGATTGAAGGAACTCCCGGCATTGAGAACCAGCTGTGAGTGATGATGGCGAAGGTTCGTCGTTGTGGTCAATATGGATCGATAACAGGAGGGATGATCATCTTCTTAAATATTATTCTCTCTTTGTCGTTCTGATAACTTAAGGAACGACGGTTGAAACTCTAAATAACACATATATTCATTCATTGCACTTGGACGAAAGTCTATTTACCTCACTACATTC
>ML777187.1:145721-157674 GCA_009831015.1 Picea engelmannii
ACATTCAATGAATGAACTTGGTTCAATATCAACCATTCATCCATATTCTCTTTAGTTCAACTTGTACGATTTAAATGTAGGGATGGCCCAGATTTGAGTAACGTTGGCAAGGTTTTAGCTATGTTTATCCATGGTCATTGCATTTAAAGAACCTTTCTACATTTCATTATGATTGAGATGTGTAATTCTTTCCATGATGGACATGGAGTTGGCAAATAGAATTTAAAAAAAAAAACTTAATAACAAAAAATATTTCAATGTGGGTTATAAATAAAATATTTCAAAATGCATTTTAAGTAAAATAAGTTTATATCAACTCGATATATAGAGATGCCTAATTCCATCAATGCTTAATATAGAGTTGACATGTGGCATTTAAAAATATATTAATAAGAAAAAAATAATTTCAATGTGAACCATAAATACAATATTTCTATGTGGATTTTTAAGCACTAGCAAGCTCTGCATCTAGGATTTCTTGAAACCTTCCACGCACGCATACCATGGCTTCGTCGGTGGGGGAGGAGGGGACCCCCCAAGCTCCCCTCCACCTCTTTATATCGTTGTTTTTGAAAATCTGATCGCATCATATGCAAAATCCATGAAACAAGCTCCAACAAGATTTGTGAAGAAAATGGAGAAAATCCCAAAATTTCCTCTTCATCATACATTAGCTCGATGAAAATAGTCTCATTGGGAACTGTATAGGCCTATGGAGTTCCCCCAAGGCCATGCATCACTGGCTAGTTCTAAACTGGAAGAAGATGATCTAGGGCCAAGTCTCCTCGACTTTTTGTGGTAAGGGGTATTTTGTTTTTCTGTTCCAAAAAAAGAAGAAGATAGGGATCTAATATTTTGTAGTGGCCTTTATTTCATGGGATCTCGAGGAATGTATCTAAACAAATGGACCCCATATTTCAACCCATAATATGACATCCCCTCCGTAGTTCGGTCTGGGTAAGACTCACATTTCTCCCTCTGCATTGTTGGAATGGTGAAACCCTAAGAAATATAGGAAACTCCTTCGAAAAATATATTGATCGTGCCAAACCATTAGATGACCTTCAGGCATGTGACAGAACATGTATAGAGGTAGATCTAAAAAAATGACTACCATAGTCTATTCAACTAACCTTTGATAGTTGGTCATACATTCAACAAGTGGACTATGAACAAATTATGTTTAAGTGCAAGGCCTGTCATGAATATGGACATTTTTCTAAAAGATGTTTTCAAGTGAAATCATCCCAACCAGAGGAGCAAAATTATGAACAATGGAAGCAACCACAAATAAATAAAACCACAGGAAAGACAACAACAACTCCCCAGGCTCATGGAAAAGGAGAAAAATAATCTGCTCCCAACACTCAAACCCCAAGCCAGTCAAAATAGGTATGAGATTCGTGTAATTCTTAAAGAAATTGTGGAAAAAACTATGGAAGCCCAGAAGGGAAATGAAATGACAAATCAAAAGCTCCAAATAAAGAGGACTGAAATGGAAAAGCAAAGGAATCTCAACCCTCCAGTAGAGGTGAGTCTCACCTGACAATTGTGCCCTCCCATCCTTCAACAGAGATCCCATTAAACTATGAGGAAGAGCATCAAGGAAACTCTGAAAGTGACTTGAAACCCAAAATTACCCATCCCACTACAACAAGGAAATTCACACGAAATACTAACAGAAACAAAAGGGAAAAGGAAGCATATCTCTTAAAAGAACTAGGAATTCAAACTACAATGGGGGAAGCCCTTAGAAAAGAGGTCAAGTCAGGAAAATCCCATAACACTAACGGTGTATCCTCCCATCCATTTAAAGGGGGGGCACACAAAAGCATAGGTAAATAATGAAAGTAGAATCATGGAACTCTAGAGGTCTAAGGAGCAAGGAAAAAAAAGAAGAAGTCGGAAAATTAATAAGAGTAGAAAAGCTCATAATCCTTCTACTCACGTAAACTAAGATGAGGGAGAAGGAAGCTCTCTAGGACAAACAACTAATTTGGAAAGTAGAAAAATGGTAAATCCATAAGTTCCAGAGGTGCATCAGACGACTTATGCATAATGTGGAATACAAAAGTTTTGAAACCGGTGGAATGTCAACAATCTCAAAGTTGGTTAATGGTAACTCTCTCCATTATTACGACCCGTATGAATCTCTCCATTATGAATGTCTATATTCCAAACAATTATTGGGAAAGAATTGAATGTTGGGGTTCTATTTTAGATCTAACAAAAGTAAACCATCTCCATAACCTTATCATTGTGGGAGATTTTAACATCACAATAATCCTTAAAGAAAAACGAGGGGGATCAATAGTGAGAGACCAATTTAGGGAAAAAATGTATGATCTCATATCGAATCTGGACATATATATGATGTTCCCTCGGACAAGGGATCATTTACTTGGAACAACAAAAGGGAAGGCCTTGACTACATTGCTACTAGGCTGGATCATTTCTTAATTAGCAACTCCTTCGTACAATTGTTGGAAAACAATTCCTCTTCAATCCTCCCTTAGGCAGGCTCGAATCATCGCCCAATATCCTTGGCCTTTTCTCGTGAGACCAATTGGGTACCCATTCCCTTTAATATCAACCCTTTATGGATGGACCATCCTAATGTTTTCCCCCTAGTTTCTCGTACTTGGTCCCAATGGATTTATGACTCCCAATGCACATATAGGAACAAAACCTAAATCTCACCAAATCTCCCTCAAATATTGGGCTAAAATTTTCTCACGCCCTATTCATCTCAAAGTAATGAAAAAAAAACTAAATCTAGAAGAAGTGCAAGAGGAGGCAGAAAGAATTGAAGTTCAAAAAAATGATCTAAAACTAGAGAATGAGGCACCTAGAGAATACATCCATGCACTATTAGAAGAAGAATCCATGTGGCGACTAAATTCGATAACCTTGTGGTTACAAGTGGGACATAAAAACATTGCTTTCTTCCATAGATAGGCTAAAACAATGGAATGGATAAACCAGATAACAGAAATAAAAATGTTGTCTGGTGAAATTATAAGTGACCTTGAAAAAATAAAAAATCAAGCTACAAAGCACTTCATTGAGTTTTAGTCCTAAGAGGGTGACATAGACAAAGATCTAAGTAATCTCTTTCTTTCCCATACCTTGCATATGATTTCACAAATGGATAATCTCAAGCTAAACATGCCATTTAAAGAACATGAAATATTCAAAGTTATTCAACAATTTCATCAAGATAAAGGTCTAGGTCCTCATGGGTTTACACTAGATTTTTATAAAATATTTTGGTCTATAATAAAATTTGATTTCATCATAATGCTCAAGTATGTCCAAAAATCAAATAGAATGGGAGGAGCTACAAACTCCTCATTATTGGTGTTAATCCTGAAAGAAAAAAGGGGTTGCCTCCTTTGATAGATTCCACCCGATCTCTCTCTATAATGTTTCTTATAAAATCATGTCTAAGATAATTTTTAATAGATTGAAACCCTTTCTTAATCCATTGATCCTCCCCAATAAAGGTGGTTTATTGTAGGAAGACAAATATGGGACAAATTCATCCTAGTCGAGAAAGAAATCCACTCCAATTTTAGTAGGAGAGAAGTAGGTATGGTTATCAAGTTGGACATGGCCAACGCCTTTGACAGAGTAAGTCATGATTTTCTCAAGGAAGTGATGCAAAAATTTGGATTCAATCAAACATTCATCTCCTGGTTTGGTTCTTGTATAACTAGTCCCTAGATCGCTCCCATGATAAATGGAATACCAACCCCTTTCTTCAAATCCTCCAGAGGTTTAATATAGGGATGCCCCATTTCCCCCATTTTTTATGTTCTCGTGGATGAATCCCTTAACAAAAAAATAGATTGGGAATGCAAAAATGGTTCAATCCCCAAGATCTGTATTACAAGAGGATTCAAGATAATCAATCACTCCCAATTCACATATGACATTTTTTTACTCAATGGAGCATCTAAGGTCATCGCAAGGAGAATACAAAAAGTCTTAGACAACTTCATCATGGTTTCAGGAGGAAACACAAACAACCACAAAATTCAAATCTATGTGTGGAACATCAAGGATCAATGCCTAGTAGGGATTTCGCAAATCCTTGGCTTTCATGTCTCAAATGAATGGAAATCCTTTAAATACCTCGAGTTTCCAATATGCCTAAAGTCCTTCCCTCCATGTCACCTTGCTCACCCCACTCCCCCAATGCTCATCCTCCTCCCTCTCCTCTTCCCTCCCCCAACACCCATCGTCCTCCCTCTTTGGCCCACTCTAACACGTCAACACCTCAAGAGGCTCCGAACATTTCAGTTGAGGCAACTGCTCCATGTACGGACAACTTGTTGAAGGCTCCCTGCATCAAAAGTGTAGGCCCCTTTGTCAAGAATCCAAGTTTGGAAAACACCATCTCCTCCAGCAACATGGACAATGATTTCGGTGGCTACCCAGTTATTGAAGAAAATCCTTTGGATGACCCTTGTTCTTGATGCTCAGGCCTCTGTTCTACTTTCATTGTTTTTTAACATTTGCAAGTTTTTCTGGTCTTTTGTCAGCAAGCACACAGACAATTAAACTCAGGTTTTTGGTAAGCCTAGTTTCCCATCACGGGTAGGCAGAATTCACAAATCTCTACGCCCCTGGTTTCCCACTAAGGGCAAGCCCAATTTGTTTCCACTCTCAGGGACAATCATTGTGTTTTTTACTATATTTTTACTATATTTTAATATATTAGCACCTGAACTTACAAAAAGAAAAGATACTACAAGGAGGTGGTCATCCATAATTTAGAGAACTGGAAAGAAGAAAATCAACATTGCTAAAATAATAACAAACTCTCATGAGATACATACTAAAAGTGGGCGTTGGAATATTCTCAAAACACTGTGTGATGAATGAAAATGTCATCTCTGTGAAAGTAAGATGGTAGAAGATGAAAAACACTTCCTCTTAGATTTCCCTATGTACACCCATATTAGATCCCAATTTAAAAATATTTTCCACAATATAGGCCTTCATAACCTCCTAAGTCATCAAAAATATGGTGATCTTGGAATGCTTCTATCAATGTTTTTTGAGCATAGAAATACAATTTTAAAGAAATGCAAGTAATCTCTTACCTTCTTGAGGTCCAATAGATGAATTGGTCTCACTGGAAATTAATCATCATCGTTATCATCATTATATATGTGTGTGTGTGTGTGTGTGTGTGTGTTTGTAATCATTTGAAAGTAAATAAATTCATATGGTTAAAACATTTGAATAGTGGGTTGGTTGTAATGGCGATGCACAATTCCTTGCATGCTCAACATGGAGTTGACAAGTGGCAACTTAATATATATATATATTGATATCTAGTGTAGATACATCTTAACAACAAATTTATTATGTATCTACGGGCATCAAATCCCTCTCACATTTCTTCAAGTTTTTTAATATAAATAAATGTTTGTATCTACACATAATAAATAATAAATCCGTTGATAAGATGGATCTACACCGATGGTAAAAATCTACACTAATATTAATATTCCTATCTATAATGAATATATTAAAATACAACTTATTAAATTTAACTTTATGTTGGAATTTAAATGTAACATGATTTAAATTCAAAAACATATTGTCCAACAACAATGTACTTGAAAACTGAATGTGTTGTCAGTTTTTTTCTTCCTACTTTAACTTTAACTTTGTGGAGATTATTTGAGAATAATGCCGAAACTTTAGAATGTTTATATATCTTTTTTCGTGAGTTGTTTTACTATTGATTAATTTTAGATTATAAGAGGTTTTAGAGCCATACTTCTAGGATTTGGTTGCTTGTTTATTGGTGAGCTTTCCAACTATAAATGTAACAGGGTTTTGCTTCTGATGAATGAATTGTGATGAACATTTTTTCTCACAGTTTCTATAGGATTAATCTCTTTGTTTATAATTTGGTATCAAAGTGTACGTGAGCTCATCTGAGGTTAAAAATGTTGTGAGGAGCGATGATTTGAAAGTAAAGCCGTCGTTGTTTCTGTTGTTTCCATTGAATAAAAGATCATTTGGTTTGAATTATTCACTGGTGCATCCATTCATTTGCATTTACAAGAACATTGTCGCTACCATAATTTTTTTTTGTACGCAGCATCCTTACCATTGAGTAGAGCCGTTGCTGCCACTTTTCAAATTTGGTGAAGGAGATTTATGTGTTTCATATTTGCTGCATAAATTTGCAAAATATTTACATAAAAAAAAATTACAACATTTGTACGAGATGCACGTGGAATTCTTGTAAACTTGTAAAGGATATAAAAGGTAACGTGTAAAAATGTGTAATTCAGTTGAAGGATAGTTCAATCTGCTACCAGATTTAAGAGAATTCATATACGTGTGAAGTTGAAAATGTGTGAAGGTGATGCCTTCTAGCAGACAAGGGTGACCTATAGTAGAGAAGGAGCCTGCGTGGGAGGTAAAAGACAACAAAAACTAGCAACACTTCTTTGTTTTGAATTGGTTATTAAGCCCCATTTGATAAGTTTGTTGAATTATTTGTGGTGAAAGATGGAAAACCCTCTTCCTCATTCTTATTTAAATGAATCCACCAAACTTGATGGTGAAAATTATGTTAATTGGAAATTTAAGTTGATAATGGTGCTTGAAGCCTATAATCTGTGGATGATTGTGAAAGGAGACAAGTCCAAGCCCATAATTGATTCCTCAATTCCAGATTGGGAAAAATGAGAAATGAAGGTGAAAGTGGTGATGTGAATGTCCGTAAAGGACAACATAATTCCTCATATAAGAGATAGTAAAACTTCCAAAGAGACATGCGACGTTCTCAAGGGTTTGTACGAAACCTCTAATGCAGACCAGATTTTATTCTTAAAAGCTAAGCTCTTATCTATCAAAATGGAAGTCAATGAAGGAATAAGTAATTTTGTATCCCAAATTAAATATTTAAGTGATAAGTTGGGTGATATCGGTGAAATGGGTTCCACTAGTGATTTAGTAAGTATTTCTTTGAAAGGTTTAGTACAAGATTATAAAGTCTTTATTTCAGCACTCTCTGCTTGAAAAACACCCCCTACTTTTGATGAATTGGATGGAACTATTCTTCAGGAAGAAGAGAGAATGAAGAATTATGATTGGGACTCAAGTGGCTCAGATTTGGCATTGATTGCAATAGGTAAAATATCATGCAGAGATAAACCATGGGACAAGAACAAAGGGAGGTTTCAAGCAAAGAAGAAAGTTATGGCACATCCTGATTCTTATGTTAAGATAAATATTGAATATGAATATTGTGGAAAACCCAAAAATATTGCTAAAGATTATTATAGAAGAAAGAATCACGAGTCAAATAAAATATATAAAAGGCATAATGGGAATTGTGTGCATAAAGACACCTTAGTCAATGATGGATTTAAAAATCTTAAGTTGTTTATTTCTGAAGCTGGATTGTCTATTGAAACTGATCATGAGAATGCATGATTCATAGTTTCTGGTGCATCAACCCATTTGTCCAGTCATAAAGAATGGTATGATAAATACTATGAAAACATTGATGGAACACACATTTATTTAGAAGACAACAAATAACTTAAAGTTCAGGGATATGGAGTAAAAACAATGAACTTACCTAATGGACAATTGAGACAGATTCATGATGTGATGTATATTCATGGTATTAGAAAGAATTTAATATATGTTTCAAATATCACTGATAATAATTTAAAAGTGGAATTTGGTAAGCTGAGATTTGTTGTAAAATATGTCCATGATCACTACAAGATTGTTTTCACATGTACCAGGGTTGGTGGATTGTATAAGTTGGATGTCCACAACAATGTGAACAGAAGATTTATGGCACCATGGGTATGGGCACCTTAAGTACAATGATTTGATGTTATTTCAAATAAAAACAATGGTATAAGGTCTTCCTGTTATGAAGAATGATAATTTTCCATTTGAAGCATGTGCACTTGGTAAGCAACATAGAGAGGAGTTTCACATACATACAAAGAAAAGATAAACTGATATACTTGAATTAATTCATATTGATGTATGCAGACTTATGCAAACTAGGTCATTTGGTGGTGCTTCCTACCTTCTTAATTTTTTTTAATGATAGATCTAGATATACTTGAGACTATTTCATAAGGAGAACAAAATATGTATTTGAGTATTTTAAAGAATTCAGAACTATGGCTGAAAAAAAGACAAGCAAATGTATTACAATTCTCAGATCTGATCAGGGTGGTGAATATACATCAGGTGCATTTAAAATTTATTGTAAATTGAATGGAATCCAACAAAAATTTACAGTACCTCATACGCCTTAGAAAAATGGCGTCGCTGAGAGAAGGAACAAAACATTGGTGGAGTTTTCTCGCAGTATGCTTCAAGGTAAAAACATTTCTAATGGTTTATGGGCATAAGCTATTAATGTTGTTGTTTATTTAAAGAATCGAAGTCCAATTAAGAGATTAGATTTTCAAACTCCATTTGATATTTTTCATAGTTATAAACCTGACGTCATTCATTTAACAGTGTTTGGATCCACTGCCTTTGGACATATTCCAAAGGATGAGAGAAGAAAACTTGATGAAAAATCAATCAAGTGTGTTTTTATTGGGTATGGTACTAATAAAATAACATACAAATTATTTGATCCCAGTTCACATAAATTGTTTGCAAGTATAGATGTGTTGTTTCATGAGAATGCAGATAAAGGTGATACAATGAATGATGCATATACTTGGAATAATACTAATGATGAGCATGTCCAAATAGATGCAATAGTTAAACAGGAACATGAACATGTACATGTTCAAGAAGGAAATAAAAGTAGTATGGACAATTCAAGTAGTCACGATTTATCAAGTGGAGAAGGTTCACGAGAGAGAAGGAGATGAGACGAAAGAAGTGAAGGACCAAGGAGGTCATCACGACAAACTCATCCACCTATAAGATATAAATATTATGCATTGATATCCCAAGTAATGAATATTGTAGAACCTGTAAACTATGATCAAACTAAAGAACATGAAAAGTGGAAAAATGCTATGAGTGATGAATATGACTCTCTTATGAAAAAACAAACATGGGAATTAGTTCAACTACATGAAAACAATGTCCCTATTGGAAGAAAATGGTTGTATAAATCTAAATTTAAAGCAGATGGTAGAATTGATAAACATAATGCAAGATTAGTTGCAAAGTATATTCACAAAATGAGGGAATTGATTATGATGATACTTTTGGACCAGTAGCTAAATTGAATACAATTAGAGTACGTATTTCCTTAGCTACAAAACATAATTGGAAAATACATCAGTTAGATGTCAAATCTTCTTTTCTAAATGCTGATTTAAAAGCAAAGGTTTATTTGGTTCATCTTATTATGGTTTGTCAAGCAAGGACAGGAGCATCTAGTCTGTAGATTAAGGAAATCCTTATATGGTTTAAAACATGCATGAAGATCATTGTATGTAAAAATAGATACCTTCTTTTATCAGAATGGTTTTTTGAAAAGAAAAAATTATCCTAACATGTATGTTAATAAAGATGAAGAAGGAAATGTTGCCTTAATATATTTATATATGGATGATCTCATTATTACAGGCAGTGCATGCAAGTTAATAGAAGAGACTAAAAGTCAGTTGCTTCAAGAATTTGAAATGAAAGAACTTGGTGAATTGCATTACTATTTAGGACTCGAGGTTTGGAGAAAGCCTAGTAAGACATTAATCACTCAAAGTAAATACACAAAAGAAATTCTTAGAAAGTTAAATATGAGTTAATTTAAAGAAATGTCAACTCCCTTAGAATAGAATGCAAAGTTATACAATGAGGATGGAACTAAAGAGGCAGATGATACTTTATATCATTAGTTGGTGGGAAGTTTGAACTGCCTCATCACTACCAAACTAGACATTTCATACTCAGTGAGAATCCTTAGTGAGTTCATGCCTAAGCCTTTTGAGAGCCACTAGAAAGCTACAAAGAAAGTCCTCTAATACTTGAAATGAAAAATAATTTTTTGTATTATGTGTACTGATGAATCTGATGTTGAACTCAACGGTTTTTCTGATTCAGATTGGGTAGGAAATCTTGATGATAGAAGATCTACCTCAGGTTATGCATTTCATATATAATCAGGGGTTGTATCATGGAATAACAAGAAACAACCAACTGTTTATTTGTCGTCAACAAAATCCGAGTATAAATCCTTGAGTAGTGCTACCCATGAAGTTGTTTGGTTAAGGAGAATTCTTACAGATGTTGAAGAGGAGCAAAATGGTCCATTATGCATCAATTTTGATAATCAAAGTGCTATCAAATTGGCACATAATCCAATATATCGTGTAAGATCAAAACACATCGACCTACAACACCACTTCATGAGAGAGTAGACTGAATCAAAGGAAGTTAATTTGAATTTTTGTAATAAAAAATGATAATGTGGTTGATATATTTACCAAGACTCTTGGTAAACTCAAGTTTTAATTTTTTAGAAGCAAGTTAGGTGTTCTATAAAATCCATGTTTCCATTAAAGGGGATGTGAAAATAATGTCGAAAATTTAGAATTCTCCTGGCACTTTCTTTGTGAATTGTTTTACTATAGTTTAATTTTAGATGATAGAAGGTTTTAGATCCATAATTCTAGGATTCCATTCCCAATTTATTGGTGATCTTTCTACTAGATAATTGATTTATTATTGAGCTTTCTACTATAATCTGATTATAGTTCAATTCAAACAACTACCAATCAAATTTAGACTTATGATTATGCTGAGTTAAACTTCATAACTATGCCATCACCACTTGAGTAGTTATTTATGAATCAAATTTAAACCACTATGGAAGTTGCTGAGTTAAACTAGTTTGTGAATAAAAGAAGATGCCACATTAAACTTCCATAGAAGATCGAAGAGTAATTTCTAAGTACAAGAGTTAATCGACTTGATCAAATTGTTATGATAGACCATATGCCAAATAATCTTATAAATGCATATGATATTATCCAACTTTTTAAATATAAATGACCAATTTCACTTATAAGTTAAAATTGTACATAAAAGGTCAACTCATAACTTATAAATATAATTTTATATGGTTGATATAAAGGATCAATTACTCAAAGTTTATGTTAAAATTACGTTATAAATGTCAACCAAACATACTAAATATAATTTTATAGGTGATATCAATTGGTTTTAATGGATGTCCATCATCATCATCATCATCATATATATATATATATATATATATAATTTTATAAATTTGATATTAATTATTGAGGAAATATTTATGCTATCTAAAATAAAAAGAAGAGTATACTTTTTATTTTATTTTATTTTATGTGTTTAAGTATCAAATGTATGAGAATGCCTAAGTGGGCCTAATGTTTAAGAACATATGTTTCCACTTAAGAGGTCACAAGTTCAAATCTAGAGGTGGGTAGGGTATGTATGCCTCCCTCCCTTGTCCCACAAACAAGGGGGTAGGGTATGTATACCTCCCTCCTTTGTCTCACAAACAAGGGGATCTCATACGGGGTCTCATACACCAATTTGATGTGGCTTGGCCGTGACCTAAAAAATAGATTATTATTATTATTATTATATAATACTAATTATAATTTAAATTTAAAAGTATTTTTTATAGTTTTTTTAAAATTATTGTTTTATAATTGCTATATTTAATTAATTTTTTAATAATTTGTAATTATTATTATTTATTAATTTATTATTTTTTTAATTTTTAATAAATATTTTATTTTTTTATTAACTATGATAATATTTATTTTATGGGAAAAGCTCCGTGCATTGACATTGAGGGGGATTTGCCCCTCCATGCAACATTTCATCTTTGGAACCAGGAGGAAAGCTTTTGGTTAGATGGCATATAGACACAAATAACATCGTGGATACGGGAGTGAGAGTGGCACATCTAATAGTCATGATTGGA
>ML777187.1:209643-228758 GCA_009831015.1 Picea engelmannii
CAAAAACGAATTCTAGTCCTTAGATCTTGAAAACATTTTTGAATCGAATTCGCTATTGTGCATTCAGAGGTATTGTCTCCATATATATATATATATATATATATATATATATATATATATATATATATATATATATATTATTGAGTTTGTAAACTCATTTCATTCCTTGATCGAATTAGTTATATTGCTTTCAATTTGAGTAAACGCAATAATTATTTGGTTATACCGATTGTGAACCCGGTCCCACATTTATTCAGAGTTTACTTGTTTAAAAGTGTGTGGAGTTCTTTAGTCTAAAAACCCCAAACCCGAAGTGGTTGGCCCAAAGCTTATTCACATTTTTCGCAATTCGTCACTTATAGTTTTGTTTTGTATATGCGTTGGGTATTTGTAAATGTCGAACCTTGAATTCCAATAATCCTTATTTCTCATTCGGAACTTGCTTGTTAAATGTGCACAGAGTTCTTTTGTTTTACCAAATGTCGAAACCCGAAGTGTTGGGCCCACAACTCGTTCACATTTCGGGATTCGACAAGAAGCGTTGTGTTTTGTTTTTTGTGTTCGACGTTTATAATCGCCGAAATCCGATCCTCGATCAGTCTCCGTTTTCCACATTTGGTATCAGAGCCTGCAGCGCATCCTCCAAGTGCTTAGTTCATTGTAGATTATTCGTGTTGGTGCCCAATTTTATCCTCTTATTTTCCGGTGCGAATGTTTATTTGATTTCTTTCAATTGTTTTATCAATGGTTGTGTATGGTAGTTGCTCTTCTCAGGTTCAGGTTCAGGTTCATGTCCTGAGCGAGAAGTCATATGACTCTTGGCATATTTGAATGAGGACGGTTTTACGTTCTTAAGATTTATGGACCTATGTTATTGATGGTTATGCTGAGCCAGTTGATGTAGCGACAGATTTAGCTCTCTCTAATGCTGATTGTGTTTTTCTGAAGGAAAATAGGAAAAAGGATAACAAGGCTCTTGGATTAATCCAGCAAGGATTAAATAAATCCATTTTTATGAATATTTTTAATGCTGAATCTTCGAAGATGGCTTGGGACATTCTTGAAGCCTATTATCAAGGTGTGTCCAAGGTGAAGATAGTCAAGTTGCAGAACTTGAGAAGGGATTTCAAAAATCTGAAGATGAAGGATAATGAAAGTGTTGATACTTTCATGATGTGACATCCCCAAAAATAAAGTATTTTTGAGATTTAAATTTTGTTTGAAATTATTCCGTTTTTAGTAAATTCGAATTTGGAAATTTTTTGTCATTTATGGAAATTCCGAATTTCGAATTTGACAATTGTAATTAATTATTATGACTGTTGGGAAGAGATCTGATTTGACCCAACCAACTATTTGACTAGACACTTGTATGAAAAAAAAATATTTTATATTGATTATAGGAGGACAAATGGAACAGCCATGTTAAAATCAGCTGACCATGACTCCATGAGTGGGGAACATGTTGGAACTACCTCTAGGATGACTATTACAAGTGGCAAATCAAAGATTTGGCCATGCGTAGCCCCTGAAAATAAGGGATTTAGAAGCTGCGAAAATTCCCAAGGGGGAAAGAAAGACCTAGGAAAAAGCATTATTTTGTTAAATAGCATATGTGAGGAGGCAAGACGTTGCCTAGTATGCTGGGAAAAATGAGACTATTGATTTTTTTCTTGTTGTTATGAACACTATTGATCGAGTGTGAGGAAAGAGGAATCTGCTAGAGTGGAAGGGCATTGTTGAGGAGGAGTTTTCCAAGTTCGCCCTCATGGATTCATGTTCATGCTAGGGGGTGAATTAGGCAAGTGATTTGGTTGCCCTATTCTATGGTTGGGAGGAACGTGGTTGTTCCCTTTGTCTTTCCGTGGATTGGATTCAGATATGTTAAATCTTACCCTTATTTTTTTTGAATGATTTTGTATATCCGATATGATGCTCTATTTGGGTTAAGCTGAAATAATTCCCATGTAGGACATCTGTTTTTTGTATGGAGTTTATAATCAAAGACCAAATTTTCTGTAATGGGGCATTCTGGACTAGAATTCTAGGCAGAATGATCTATGCAAAATAACTTGAAAGATTTGGTGTATGTCTAATTTTGTGGTTAAAATTATTGGGCAGAAGTATTTAAATACGAATGAACTTGAAGAGAGAACGGATCTACCTACAGGTGTAAGCTTATCCCTGTAATTGAAATTCTAGACAGAACGATTTATGTTTGAATGAGATAGGAAGAATTAGATCTAATCACAGGCATACTTTTACTTCTGTAGTCGAAATAGTAAGCAAACCTATCTATACTTAAGTAGAAATCTGAGCAAGTCTGTACACATAATTTCCATCAAGTTATATCTCGATATGTAATGAATATAGATACAGTTACAGTGTGTAGATTTTGTTAGAAAAAGATTTAATGACTGCAACAAGAATCCCAGTTATATAGAAAGTTACTGTCAAGATTTCGAGCAAACAACTATGACGCTAGGAGATCAACCACCTCTCGTGTAAAGGAACCTCTAAATCGAAAGGTCTTGAAAAAACATCTATAAAATTTATTACAGTACCAAATTAAACTGAATAATTCACGGTTCCATTATAAGATAATACAATAGTAAAATACTCCATAATAATGAGAACTCGAAGACGAATTACAACGAACATAAATCACAAGCTGATATAACTTTTAATCTTTGCGTTCCTTTCGTATAGAATAAAAAGGACCCCAATTGAAGGAATATACACAATATGGAGTAAATTACAAAAAACCCATTAAATATGAGAACATATGAGAAACTGTTCACTCGAAGATCATGACAGTGGACGGTTTGGAACTAGGCAAACACAACATAGCATAAACATCAAACGATTCACAAGCATGTATATATATAGTGTTCTAGAATAAAAAGAAAATTGTAATATAATCCAAATCATTATGTCTATTCATGCTGATTCCAAACAAATATCGCCATTTCCTTTCCAGTAGTGAATATTGACATTAAACATAGGAAAAGTTGAAAGGAAACAAAATGATATGGTCTATTATAACTCATACCAACATTCCAAACAAGAGAGCCCTGGTAATCATATTTCAAGGTAGGGTGAGATCTGTATGGTGAATGATTAAAACAGTCATTTACTTTGAACAAAATACCGAGAGAAAAACCTGTACATAAATTATTGTATTATAATAATTGTAGCCCAAAGGTTTAAGTTACTGAGGGAAACGATGTTGTTGACTACATATAAGTTGCAACACAGATGGTTCTAACTCCTAAAGGGTTACTAAACGGAACTCGTATACCTTCTTACGTCGAGTACGTAGATGAGTAGACAAGACCTTCAGATAGATGGAAACCTGGAGGAAACCACCATATACAATGATTAGTCAACTCTTATATGAAGACAATGTGAACAAAACACGATTTCAGTGAAAATGTCTATAAATACATCATACCAACGCTTTACTTAACTTCTGAACTCGCGGCACATGATCCTTTCCTTGACATTTTCCATATGGATAGTTGTACAGGGCTATGGGTGAAAGAGACAATACATATTGATGGTTACCCTCGCATCAAAACATGGCCCATCATTAATGATATGTTTCATCTCTTAAAATGAATGATATAGCTATAATAAAATAAAATTCTTTACACAATATTATTTAATAATGGAAATACAGTAATCAACCAAATTGGAATTTCATTGTGTCGGTGAACAACAAGAATGTGTAATTTTACGTGGAATAGAGCTTAATCCACCCATTCAAACCAAGAGTACCCTTTTTTCACATAATCTCTTAGGTCAATAAAGTAAACATGGAGTATGCTCCAGCCAAGATTTTGGTAATTAACCCTGGAATAAATACTTCCCTCAGATTCACGAATACTCAGATATGAATTCTGGTTCACAACAAAGAGTTACAAAACCCTATATCTCGAACCTGGATAGGTAGGGCTAACTGTCCTTCACAGTAAATAGAAGAGAATCGTTGACAACCACAAGGAAAAGGCCATTGCAATAGGTTTAAGGATGGTTTCGAATGTAATACAAGGAATTTTGACAAAAGAAGAATTTAATAGGAAGAAAATGAGGGAGAGCACAGAATGATAACTTGGCACAGACAAATTGTTCCAAAAAAATTATAATCTTCCGATTGAAATAACCAGGGTATTAATGTTTGAAGTTTAGAGAAATTACCTGGAATGTAAGACATGTCATCTGCAACTGGATGGAGGCAACCACCAGGGCCACAATCGTCACCTCTAAACCCCCTCGACACACATAGCCTCTCCAAAAGAAAAGAAAGAACTTGGAATGACAAACTATGCACCCTCTCAAAACCTAAACGATGCCTTGTCGCCTCGAATTAATTATGGATAGTGTGAAGGATGGGTGAGCCACGTGACGAGGGAAAGGTCAGTGTGACACTTCGACTATAGAGCCAAGTGATTTCAGTATGACCAGTAGACTGCCTTAATGATGGTTGCAGATCTTTTAATACCCTAACATGGAATTCCTTTCCCATTTGAGGAATGTCGCTTCCATACCCCCTGTGATAGGCCTTAGGTAGTAGTTCGATTCTCGTTGTCATAGGACCACTAGTCACACGACATCGAGCTTTCAATTCGATCAATATTCAAGTTATGAGCCTTTAAATGACCAGGACCTGGAGGCTTGTGACAGTCATCGATTCTTAACCTGACCCTTGGACAAGTTGGTAGGAACCAAAGAGATCTCCATTGGAGAAAATTTTTGAGAACACTTGGGCGTGAGTATAGTATGGAGACCTTATGCCAAATAGGTAGAGTATAGTATGGATTACATAAAGTTTACTTTAATCTTTTAGTCCCTATGCCTAAAGGTTTTAGTTTTTTTTTGCTAAAGACTTAGGGATTTCCATTATAACCTTCCCACTCAAGGTAAGACACGATGACATACTTCGAACAACATGTGGTAAGGAGAATTTAGGAGTTATTTAGTAAAATAAATTCTATGATAAAGTTCTATATCAGAGTTGTATAGTATAATTCTTATCTCTAATGGATTCCTTTCTCCCAAGTAAATTGTGTAAACGGATTTTTTTTTTTGTATGGTATTATGAGGTTCATTACATATGGTATCAGAGAGAAAGTTAGAACACTGGGCCTAAACAGGGCCACATTAGTCAGTTAAGTATATATTGCAATTTATGTAAAACTAATAAACCTTGTTGTTACAAACATAAATCCCTTTCTATTTTGTGTTAATTATGGCAGCTCAGAACGATGCAGAAATCAAGATGGAAGGAAATCCGGAGCAGAGACCTCCTAGAGATCCAAGACAGAACAGTGACAGAAGCTCACCTATAGAAGTGTTGGAAACAATGAGGAATCTTATTGTTGAACTGGATATTTTCAAAGCCGACAATGAGAAACTGAAGAAAGCACAGCAGGAACATCAAGAGATAAACGAAGTCCTACTATGCAGTATTGTGACCAAGAAAATCCTGAAGGACGATAATAATGACGAAGAAGTCAACAAGAGATCTTCCAAGAACTCAGCACTGGAAACAGAAAAAGGAGACAGTTCGTCTGAAGGTACACCTTAAGTTGAAGACAAAACTAAACTAGATAGAAAAAGGAAACAAGTACACCACCTTGAAGGAGAATTTAAAAATGTCAAACCAACTACCTTCAATGGAGAATCCAAGACAGGGGAAGAAGCTGAGGCATGGTTGCTGGACATCAATAAATACTTCTAGATCTACAACTACTCTAGTAATATGAAGGTCAGAATGGCCATCTACAATCATAAAGGGAAGGCCAGCATTTGGTGGAAAGTCCTGAAATTGGCCAATGGCCTAAAGGAGAAAAAATTGGAATGGTCCGAGTTTAAGAAGTGTTTCAAGAAATAGTACCTTTCTAAAAGCTACTATGAAAGGAAAACAAAAGAATATTATGAACTAAGACTTGGACAAATGACAATAGAAGACCATATAAATAAATTCCTGGAACTATTAAGGTTCGTACCTTACATCCGAGAAGATAAGGTAAACATCCAGTGATTCTTAAGTTGTTTACCGTAGCCCTATAGGGACAAAATTGAATTTGACAACCCCAAATCATTGAGTGAAGTGTTTAGGAAAGAACGAGTGTGCTATGATCAATACAAATAATGGGAAGAGTTTCCCAAAGCCTGGAAGGATAAGAAACAAGAACATATGAATCAACGAAATAAGGGATACTAGCAATCTCCCTATTGGAATGCAGCAAAAAGCTTCCCGAGGAAAGATTTTCATGGAAACCATCCAAGAACACAAGGAGGCGGTAAACTGGTAAACCTAGGAACAAAAAAATTCGGGGATAATCCCCGAGAACCATTAAAGTGTTGGGAATGTGGGGAACCTCATCTCAGGAGGAACTGCCCACGTTTAAGCACGACAAAGATAACTGATGTTCATAATCTACAAGAAGCTTCGATGATGGGTGATGTAGGTAGAAGCCTGCATCAGATTAATGCATCCATTGACGATCGACAAGCTAACCACCAGTCCTTTGTGGTGGAAATCGAAGGTAAAATTAATAACAACGGAATTTCTATTTTAATTGAGCCTAGAGCTATGTTAAGTTATATCACTCCTGAAGTAGTAGAGACAAATAAACCTAAGAGGATGAAACACGCAAAATCATGGTTGGTACAGTTAGCAACAGAAACTAAAAGGAAAGTGGTTGACTTTGTTTCTGATTTTGAATTTAAATTAGATGGTCAAAACATAAAAACAAATCTAAATATTCTACCACTAGGATCCTATGATATGATAATCATAATGGATTGGTTGGAAAGGCACAAAGCAGTTCTAGATTGTTATACAAAGACACTTAACTATAAATATGATTGTGACACTACTAGAATAGCCCAAGGTATAATGAAACCAGTATCATCTAGACAAGTCACAGAAATGAAATTCAAGAAATGTATGAGAAAGGGTTGTCAACTTTACGCCATCCAAATAACGAATCTGTTACAAAAAGAAGATAAGATGAAACTAGAAGATTTTGCTGTCCTATGTGAGTTTAGAGACATGTTTGCTGATGAGATACTAGAATTACCTCCTAGAAGGGAAATAGACTTCTCCATAGACCTACTGTCTGGATCAGCCGCTATCTCGAAAGCACCTTACCGAATGAGTTTACCTGAATTGACAGATCTAAAGATACAACTACAAGAATTGTTGGACAAAAAGTATATCAGAGCCAGTGTTTCACCATGGGACCATCGGTCCTCTTTGTGAAAAGGAAAGATGGTACTCTAAGACTATGTATCGACTATAGACAATTGAATAAAATGATTATTAAGAACAAGTACCCCTTACCTAGGATAAATGACCTGTTTGATCAAGTAGGCAGGGCCAAAATCTTTTCAAAATTGGATTTACGATCCAATTACCATCAAGTCAGGAAAAAACACGAGGACATAAGAAAAACATCCTTTCAAACAATATATGGACACTACAAATTTGTAGTCATACCTTTCAGACTCAGTAATGCACCAACCACATTTATGTGCATGATGAACATTATTTTCAGTCAGTACTTAGACAAATTTGTACTAGTATTTATCGACGATATTCTGGTGTATTCTAAAATGGAGGAAGAACATGAAGAACACTTAAGAATCATTATGCAAACTTTAGGGAAGCACCAACTGTATGCTAAATTCGATAAGTGTGATTTTTACCAGAAGAAGATACAGTACCTAGGACACATAATATCTGCAGAAGGCATTGTAGTTGACCCTGAGAAAGTAAGAGCCATTATAGAATGGCCGGTACCTAAGGACATAACAGACATATGGTCATTCATGGGAATCATCGAATACTATCGTAGATTCATAAAAGGATTTTCCAAAATAGCTTACCCTATCATGTCATTACAAAAGAAAGGGGCCAAGTTTAACTGGTCACAGAAATGTCAAGACAGTTTTAACAAGATGAAGGAATTATTGACAACGACACCCATATTGAAGGTAGCAGACCCAGATAAAGATTTTACCGTATGTGTTGATTCAAGTAAAAAAGGACTAGGTGGTGTCCTAACACAGGAAGGACACGTGATTTGTTATGAGTCCCAAAACTTAAAAGAACATGAACGAAATTATGTTACTCATGACTTGGAATTGGCAGCAGTAATACACGCCTTAAAAATGTGGCAACATTACATAATGGGAAGAAAATTTCTACTATTCAAGGATAATAGCGGTGTCAAATATCTATTTAGCCAACCAGATCTTAAAGAATGACAAGCAATATGGCTAGCATTCTTGAGCAAATTCGACTTCGAAGTCAGACATATCAAGGGTAAGGAAAATAAGGTAGTAGACGCTTTAAGTAGAAGAGTCCATGGGTTATTTGAAATAAGTATCAGGATGGCAGATAGTGATCTGGAACAAAGAATAAGGACGACAGGTATTAACGACAAAAATTACACAAAGATAATGGCAGAATTACAAAACAATACCGCAAACTCAGAGAAACTAGATCTAAGTATCGACAAGGAGGAACTACTACGACTTAAAAAAAAGAGTTTACATACCAGATTCAACAAAATTAAAGTTAATAGTCTTGGACGAAGTGCATAAGAAACTGTATTCTGGCCATCCAGGATACTAGAAAATGATAACGACACTTAGAAGACTATTTTATTGGCCTAATATGAAGGGTGAAACAACAGAATACTTGGCTAGGTGCCAAGATTGTTAGTAGGTTAAGGCCGAACACCAGCATCCAGCTGGCCTATTACAGCCATTACCAGTACCAGAATGGAAATGGGAGACCATATCGCTGGACTTTATAACAGGTTTTCCAAAAAATTAGAAACATAATGATTCTATTATGGTTGTAATCGATAAACTCATTAAGTTCGCACACTTTATTCCTGTAAAGTTTGCTTTTAAAGATATAAACATTGCTGAAATATTTATGAAATAATTTTTTAGACTGCATGGTATTCCTAAAATGGTGATTTCAGATAGAGACGTAAAATTCACATCCTCTTTTTGGAAGGAATTGTTCGCAGGGCTAAATACTAATTTGAATTTCATTATGAGTTATCACCCACAAACAGATGGACAGACCGAAAGGACAAACCAAATCGTAGAGGATATGCTCCACATGTACGTAAGAACAAAACCAAACAAGTGGGAAGACTATCTACACTTAGTATAATTTGCATATAACAATGGGTACCAAACATCGGCTAATTTAAGCACTTTCGAGGTACGGTACGACAAAAAGTGTACGACTCCAATTAGCTGGGATAACCCAATAGAAAGACTCATGGTTGGACCAAAGATGCTCCAAGAAATGGAGAACATGGTAAGGAAGGTACAACAAAACTTAAAAGAAGCATAGGACAGACATAAGAGCTATGCAGATCAGAAAAGGAGACAGTTGGAATTTCAAGTGGGAGACCATGTTTATTTGAAGGTCCAAGCCTGAAAAAGCTCGTTGAAGTTAGGCAACAGTGCCAAGATGGAACCTAGGTTTTGTGGGCCCTTAGAGATACTAATTCGAATTAGAGCCGTAGCATACAAACTTGCACTTCCAACTAATTTAAGAATTCATAATGTGTTTCATGTTTCTTTGTTGAAAAAGTATGTTGATGACCCTACTCATATGATTAATTGGAACTTGGTGCAAGTGGGATGTGAAGGCAAGTTCCAGATGGAAACCCTGCGTATTTTGGACTGGAGAGAAATAACACATCGTAACAAAGAATTCGCTCAGGTAAAGGTGCAATGGAAGCACTTTAGTCCTGAGGAGGCCACTTGGGAGTTGGAGGGAATTTGAAGAAATATCATCCAATCTTGTTCCAAGAAAGGAACGAACACTCAGGACAATGTTTTATTGAAGGGGGAAAGGATGTGACATCACCAAAAATAAAGTATTTTTTAAATTTAAATTTTTTTGGAAATTATTTTGTTTTAAGTAAATTCGAATCTGGATTTTTTTTTCCATTTATAGCGATTCTGAATTTCGAATTTGACAATTGTAATTAATTATTATGACTATTGGGTAGGCATCTGATTTGATCCATCCAACTATTTGACTTGAAACTTGTATGAAAACAAAATATTTTATATTGATTGCAGGAGGACAAATAGAACAACCATGTTAAAATCAGCTAACCATGACTCCATGAATGGGGAACATGTTGGAACTACCTGTGGGATGACTATTACAAGTGGAAAATCAGAGATTTGTCCATGGGCAGCCCATGAAAATCAGGGATCTAGAAGCTGGGAAAATTCCCAAGGGGGGAAGAAAGACCTAGGAAAAAGCATTCTTTTGTTAAATAACATATGTGACGAGGCAGGACGCTGCCTAGTATGCTAGGGAAAATGAGACTATTGATTTTTTTCTTGTTGTTATCAACACTACTGATCTAGTGTGAGGCAAGAGGAATCTGCTGGAGTTGAAGGACATTGCAGAGGAGGAGTTTTCTAATTTCTCCCTCGTGGATTCACGGTCAAGCTAGGGGATGAATCAGGAAAGTGATTTTGGCTACCCTATTCTACGGTTGGGAGGAACGTGGCTGTTCCATTTGTATTTCCATGGATTGGATTCATATATGTTAAATCTTACCCGTCTTTGTTTTGAAATATTTTGTATATCCGATATGATTCTCTGTTTGGGTTAGGCTGAAATAATCAAAGACCAAATTTTCTGGAATGGGGCATTCTGGACTAGAATTCTAGGCAAAATGATCTATGCAAAATAACTTGAAAGATTTGGTGTATGTCTAATTATATGGTTAAAAATATTCAGCAGAAGTATTTAAACATAAATGAACTTGAAGAAAGAATAGATCTACTTACAAGTGTAAGCTTATCCCTGTAATTGAAATTCTGGACACAACTATTTATGTACGAATGAGCTAGGAAGAATTAGATCTAATCACAGGCGTACTTTTACTTCTGTAGTCGAAATAGTAAGCAAGTCTATCTATAATTAAGTGTAAATCTGAGCAAGTCTGTACACGTAATTTCCATCAAGTTATATCTCGATATGTAATGAATATAGATACAGTTACAGTTTGTAGTTTTTGTTAAATAAAGATTTAATGACTGCAACATGAATCCCACTTATACAAAAATTTGTTTTTAAGATTTTGAACAAACAACTATGTCGCTAGGAGATCAACTGCCTCTCGTATAAAGGAACTTCTAAATCGAAAGGTCTTGAAAAACCCTCTATAAAATTTATTACAGTACCAAATTAAACTTAATAATTCATTGTTCCATTATAAGATAATACAATAGTAAATTAATCCATAAGAATGAGAACTCGAAGACGAAGTACAATGAACATAAATCACAAGCTGATAGAACTTTTAATGTTTGTGTTCCTTTTGTACAAAATAAAAAGGACCCCAATTGAAGGAATATACACAATATGGAGTAAATTACAAAAAAACCATTAAATATGAGCACATATGCGAAACTGTCCACTCCAAGATCGTGACAGTGGACGGTTTGGAATTAGGCAAATGTAAAATAGCATAAACATCAAATGATTCACAAGAATGTATATATATAGTGTTCTAGAATAAAGACAAAATCATAATATAATCCAAATCATTATGTCTATTCATGTTGATTCGAAAAAAATATTGCCATTTCCTTTCCAGTAGGGTATATTGACATTAAACATAGGAAAGGTCAAAAGGAAACAAAACAATATGGTCTACTATAATTCATACCAACATTCCGAGCAAGATAGCCCAAGTAATTAGATTTTGGGGTAGGGAGAGATCCGCATGGTGAATGATTAAAACAATCATTTAATTTGAACAAAAGACCAAGAAAAAAACATGTACATAAATTATTGTATTATGGTAATTGTAGCCCAAAGGTTTAAGTTACTATGGAAATTATTTCCCTTCCCAAGCCAATAGGAAAACTGATGGAAACGATGTTGTTGACTACATCTCAGTAGCAACATGGACAATTCTAACTCCTGAAGGGTTACGAAAGGGAACTCGTATACCTTTTCATGCCAAGTACACAGGAGAGTAGCCAGGACCTTCAGATAGATGACAACCTGGAGGAAACCACCATATCTGATGATTAGTAAACTCTTATACAAAGATAATGTAGGAAGAACATGATTTAAGTGCAAATGTCTATAAATACATCATACCAATGCTTTACTTAACTTCTGAACTTGCGGCACATGATCCTTTCCTTGAAGTTTTCCATCTGGATAGTCGTACAGGGCCGTGGGTGAAGGAGACAATACATACTGATGGGTACCCTCACATCAAAACAGGGCCCATCATTAATGATATGTTTCAACTCTTAAAATGAATGATATAGCTGTGGTAAAATAAAATTCTATACACAATATTCTTTAGTAATGGAAATACAGTAATCAACCAAATCATAATTTCATTGTGTAGGTGAACAACAGGAATATGTATTTTTAGGCGGAATAGAGCTTAATCCACCCATTAAAACTAGGAGTACCCTGACTATGAGTGTGGGCTACCTGAACCCCTTTTTCACAGAATCACTTAGGTCAATAAAGTAAATGCAGAGAATGCTCCGACCAAGATTTTGGTAACTAACCTCGAAATAAATACTTCCCTTAGATTCAAAAATACTCAGATATGAATTATGATTCACAACAAAGAGTTACAAAACCTTATATCCCGAACATGGATATGTAGGGCTAACTGTCATTCGCAATAAATAGAAGAGAATCATTGACAACATCAATGAAAAGGCCATTGCAACAGGGTTAAGGATGGCTCCGAATGTAATGCAAGGAATTTTGAAGAAAGAAGAATTGCACACGAAGAAAATGAGGGAGAACGCAGAACAATAACTTGGCACGGGCAAATTGTTGCAAAAAAATTATAATCTTCCTATTGAAATAACTAGGGTATTGATGTTTGAAGTTTAGAGAAGAACTTACTTGGAATGTAAGATATGTCATCTGCAACCGGATGGAGGCAACCACCAGGGCCACAATCGTCACCTCTAAAACCCCTCAACACACAGAGCCTCTCCAAAAGAAAAGAAAGAACTTGGAATGACAAACCCTGAACCCTCTCAAAACCTAAATGATGCCTTGTTACCTCGAATTAATTATGGATAGTGCGAAGGACAGGTGAGCCATGTGACCAGGGCAAGGTCAGCATGAAACTTGAAGTATAGAGCCAAGCAATTTTAGTATGACCAATAGACTAACTTAATGATGGTTGCAGAGATTTTAATACCCCGACAGGGAATTCCTTTCCCATTCGAGGACTATTGCTTCCATACCCCCTGCGATAGGTCTTAGGTAATGGTTGGATTCTCGTTGTCATAGGACCACTAGTGACATGACATTGAGATTTCAATTCGAGCAATATTCAAGTTATGATCCTTTAAATGAATAGTACGTGGAGGCTTCTGACAGTCATCGGTCCTTAACTCGACCGTTGGCCAAGTTGGTAGGAACCAAAGAGATCTCCCTAGGAGAAAAATTTTGAGAAAACCTAGGTGCAATTATAGTATGGAGACCTTATGCAAGATAGGGTGAGTACAATATGGATTGCGTAAAGTTTACTTTAATCTTTTAGTCCCTACACCTAAAGGTTTTAGTTCTTTTTTGCTAAAGCCTTGGGAATTTCCATTATAATCTTCCCACTCAAGGTAAGACATGATGACATACCTCGAACAACATGGGGTAAGGATAATTTAGGAGTTATATAGTAAAATAAATTCTATGATAAAGTTCTATATTAGAGTTGTATAGTATAATTCTTATCTCTAATGGATTCCTTTCTGCCAAGTAAATTGTGTAAGCAAAAGTTTTTTTTTGTATGGTATTATGAGGTTCATTACACATGAACCAAGTAATGAGTGTTGTGAACCATCTTAGGGAGTATGGAGATGGTATTGAGAATAAGAGAGTTATTGAGAAAGTGTTGAGAAGTTTACCCAAGAAGTTTGAGCATGTTGTTGTTCCCATAGAAGAATTTAAGGATTTAAGTCAAATGCAAATTGATGTATTAACTGGTTCTCTTGTTGCAGCCTCATGTATCTAGGATATCTAGATATGAATAAGGATCATTGGAGCATGTTTTCAAATCCCAACTGCATGTTACTAGAGGCAGAGGCAGAGGAAGGTTTTATACTCATGGAAGAGGAGGTCGATTTTCTAGTCAAAGGGACAACAGAGATGAATCAGAGTCTGAGCAAAAGTCCCAGCAGAATCCTCCTACTTTAAGAGGGAACAACAACAAGCCCTGGTAGCAAGAAAATCAGAGGTTTGATAAAACTAAAGTACAATGTTATTATTGTAAGAATTTTTGGGCATTTTTCTAACAAATGCTACAAGAAGTAGGAAGATGCTGGAAAGCAGTCTGCACATATCACAAATGAGTCTGAGGATCATCAAAATCCTGTGTTTTTGACCTGTAATGTCACTCAGGAAAGTGAAAATGATATTTTGTTTTTGAATAGTGGTTGCAGTAACCACATGACTAATAAAAAGGATTTATTTTCTTCTATTCATACTAGTATTTAGTGTGAAGTAAAACTGGGAAATGATTGTAAGGTCACAGTTAATGGTAAAGGTGTAGTTCTAGTCTACACTAAGAATAATCAGAGAATAAATATTGACGATGTTTATTCCGTGCCTGGTTTAAAATGAAATCTTATTAGTGTTGGACAACTAATGGAGAAAAAGTATAGAGTGTTATTCAAGAACAAGGTATGTACAATCTATGATAAATTACCCAACAAACAATTGATTGCAAGAGTAGATATGACCAAGAATAGAATGTTTCCACTTCTTATGAAAAATGATTTGACTGGTTCTTTGAATGCTTATAAAGATGGAAGTTTAGATGAATCTTGGTTATGGCATTTGAGATATGGTCATTTACATTTTGGTGGCTTAGATCTGTTACCAAAGAAACATATGGTAAAGGGGTTACTTTGTATTCAGCAACCTACAAGCTCTTGTGGGAGCTACATACATGGAAAACATCACAGAGAGAAATTTGTTTCAAGTGTTTCGTACAGAGAAAAAGCTCCATTAGAAATTGTCCACACAGATTTGTGTGGACCTATGAAAACAACTTCTTTGAATGGTAGTGTTTATTTTATAACTTTTATTGATTATTTTAGTAGGAAGACTTTGTTGTATTTGTTGAAGAAGAAATTTGAAGCCTTTGAAGTTTTCAAGAGGTTTAAGTCTATTGTTCAGAATGAGAGTGGTCATACCATTAAGATCCTTAGGTCTGACAGAGGAGGTGAGTATAAACTAAATGAATTCATTGAATTCTCTAATATTCATGGAATTAAAAGGTAGTTTAATGCTTGATATACTCCACAGCAGAATGGAGTGGATGAAATGAAGAATCAGACCATCATGGATATGGATCGAAGCATGTTGAAAGAGAAGCATATTTCAAATGAATATTGGGGAGATTTGGTTCTTTTCTCTATTTTTATATTGAATAGAAGTCCAACCAAGACCGTGAGCGATCATGTACCTCAGGAAGCCTGGGATGGTAAACTTTGGAATGTTTCTTATTTCAGAATTTTTGGATGTGTTTCATTTTCCCATGTACATGCAGAATTGAGGAGGAAATTGGATGACAGAAGCGAGATATGTATCTTTATTGGATATAGTGAAGAGTCTAGGGCATATAAACTCTACAATCCCATCACCCATAAATATGTAATCAGCAGAGATGAAGCTTGGAATGGAAGCATTGACAAATCAATTTCAGAGGGAGTTGTGTTTGTTGGAAGATTGATTGTTGTCATTGATGTCAACCCTAGTCATGGGTTTTGGACCGCAAGATTGATAAAGGTATTTGGACATGAAGGAAAATGCACATGCATATACAACACCCATGAATGGATAGTATACATCATGCTGTTTCCAGTGGTATGTGGCACATCACATGGATCCTGATGGTTGAGGAGAAATGAATCTTTGAAGATGACAAAGTGAATTGAAAAAGGAAGTACATGTAGGCCTTGAAAATAATTAAAGAAAATAATTACAAAATAAGAAAGTGTTAGGTCGGCCCTAATGTTAAAAGGAAGTGACATAAATGGTATAAATAAATATCATTATACATTAATTTGATACAAGTCAAATTTCAGAGGGAAGAAGAAGTAAAAGAAGGCTGGATTTCAAGGGAGGATGAAGTCTTTTGGTGATGTGTTCTAAGGTATGTTATTTTCAGGTCATCTTACCATTTTTGCTATAAAACATTTTCTAGAACGATTTCGATGGTGAAATCTCTATGGTATTGAGAAGACATATCAAGGTACCTCTGGTAAAAATTTCATCTCTTTATTCGATATAAATACGGAGATACACTCTGTGGAATAAAGGGTTTGTGACCAGTCCTGAAACTAGTCAATAAACAGGTGTTCCAGGTAAAATAGTCATAACGTTTTCATACAGAATCCAAATGTAGTGGGACCACTTCTGTTGGAAAGATTATGGACTGTAGTTTCTTGTGTGAGAGTTTCATAATCAAATGTTAAATATTGAGCACGAGCCATGCTGTACAAGTTGGGTCTTCTGAACAGACCAGAATTGAATAAAGTCTACCATTCTTTCTATAACCTCTTTTTGGGGAGGATTCAAGGAGTGAAAATTAGAGGAGTTTCAGAGAATACATTGAGTAGCATTATCTACAGGATCCGAGTACTCCAAAAATTGAAAAATTGCAAAAATTGAAGAAGTCTCAGAAAGCATTATCAGGTTCTTTGTGATGATTGGTTGATGGTGATGATTTAATGTAAAGTTTTATTATCTCTCATATATTCTTGGGTGGAAGGAAGGGGCAAGGATAGAGAGTTCAAGTATCTCTTGATATTGGAGGATTGTATCTTCCTCTTGGAGTTTTATCACTCCCTTTACATTTGGAAGCTGTAGCTACCTTTGGAAGTCATTACTTCCCTTGAACAAAAAAACTATTGATTATTTCTCATATATTGTGTATGGTGTATTGTGGTGTATTGGTGTAACTCTTATACTATTGTTCATTGCTCATTGGATATAATTGAATTGTTTAAGTATAAGTTGAAATTTTTTTTAAAATTGTACTTGATACTGAGTCACCCCCCTCTCAGTATCAACAATTGGTATCAGAGCGGGTTACCTTTGGTACAGTTTAACCACTGGAAGGAAGATCCTATGCAGAAATGGAAGGAAACATTCCAAATGGGATTCCACCATTTGATGGAAGGAATTTTGAATACTGGAAAAATAGAATGGAAACTTACTTGAAAGCTCTTGGGGTAGATGTTTGGATCTTAGTTTCTTCAGGATATAATGCTTCAAAGAAACCAAAGACTGCAGCTCAGAAGGAAGCAAAAAGGAACAACAAAATGGCAATAGATACCATCATGTATGGATTGACAGATTCAATGAAATCCAAGGTGGGATCATGTGCATCAACAAAATATCTTTGGGACAAGCTACAAGAACTTTATGCAAGGGAAGAAGCGGAAGAAGAAGAAGAAGTTGAAGATGATTACAACATCTCAGATTTCAAAGAAGAAAATAGAGGTAAGTTATTTTGCTTCAATTGTGAAGGAGTAGGTCACGTTGAATTTGAATGTCCTCATCCAAGGATTGAAAGAAGTGACACTAAAGAAGAAAAGTCCAATGAAGAAGAAGAAAATCATAAAGAAAAAATTATTCGACAAGAAGATGAGAATCTTAAAAAATTGAAGCATGTTGAGATTGAAAATAGCAAGCTCAAAGACACGCAAAGAAAACTAATAAGTGAATTGGTTAGTAGTGAAACGATAGTTGTAAGCTTAAAGAAATAATTAGAAGACTTTCAGAAACTGAGAGAAGAAACCATTTCCTTGAAAACTCTACTTGAAGAAGCTAGAAGAACAGCAGAAGTAAAGAAGGTCCAAATGATAAAGAAAGAAGAAGATTGTGAGAAACTTGAACAAGAAGTTGTCTCATTGAGAAAGAGCTTAAGAAACTCTCAAGTGCCAAAAGAATTAACACATCTTGTATGCATGGGTGAAACTTCAAACAAAGAAGATGCAAATACCAACTAGCAGGTTGAAGAAAGAGCTACATAGATAGTTGATGAGAAGTGGACCAGGATACCAGAAAGAAGGAATGATTACAAAAGAGATGAACATTCAAGAAGACCTCCTACCTTCAGAAATCAAAGAAGCTCCAATCAGTATGAAGGAAACTATAGAAGAATAGATCATGAACCCGGATGGACTACATCACAAAGAAGCCCACTTACTCCAAGGTACCAAAATTTCTTTCTTGGTCATTGTTATACTTTCAAAAATTTTGGACATAAGGCAATTAATTGCAGATACAATGAAAGGAACAAATACGCAAGAAACATGAATGGTGTAAACAGAAGGTATGGAAATAATCATGGATTTGTCAACAGAAGTTATAATTCATTTTACTCGTTGATGGAAAAACATATTGTATGCTACAAATGCAATTATCTTGGTCACAAAGCACGATATTGCAGATATATGAATGAAGATGTGCCTATGTCAACCACAGTATGGAGAAGGAAAGAGATTCCAAACAATGAAGATTGTTGAATAACATTGACCGCTGAAAAATGTAAAGAAAAATATGAATGGTACATAGACAGTGGATGTTCTTCACACATGACTGGGGATCAAGACAAATTCATCAGCTTGAAGAGAAAGGGTGGAAATGTTGCATTTGGAGATGACTCATCTGCCAAAATACTTGGAGAAGGTGTAGTAGAGCTTGAAAGAAAAAATGTAAAAGCAAAGAATGTTCTATTGGTTGAAGACTTGAATCATAATCTACTCAGTGTTAGTAAAATGTGTGATCAAGGATACACTCTTACGTTTGATTCTTGAAAATGTAAAATTAGAGAAAATAACTCAGGAAGATTGGTTGCAACTGCAACAAGAAGACCGAACAACATATACATCCTAGAAATGAAGAAGAAAGAGAAGACAGAAGCCACACAAAAGGATTCTAAGGAAGAAAACGTCCCAAAGACCAAAAATAAGGATGAAGTATTATTGAGTGCCACATGTTTAGGGGGAGCAGCCCCAAAGAAGAAGGTTACCTTTTTCCA
>ML777187.1:228891-239586 GCA_009831015.1 Picea engelmannii
GCAAGATTGATAAAGGTATTTGGACATGAAGGAAAATGCACATGCATATACAACACCCATGAATGGATAGTATACATCATGCTATTTATGGTGGTATGTGGCACGTCACATGGATCCTCATGGTTGAGGAGAAATGAATTTTTTAAGATGATAAAGTGAATTGAAAAAGGAAGTACATGTAGGCCCTGAAAATAATTAAAGAAAATAATTACAAAATAAGAAAGTGTCAGGTCGGCCCTAATGTTAAAAGGAAGTGACATAAATGGTATAAATAAATATCATTATATATTCATTTGATACAAGTCGAATTTCAGAGGGAAGAAGAAGTAAAAGAAGGCTGGATTTCAAGGGACGATGAAGTCTTTTGGTGATGTGTTCTAAGGTATGTTATTTTTAGGTCATCTTACCATTTTTGCTATAACTTTTTTTCTAGAACGATTCAGATGGTGAAATATCTATGGTATTTATAATACATATCAAGGTACCTTTGGTAAAAATTTCAGCTCTTGATTCACTATAATTATGGAGATACACTCTGTGGAATATAGGGTTTGTGACCAGTCCTGAAACTAGTCAATCAACAGGTGCTCCGGGTAAAACAGTCATACATTTTTCATACAGAATCCAAATGTAGTGGGACGACTTCCATTGGAAATATTACGGAATGTAGTGTCTTGTGTACGAGTTTCAGAATCAGATGTTAAATATTGAGCACGGGGCATGTTGTACAAGTTGGGTCTTCTGAACAGACTAGAATTGAATAAAGTCTACCATTCTTTCTATAACTTGTTTTTGGGGAGGATTCAAGGAGTGAAAATTAGAGGAGTTTCAAAGAATACATTGAGTAACATTATCTACAGGATCATAGTACTCCAAGAATTGAAAAATTGCAGAAATTGAAGAAGTCTCAGAAAGCATTATCAGGTTCTTTGTGATGAATGGTTGATGGTGATGATTTAATGTAAAGTTTTATTATCTCTTATATATTCTTGGGTGAAAGTAAGGGGCAAGGATAGAGAGTTCAAATCTCTCTTGATATTGGAGGATTGTATCTTCCTCTTGGAGGTTTATCCCTCCCTTTACATTTGGAAGATGTAGCTACCTTTGGAAGTCATTACTTCCCTTGAACAAAAAAACTATTGATTATTTCTCATATGTTGTGCATGGTGTATTGTGGTGTATTGGTGTAACTCTTATACTATTGTTCATTGATCATTGGATATAATTGAGTAGTTTAAGTATAAGTTGAAAAAGGTTTTTAAATTGTACTTGATACTGATTCACCCCCCTCTCAGTAACAATAGTGCTACCCCGTGAAGATGATGATGGAGGTGAGAAGGCTGAACGAGATGGACAAATGGTTCCACATGCACATATGCCTACAACAAGAAGTCCTACAAGGGAAGCACCATATTTCAGCCCATATCAATTTAGAATGCCCAAAACTCATGAGCGTGGTGAGCCATCTGGACATG
This sequence comes from Picea engelmannii, assembly GCA_009831015.1. Classification (NCBI taxonomy): domain Eukaryota; kingdom Viridiplantae; phylum Streptophyta; class Pinopsida; order Pinales; family Pinaceae; genus Picea; species Picea engelmannii. The sequence continues at coordinate 230,367 of ML777187.1, forward strand.
GTGGACATCAAACAGATTCACATGTAAGTAGTGATTCAAATCCTACATTAGCTTCATTGAAAAACAGATTTAAAGGTCAGAAGACTAGAAGCTTAAGAGAATTAGATGATCAGAATTAAGAAGTAGATCAGATTTCAATTTTTGCATTAATGGCATGTGATCCTGTAAGTTTTAACGAAGATGCTAAAGAGGATGTTTGGATAAAAGCAATGGATGAGGAGATTGATTCGATTGAAAGAAATAAAACTTGGGATCTTGTTGATTTACCTGAAGGTAAGAAGAGAATTGGTGTTAAGTGGGTTTATAAGACTAAGCTGATTGCAAAAGGTGAAGTTGAAAAGTACAAGGAAAGACTTGTAGCTCAGGGGTTTAGTTAGCAACCTGGCATTGATTACAATGAAACCTTTGCTCCTGTAGCAAGAATTGACACAATGAGGATGGTCTTAGCTATTGCAACTTAGAATATATGGATCATGCATCAAATGGACGTTAAGTCTGCAGTCTTGAATGCATGTTTGGAAGAAGATATTTATATAAGACAACCTCTGGGTTATGAGATTGATAAGCATAGAGATAAAGTTTACAAGTTAAGGAAAGATTTATATGGATTGAAGCAGGCATCCAGAGTATAGTATAGCAGGATTGATGAATACTTGATTAGTATTGGATTCAACAGAAGTCCAAGTGAGCCAATCATGTATACAAAGATAAATCAGGGAGGTAAAATTTTGATTGTATGTTTGTATGTTGATGACCTAATTTTTACTAGAGATCTATCTGTATATGATTTTAAAAATGACATGAAAATAGAGTTTGAGATGCTTGATTTAGGATTGATGAAATATTTCCTTGGAATTGAAGTGGATCAATCTAATGATGGAATTTTCATTTGTCAAACTAAATATGCAAATGAAGTATTGAAAAGGTTTAGAATGATCAATTGTAAACCAGCTGCAACACCAATGGCAACTGGTACCAAACTTAACAAATATAATGAGGGATCATATGTTGATCCAACTCTGTATAAGAAATTTCTTGGAAGCCTAATATATTTAACAAAAACAAGACCTGATATTATGTTTGTTGTTAGTTTAATTTCTAGATTCATGGAGACTCCGAAGAGTACTCATTGGCAAGCAGGAAAGAGGATCCTGAGATACATTTCTGGAACAATTGATTTTCGTATCCGATACACATCAAGCTTGAATTTTAAGTTGATCGGATATACTGATAGTGATTTTGCAGGTTCCATTGATGATAGGAAGAGCACATCTGGTTATGTGTTTAGTCTTGGATCTGGAGCAGTGGCATGGACATCAAAGAAACAACCCATAGTGACTTTATCTTCTACTGAGGCAGAGTATGTTGCAACAACAACAATTGCATGTCAAGTTGTATGGATGAGAAGAATCTTGAATGAATTATTGCATGAGCAGAATGGTGCAGCTCAGATTGTCTGTGATAATAAATCTACCATTGCACTTTCAAAGAATCACGCTTTTCACAAGAAACGTAAGCACATTGATATGAGGTATCATTTCATTCGAGAGCTAGTAAATGGTAAATAAATTTCTATTCATTTCTGCAGATCTGAAGAACAATTTGCAGACATATTTACGAAACCTTTGGGAAATGAATTGTTTAAAACTCATCGAAATAATATTGGGGTCTGTACGCTGTAATGCATTGTTTACAACAAATTTGTTTTTACATATTTTAATTTGTTTTGCTCTGAAATGATTAAGAGGGAGTATGTCAGTATGTAATCATTTCACCACCTCTAGTATCTAAATGGTGCATTGGTGGTCGTCTTGACCCTTCAAGACTAGAGGTTTAAGCACAGATCACTAATTTTGTTTTGCATTTCTTAAACAGTGGCCACCTTAACCTTTGAAGGAAACCACATACCATCACCTCCTTGATTAAAAACTTTAGAATATCAAAGGGACAATTTTTTGTGTTTAAATACCAGAAACAAATTGTAATCCTTAAATCTTGAAAACATTTTTGAATCGAATTTGCTATTGTGCATTTAGAGGTATTGTCTTCGTTTATATATATATATATATATATATATATATATATATATATATATATATATAGTTTGTAAACTCATTTCATTCCTTGATGGAATTAGTTATATTTCTTTCAATTTGAGTAAACGTAGTAATTATTTGATTTCACTGATTGTGAACCTCGTCCCACATTTATTCGGAGTTTACTTCTTTAAAAGTGAGTGAAGTTATTTCATCTCAAAACCCCGAACCCAAAGTGGTGGATCCAAAGCTTATTCGCGTTTTTCGCAATTTGACACTTATAGTTTTGTTTTGTATCTGCATTGGGTATTAAATGTGCATGGAGTTCTTTTGTTTTACCAAAAGTCAAAACCAAAGTGTTGGGGGCCCACAACTCATTCACATTTCGTGATTCCATGATCAACCTTAGTTTTCCACAAATTTTACAGTACTTAGGATCATCAAGGTCTATTTTGGAAAATCTCCAAATCACGCCAAATCTACCCAACATGAGAGACACAGACAATGCCACAAAGTTCACAGACAACTTGAGAATTTTGAATTGTCACCAATATCCCTCCATAGTCACCAAGAATATCAACACCCTTTTGTTCTTCACGGTGGGACTCAATATACAATATTGTCCACCGGGTGAGATGTGTAAAGGATACTATGGGGGGTGATTTGTTGCAGCCATAAACAACCAGTCCTTTATTCTTCCCCAAATTGTGCTTCTCTACGTTGCCTACAACAACAATAGGGAAGTTTTCTCCCAGGATTTTCCCAGCAAGCCAGCTTTGGAGTTCAACGACATGGCTAAAAATATCTCCATCAACATGAATCATTTTTTTAACTGCATTCCTTACAACGCAAGCATGAAGTTGATTTTGCAGGACATGGGCATTATGGACAAAGGAATTATCGGATTCAAAAATCATCCCATTCACATCCATGGCTACAATTTTTTCTTATCTGTCGAGGATTTGGAAGCTACAACCCCAATACAGATCATTATTCATTTAATTTATCCTATCCAACTATGTATCTTGGTAGTTGGATTTATTTTTATATGGACATCAATGATCATTTGTTTGCAGTAACTAGTTTATGCAGGTACAAGAGGAAGAAGTAGAAACTTGAAGGATAAAGCCCATAGTGAATAAATCATATTCAAAGAGAAGCATATGGCGAGGAAGTAATGAATATGACATTAGTGGAAGTCTTGTGGCAGAAAGAGAAGTGAAGTAAGAATGGAGATTAAGCCAAGTATTCATTAAGGGAGAGTGTTGTAATATGTAGTTCTTACTTGTCTTAATCTTGTGTGAGAACATTATGTTTGTAACGTAGAGAAAAATCTCTACCAGAGTGGTTTGATCCTACAATTTAGGAGATTGTTATATAATTGATTGAGAGAGAGATTCTCTCCAACTAAGAGTCAAAGAATAGTGTGAGTTTGAGATATTATTTGAAGTGGGTGATTGTGTGATATCTATCTTGAAACAATCTTGTTGTAGTTTGTTGTATTTATATGTATTCCTTACATTAATTCAATAGATTAATTGATGCTACTATTTGTGTGTAATACTCTACTCTGACTACATTGATCTATAGGGGATCGAATGCAATCCTCCACTGCAAATGGAAGACTGCAATGGAGTGTCAAACAAGTGCAATGTGAGACGTTGAAGTTTCTAATCACAAATAAATTTATTAAAATTAATTTTGTTTCTCTTACAAATATTTAAAAACAATATCTCACAACCAGGGATATTTTGTCACATCACTTTCCCATGAACAAAAAAGAAAATTGTAATATAGATTTGTAATAATTTAAAAAAAGATATCTAATTTTGAAAATATTACATTTAATTATATATTTTAGAAAACTTTGGAAACACTACTTCAATTTTTGTAAAATCAGCAAGGTAATATCATTTTGTAGGTTGTATTATGGGTCTATTTCTCTCTTTACTTATCCTTCTTTTATTCCCCTTATTATGGATTGAAAAAATCTCTAGGTTGACTTACTCTATGGAGCAATGATGATGCATGTCCACCTTGTGTCATGTGCATGCATACCATGCTATATCTCTAGTTTATTGTTTGTTCCCTAGTTCTCTCTTGGTTATGTCGTAGCAAAGACAAATCCAACAATATGGGGTGATAGGGTGTGGATCCTATCAAGTGATAATAGTCACATGTGCCTCTTTGAATGAAGCCTCTATGAGTTGTTTGTTTAAGGATCAATATGATATTTCAAGAAAATAAATGCATGTCAACCACATGTCAGGTTGTACACAAAAACCAAGTTCTCACATAGTGCTTTAATGGTGAAAAATAATCCCCATTCTATATCTTTTTTTAGGTGAATCAAAAAAGATTGGTTAAGAAATTTGTTTCTAATGATGGAAGCCATATGTTCCTTCCTTCTCAAGCGAATAAAATAGATCTACCTATATCATAATAAATATAATAACCTGGGCTATTGATGCAACACCAATTGTCTCATCCAAGCCACAACTTGGTATTCTCATAAACAATTTTTTTTTAAGGAAAGCTCATCCCATTTTCTTAGCCATTGGAGGGAATAAAGAATAAGGGAATAAAATGGTGTTATACTTACCTAAGCTCATGGAGGTAAGGTCGTGATCTTTATTATCTTGAAAGTGTTGTGTGTTCTCCTGTCTCTTTGGTATTCACAACTCCATACCTCATTCCTGTAAATATACCCTTGGTACCAATAAATTTACTCATTGTTACTTGTAAATTAGGTGTTTGTTAAGTGGAGGAGTTAGGGCTTTAAAAAACTTTTCAATATATCTTTTACATTAGACCTTTGTAGACCTTTGTTTCTTCCCTTTAAAGAGCTATATTTTAAGGTAAGGTCACTTATCTTTGATGTAATGACTCGTATCATGTCGATGACTAGAGAGATAAGAGAGAGAAGACATATTGATTGGATAGTATGTCCCTAAGCATAGATCAAGTAAGGTCCCAGAATTAAGAGGTTGTTTATTTTTTCCACTCAAATATATCTTTCTTGCATCTATGGAGTTTTTCATGATTATTTATTTATTCCTCTCAAATAATTCCATTATATTATTTTGAGGTTGTTTATTTCTTCCCCTCAAATATATCTTTCTTGCATCTATGGAGGTTTTCATGATTATTTATTTATTCCTCTCAAATAACTCCATTATATTATTTTGGATTAGTTTGTGAGACTTATGTAGGATCCCCAAGGAAATAATCAAACATGAGCATGGATTACACCCCCATCCATATATAAGGATATTATTTTGTGGGGAGGGCTCACAAAAACACAAGTACCTACTCGAAATCCATTAAACCTTACCTTACTTTACTTATTTCTAACCCCCTTATTCATATAAGGAAGGAAGGGCTTGCACCCCCTCCCAAATAAATATACTCTCACTTTATTCTTTGGGTTAGACATGGTTCCTTACCACACTACATGTCTTAAAATAAGTTACATACTTATTTCTTGGTATATATTCTTGGTTATTGGCATATATAACTATATATTGAATTTATCTTACCTCAACTACCTTAATCAATTAGGTTACCAACGAGATCAGGTAGTCATACTCAAGTATCGACTTAAGGTATAGATCAACTACCTAATTCAGGATCCTAACTTGATACCTAGGTCAGCATAAGACCCACTTGATACTTTGTACCAATAACTATCATTAAACTAGGTAACACCCCTTGACAAGGTTGAAGTAATAACTATACGAGAAGTAACGTAGTAAATAAAGGGGGTAAATAACTAGAGATAGGGATAACCCAATAATTAGGGAGAAACTAGTAACTAGAACTAGAAAAAACCAAGCCCCTTATCATGACCTAGTAACTCCTAAGGCCTTTGAGAGAATAATATAGATATATCTCAAACTTATTATTATCCATATAGGATTCACTCATGCTTTTGTGACCAAGACTCTAAGTTGTGTCATCTCTTATTTTTTCACCCTTCTTATAAATGGTTCAACATCACACTTTTTTAAAGAAAAAGGAGGAATAAGATAGGGATACCCACTATCTCCTCTTGTCTTCTCGTTATTATCTTAAGGGCTTGGAATACTATTTAAGGTAACCTTTAAGGTATCCTTAGTATGTACAAGACTAAAAGAAATAAATTTAGGTCCTTCCTGTAACATCACTCATCTACTATTTGTAGATGGCATTCTCATTTTTTGTGAAGGAAAAAGGGAATTAGTGGACAATATTAATGAACTCTGAACCTTTTATATAAATAAACATGTATGAAAATCAATAGATAAAAGTGCTTCCTTGTCACTTGATGCCTCTTTGATTTATAAAGACATAACATCTCCCAACTTCTCTCCTTTTAGTTAGCGGGTATTGAAGTTGGTCTCAAATACTTGGTCTTTTTATTGAAGCAAAATCGTTATGAGAGGAATCACAAGTTATGGCTACTAAAAAAATTAGAAAGGAAAGTAAACACCTAGTGCAATAAATGGATCTCTAGAGTAGGAATATTGATCATAGTAAAGGTAGTTCTTGAAGCCATAATGGTCTAATAGATGTCCTTGGCCTAGATTCCAAAAGGGATTCTAGGAAAAAATAAACAACTCTTCTTTTGTTTTTATGGTCTAGGGACATGGACAATCAAACAATGTTTTTAGTCTCTTGGAAATGATTAGCCACTCCTAAATCCATTGGGAGATGGGGTTAAAAAAAAATAAAAACTTTTCTCTAAAGCCTATGCAGGAAAAAAAGTTTTGAGTCTTATATAAGGTACATTCGTATGGACACAAGCAACAAAGGAAAAATGTTTTCACCATGAATCAATTATGGATTAGATAAAAAAAAACATTAAGAAATTTCAAAATGGCTCCATAATTTCGAAATCAATCCTAGATGTTTTTCCCTTGACTTGAAACTCCTTAATATGGAAAATTTGTAATGGTCGATAGGTTCCCATTAGTAAATATACATATATTAGCTACAAGAATAGTCATATTCACTCTAATCTCATCGATGAACTTCATAGATTGGGTCTCTACTATTTAAATCAAGTAATTATAGGGTAAAATCATGAAGATGGGTAACACTTTTGCTTGTTTTATGTGATCCTTATTTCTTTTATTTAGAATTTTACTTTACAGTAAAAACAAAACTTGTGAAGAATTTTGACACTATGTTCCTTAAAATTGAAGTGAAATATAATGAGTTATTTTTTCCCACAACAATGTATCTATTATGAAACTTTTGTTTTTGACAAATGAAAGATATTGCAACAATCTATAGAGAATCTATTTTGTGATGACTATAGTTTTGAATCTAATGGATGAATATTATAATTTCTAGAATTTTTTTAAGTTGACCAATTTGAAAACGTTACATAGTTTAAACACATGTTTTCCTCCACCATGTATCTATCTTAATTTTTACTTAAAAGTAGAATGTAAAAATACCTTTTTGGACAGAACAATTTAAGGACTATGAATATAAATTTTCCATAATTTTCCACTCTGTGTTTTTATAGATATGGATTTTTCATTTCACTGAATCATAATCTCACCTAAAAATATTATGTAGTGATTTTTTTATAAAATTAAATAAAATTAGATAAGAGCAATGAAAATGAAAAAAAATTGTATCTAATGAAAGTAGATTCAATTTTTAAAATGTTAGTATCAATTATGAAACCAAATTCTAATTATTTGTAGGAGTCTTCTACCTCCAAAGATCAAGTAAGATGGAGAGAATTTGCAGTTTCTTGAAAATAGTCCCATTTTCAAGTTTTCGGTCGAAACCTAGTTTTTAACAAAATCCGTTAAAAATTATTGTTTTGGCCAAAAATACTTTCGACCGAAATATGCTTACCACAGGAAAATAATTCATCAGAAAAACATTCTACATGAATTTCGAGGGCACCGTTCAATTTGACGTACAAATTTTCGGTTGAAAATGTTTTCGGCCGAAAAAAATCCTAACAACATTTTTTAGGCCAAAAAATTGCCGCTGGGAATTTTTGAGACCTGATTGTCTCGAAAGTATTACCCATCTACATGAATTTACCCTATAAGAATTAATCAAGAAACATGGAAAAGTTAGTGGCTCTCCCAACAATAAATTGACCTTGGCATTGAGTATGCTAAGTGTTAATTTTTCAAAATCCCAACCCAGTTTCAGTCTCGCTGATTTTTCAGTCAAATTTAAATGCCAAACTCAGTTTCAGCACTGTTTCAGCATATGTTACAGCCCTATGTTTCAGCATATACTCACAACAATGTTTCAACATATGACTCAGCACCGTGTTTCAGCATCTGTTACAACATTGTGTTTCAGCTTCTGTTACAACACTGTGTTTCAGCATCTTCTACAGCACTGCGTTTCCGCATATACTCACAGCGGTGTTTCAGCATATGACTCAGCACTGTGTTTCATCATATAAAAACTTAACAGAAATAAATTTTAGAACTGAAACATGAGAATTCTGAACATTGTTTTCAAAGCAGAAATAAAATATCAGCAATATGCAAAACTCAGAAAATATAGACACAAAGATTTTCGGTCTAACTTCGACCCTAGAAAAACCCACAAGGGGAAAACCAGTTAGAGAGGGCTTTGTATTATTTATGAGCTTCTGAGAAATTCTTTTACAGCATATTCATCTTCAGATATTTACACAAACTTATCTAGACATTCCTGTAGCTTTGCTCCTCAATTTCTGAACCAGAAATTCGTACAACTGTACGACAATTAATGTTGTACGGACTGTCACAAAATTTGTGCCAAAACTCTGCTAAGATTGTACGGACTATACGAAAATACACTCAGAAATATATTACAGCAGTTACCTAAATTTTTGTGCCAACAAATGTTGTATGGCAGCCTTGGAATGCATGCTAATACTCTCAGAAATTGCAGCTGTTGTCCTCCTCAATTTCTGTGCAGATTACATGTTGTATGACCTCCACAAATCCGTACGGTACGGCCTATTCTTCCTTGCTGTCTGAAATCCGTACTTCTCTTTTCTTTGGGATGCGTTCTCTCCTTCAACAAATTCTGTCTCTTTTCTCAGCTCGACCTCTCTCTTGCTCTCTCTTGTTCTCTCAACAAGAATGCTGCAACTTTCTTGTTCTTGGCATCTCACCAAGAACCTCTTGGCATCTCACCAAGAGTCTCTTGCTTCTTCTTGCTCTTGGCAT
>ML777187.1:244142-274889 GCA_009831015.1 Picea engelmannii
CATCTCACAAATTAATTTGACTAAGACCCACATTCGACAATTTCTCCCCTTAGGCACCTAGGGAAGAGAAACACTTGCCTTGGTACTTTATTTTAATTAAAAATTCAAGACTGGTAGTGATATTTCTTGTAAGGGGGTTAGAATGCAAAGGAATGGGTCAAAAACCCACTTGTCCTAAGTTCGGGTGCTAATGCGCCCAAGATTAATCGAAAAGAAAGTCTGGACGGCTAGGATCGCGGCGCCCGGATCAACGGCGCAGGTGTGATTCTGGACCCCCCCCCCGCCTTTCTACCTTTAAGCGAGGGGGGGGGGGGTCCGGAATCCAGGGCACACCTCTTCGACGGCCCAGATCAACGCGCCCGGATCAACGACGATGAAGGAAATTCCGGACCCCCCTTGCCTTTCTACCTTTAAGCGAAGGCGGGGGGTCCAGAATCAGACTCGCAACTTTCCAACGGTTGAGATCTTAGTGCCTGAATCGACGGCGCTCGCACGATCCACATCATCCTCAGCTGCTCTGTGTTTAAGCGCGCGTGGGCCCTTCTCCCATCATCTCACCTTCCAACCGCCATTCTCCTACCGCCATGTGTCATCCATCTACCTCTCCTCTATGGTCTGCATGGCCTTCCTCCCTTCTCATCATCCACACACCATCCGCCACGCGTCCCCTTCCCTCCACATCAGCCTCCCACCAAAATGTGTCCACCACATCCGCTCCCCATGTAGCCTCTCTCATCCCCTCATCGCTTCTTTCTCCACTCCCCGCTGTTTTGGCCCTATCACTCCATTCCCGTGCCCCACTGTCGGCACTGGCCTCCACGCATATCTTTTGAGCCAATCGGTTCCTCCAGGTGGCAACGCAAGAGGCTCTCCACGTCCCGAAGGTGCCGAGTTGGCCAGGTCGGCCTCAGTCCCGATGAATCAGTTATTGAAGTGGTTGGTGGTGGTTAGACATCTCCTCCGCCATAATGGGAAAGCACGACAATGAATTAAAGGCACGTCGATTCGCCGTTGGAACTGTCAAAGAACCAGGTTGCGTCTGACATAAGTCGCATGACCTCTCAGATGTTGACTGTCAGAAGCCATGCAGATGCAAAGCTTTCAATGCAGTTTCTTGATTTTGCTGTTGTTGTTGTTCTGAGTATATGAAGGCGTTTTCGCCATTTTTGTAGCTATCGATGGTTGAGCTGAGCTCCCGGTTGTAAATCTTTAATGAAGCACTGATACTCTGGTTATGTATGCACTCTTGAGACTTCTTACCTGATGAATGCCAGTTTCTTTTACGTCTTTGTTACACTGTGTTAGAATTGCTCGGAATTGGAGGATCCAGTCGAGCTATAGCTGTTATAGGATGATGTTGGATAGGATCACTGTAGCAGTTATGATGTTTGTAGCCATTTCTTGTGGTTTTCCCAGTGCTGAGTGACTTGGAATTGGAGGATCCAGTCAAGTCTTCCTCGGTTTCTTAAGACCCTGAACCAAGCGGATCTTGCATTTAGTGTCTTTCTTCTGCAAATAGCCATAAGCCTGTTGCCCAAAGTTGTTTGTTCATTTTCCTCACTAAGTCTTCCATCTACTCACCCTTTTATCAACCCACTAGATGAAGTTGGATCAAGACCTCCTTTGTCACCATATGTACCAGACTCAGTCCCCGAGTTAGAGTGATATCTTCCTGAGTTTTCCTCCATTAGATCACCCCTTTAAAACAAATCGTGACATTAAAATGATGGGCGACGGGCTCTGCTCCTGCAAGCAATCCAGGAGTGACTTCCGTCGCCAAAATTTATGGCGTCGTTGCCGTGGACGAAGTTGAATATTTTCCCCGGGATTGAATGAAAAAGACAACTGATTCTGAAGGTGCATCAGATATCAGAACTTGAAGATTGCTACTGTGCACCTGGCGACTCCATTGTGATGACTCCGCTAAGGAGAACCTGCACTATCAACTGTGGCTTTGAGAGGCAGACATACGAGGTCTAACCCACACTTGCCTTTAGGTACACCAGAAGCTGACGCAGAAGCAGTACACAGGAAGGGAAAAAGATCTGCAAAAGAAGTTTCCATTGATGAAGCAGGTAATACGCCCTCCCCTTCTGTGAAAAATCCATTTTCTTATTCACAACTTCCTAGTCGTCCTTTTTCCGAAGTCCCCCGTTCTCTAAATTTCGGGAGTGTTCCTGCTGAGTTTTCTCCTCCTGGTTTGGTATCAGAAAGAGAAATCCTTGTCACTCCCTCCTCCCTGGAGGTCTTGCCTCATCACAGACCTCGAGCTTCCAGAGGTTTCACCACCCCTCCTTTTGTTGTTACTGCTGCACAGAGAGAAGCGTCTGCACACTCAGGTCCCTTGGCTTTCTCTCTATTTTCCCCGTTGTCTCCTCCAAGAATCTTTGTTCCGACATCTCCCGTTCATACTCCTTCTCCTCCGATTTCTCCTCTACCTAATATCCCTATGGCTGGTGCTAATCCCCCTCTGAACATAATGGATGCCATAATTGCTACCAGATATGATCCATTGATTCTACCCCATCCTCTAAACCCCCTCCCTGCTGGAGACTATTTGAAATATATGCCCAAGTTCAGTGGCGAGGGAGGCGAGGGAGATGTAATGGCTGAAGAGCACCTAGCTTCTTTTTACAGCTATGCAGACAACTTGAATATCGAGAGTGAAGATGTCTGGATGAGAGTCTTTGTCCAGATCCTAGATGGAGAGGTGAGGAAATGGTTCTGGGGACTAGCCCCTGGATCTATTGCTGGCATTGAAGCCTTGGATAATGTTTTCCTGAGGCAGTGGGGAGATAGAAAAGATTATATGTATTACATGACAGAGTTTGGGTCTCTGAGGAAGATGCAAGGGGAGTCTGTCTCAGACTTCTCAAAAATATTTAATAAGATGAACAACAAGATTCCTGCAGAGATTAAACCTTCGGAGGCCTCTGCTCAAATTTCCTATGTTGGCGCATTTGACCTTGATTTTTGTCTCATGTTAAGAGAAAGAAGAGCCACCTCTTTATCTCAGATGCAAGATGCAGCTATAGAAGTGGAATCCAACATATTGGAAGCTGACAAACTGAGAAGCCAGGCCGACACAGACAAAAGAAAGGAAAAGTCAGAAGCCTCAACTTCCGGCCCATCACTGCCCCACCCTCAAGTAAATGAGATGACCTGAGTTATGAACCTCCTTAAAGAAGAGGTGGATAGGTTGAAGGTGGAGAGGAAACAAATGAACAAGGGCCCTTAGAGCACCAAGAATAGGGCAGGCTTCAGAAGGCCAAATAATTTCACTCCAACTATGAAAGAAAGAGACAGAGATGACCAAAGAATTCAGTCTCCCTTCCAGAACAATTTTTTGGCTGATGAAGAAGAAGGGGAAGCAGACGAGCCTGAGCATAAAATCCACAGTGTATAAGTCACTCCCCCTTTCCCTCATCTGACCCAATCAGCATATGAAGAGTCTCTCATGGATAGTCAGCTGAACGAATTCAGTAAAGGAGACAAAGCTAGGGGCGGTCGAGGAAGGTACAACTTGAGGTCCGACAAAAGAGCAGCAACACTTAATGTTCCTGAGCCATCCAATAGAGTAGAGAAGCCTGCCAATGAGATAACGGATGCTCAAAGAGGTAAGAAGGCCCAACCCCTCTCTCCCATTGTCCAAAATCATGTTCCTGAAATTAGAGAAATCCAAAAGCCCTTGTCTTCTTTCAATTTCGAACATGAGGTTCAAAAGATCAGAATTCCTGTGCCCCTCACCGAGCTAATCAGACATGGGGAATTCAAAAAACGCTTCTCTGAGCTGCTGAAATCTGAAGCCTCATATCCTCTCACAGACTCCATAAACCTCCAAGATGAAAGGCCTGCAGTTGTCCTAGGTCCCATGGTAGAAGACAGAGATGATTCATCCCCTCCCTTCTACACTTCCCTGAACATACATGACAAGGTACTGCATAATTGCCTTATGGATTCAGGGGCCTCCCACAACCTCATGCCCAAAGCCGTCATGAAAGAATTAGGACTGGAAGTCACCCGAGCTTATCATGACCTTTATTCTTTTGACTCCCGAAGGGTTCAATGTTTGGGAGTGATTAAGGACCTAGTAGTCTCTTTGTTTCAGCTTCCCATGAAGAGTATTGTCATGGATATTGTGGTAGCCGATGTCCCCCCTAAGTTTGGCATGTTGTTGTCAAGATCCTGGATAAAGAGACTTGGAGGGACGTTACAGATGGATCTCACATATGCCACCATTCCAATCTTTAGAGGGGAACATAGGAGACTATACAGAGAAGCCCAGCTAGCCTACATTGTCAGTGACGAGGCCAACCCTACCAATCATCCCATCTATGCCTTAGACACTGATTTAGGCTCCAGTTTACTACAGCTCACCCACACCCCTGAGGCTCCTTTACAGATCAGAAAGAAGCCCATTCTTAATCAGGAGACCTCCCCTCCAACCACCTCTGTTTGGAATATGTTCTTTGATGGAGCCTCCTCCAGTATGGGTGCAGGTGCCGGAGTGATATTTATATCACCTTGTCATGAGACCATCTCTCTGTCATACAGGCTAGAATTCGAGGTCACCAATAATGTGGTAGAGTATGAAGCTCTGGCTTTGGGATTAAGAGCTGCAAAAGAAATGGGAATCAAGGAGATGGTTGTGTTTGGTGATGCATAATTGATTGTCCAGTAGGTCAAAAATGTTTATCAGACTAAGCATCCTCAGCTCAGGAATTACAGGAACGAGGTATGGGACCTGGTTGATGATTCCTTCCTGGCTTTTAACATTTCCTACATTCCAAGGGAGGAAAATGCCTCGGCCGACTGTTTAGCTTTCACAGCTAGTGTGCTCGAAGTTCCCACATCGTCCACTGCCGGGTCTGACGTTGAAATAAAATGCAGACCTTCTATACCAGACAATGTCAAACAATGGAAGGTGTTTGAAGATGATCAAGAAATTGAGAAATTTCTCCAGTCCATTGATGACTTTTCCACAATGCACATAGATGAGAATCCTGAAGAGGAAGATGACCATCACCCTGGGGAATTTGTGAATAAAATTGTTGATCATCGGATCATTCAGCTACCGAGCAATCACATTCTGAGAAGACTGATCCCGTTAGAAAGATTGTTCGATGGGAATGATGTGGCAGTAAAAGGTAAGGTTTCAGGTGATGATGATGACACAACTGAATGCAACATAGGCACACGTGAGGAGCCAAATTTTGTCAAGCTGTCAAGAAGTTTGACCGAGGGGCAGAGGATCGAATATATCAAGTTGCTGAAGGAGTTTGTTGATGTGTTTGCACGGACCTACAAAGACCTAAAAACGTATGACACATCAGTCATCGAGCACAATATCCCACTAAAAGAGGAGGCTAAGCCATTCAAGCAGAAGTTGAGACAGATAAATCCCATGTTGCTGCCTGTCATGGAGAAAGAGGTAAAGAAGCTGTTGGATGCCAAGATCATTGTCCCCTTGAGATATTCTAAATGGGTGGCCAATTTGGTCACGGTGAGAAAGAAGAGTGAAGAAATCAGACTCTGTGTCGATTTCAGGAACCTGAACAGAAGTTCGAGGAAGGACAATTATTCCCTGCCCAACATGGAACACATTTTACAGAGGGTCACTGGCGCATCCAGGATGTCCATGATTGATGGTTTCTCTGGATATAATCAGATATCAGTCATGCCTGAGGACAGAGAAAAAACAACCTTCATCACTCCTTGGGGCACATTCATGTATGCCAAAATGCCTTTCGTACTGATGAATGCAGGAGCAACGTTTCAGCGAGCCATGGACATAGCCTTCATCGGGGAGAAGGACCAGTTTGTGGTGATATATCTGGATGACATCACAATCTTCTCTAAGACTGATAAAGAGCATTGTTGTCACTTAAAGAGAGTTTTCCTGAAATGTCGGAGATATGGCCTATCTTTAAACCCCAAGAAATCACTGTTTGCTATGCAGGAGGGAAAGCTACTAGGTCACATAGTGTCAGCAGAAGGAGTAAGGATTGACCCAGGCAGGGTGGAAGCGATTCAGGCCCTGTCACTTCCCCGGTCCAAGAAAGAAGTTTAGGCATTTTTGGGGAAGGTCAACTTTATGAGGAGATTCATCTCGAACTTCACCGAGCTGATGAAACACATTACATCCATGCTCAGGAAGGGCCATGAAATAAAGTGGACTGCTGAATCCAGGGGATATTTTGCCCAGATAAAGAAAGCATTGACTCAGGCACCTGTGCTAATCAGTCCCGATTATTCTAAAGATTTCCTGATTTTCTTATTTGCTTCTGATGACTCAATAGCAGCAGTCCTATTGCAGAGAAACGATCAAGGGTGAGAGCATCCCATTGCCTTCTTCAGCAAGGCATTGAGAGATGTTGAACTCAGATATGAGGTCATGGAAAAAAAGACCTATGCATTGGTGAAAGCTGTCAAAGCTTTCAGAATCTACGTTTTGCACTCAAAAATCACTGCATATGTCCCTTCAACTTCTGTGAAGGACATCCTTATATAGCCTGACATAGATGGGAGAAGGGGCAAATGGATATCTAAGATCCTCAAATTTGACCTGGAAATTAAGCCTACCAAGATGATAAAGGGGCAAGGTTTGGCCAAGTTATTGGCTGAATCCAATTAAAAAACTCTGGAGATTAACTGCATCAATGAGCAAGCTGAGTCATCCAACAGTAATTCCCAGATCACCATACCACTAGCAGCATGTCCCTAGTACAGGGACATCTTGTACTTTCTGCAGGAATTAAAGCCCCCTGATGGACTGGGAAAGAGTAGGGCCAGAGCTTTAAAGATCAAAGCGGTCAAATACTGCCTCATTGACCGAGCCTTGTATTGGAGAGACCCTCTGGGGATATTATTAAGATGTCTGGACCCGTTGCAAGCGCAGAAAATGATGTTCAATTTTCATAGTAGTCTCTGCGGAGGTCATCATTTTTGGAAGACCACAGCCCATAAGATCCTCCGGGCTGGGTATTATTGTCCTACTTTGTTTACTGATGTCTGCAGAGAAGTCAGGGCTTGCGTCAAATGCCAGAAGTTCTCAGGTAAGCAGCAACCTAAATCTCTGCCCTTAAAGCCTCTAGTAGCTTCAACACCTTTTCAGCAGTGGGGATTTGATTTCATCGGAGAAATTCATCCTCCCTCAAGTGGCCAGCATAGATGGATCCTCACTGCAACTGATTATTTCACCAAGTGGATAGAGGCTGTCCCCACCAGGAGCACTTCTCACAAAGTAATCATCAGCTTCTTGGAAGACATCATAGCCAGGTTTGGCTGCCCAAGTAAGATTGTCACTGACAATGCCTCCCCGTTTAGGTCTGAGCCTATGATCAAATTTTGTGAACAATTTGGGATTTCATTGGTTCACTCTAATCCATACTATCCTCAAGGAAACGGGCTGGCAGAGTCCTCCAATAAAAGCCTGATCAAGCTTATCAAAAAGCTACTGAAGGACAATCAAAAGGCCTGGGACTCGAAGCTCAAATTTCCTCTCTGGGCTAATCGGGTGACAACCAAGAAATCCCTGGGTCTCTCACCTTTCCAACTTGTTTACGGAATAGAGGCCATTTTTCCCACTCAGCTTGCCTTACCTGTGGCAAATTTCCTCCAGGTCCTTGAAGGAGAACCTAATCATGTACTCAGAAGGATTCATCAGATGGTGGAAGTGCAGCAGATCAGAGAACAGGTCATGGACAGAGCCCACAATCATCGGCAGAAGATCAAGCAGGCTTTTGACAGGAAGAACAAAAAGAAGGAATTCAAGTAGGGTGACCTGGTACTCAAGTGGGACGCGCCCAGGTAAGACAAGGGAAAACACAGTAAATTTGACACCCTCTGGTTGGGGCCTTTCAAGATCCTTGAAGCATATTCGAACAACACATACAAGTTACAGGATCTGGAAGGAGAAGAAGTTTTTAATGGCCCAGTGAATGGGCATTTCTTGAAAAAATATTTTCTGTGAGCCACAATTGGCTCTTTTTGTTTTGTTTTGTAAATATTCTTTCTGTTTTGTTTTTCGGACTAATAAATGACTCCATAGCCCAACAACAAAGGCACTGAATCTGCAAAAGAGTTCTTAGAGCATCACAGGGATGACTCTATCCCCCATGGAGCCAGATGTTAGCGATATTTCTTGTAAGGGGGTTAGAATGCAAAGGAATGGGTCAAAAACCCACTTGTCCTAAGTTTGGGTGCTAATGCGCCCAAGATTAATCGAAAATCAAGTCTGGACGGCTAGGATCGTGGCACCCGAATCAATGGCGCAAGTGTGATTCCGGACCCACCCCGCCTTTCTACATTTAAGCGGGGGGGGTCCGAAATCCAGGGCGCACCTCTTTGACGACCCAGATCAGCGCGCCCAGATCAACGACAATGAAGGAAATTCCGGACCCCCCTTTCCTTTCTACCTTTAAGCGGAGGGGGGGGTCCAGAATCGGACTCGCAACTTTCCAACGATTGAGATCTTAGTGCCTGAATTGACGGCGCTCGCATGATCAACATCATCCTCAGCTTCTCTGTGTTTAAGTGTGCGTGGGCCCTTCTCCCGTCATCTCACCTTCCAACTGTTGTTCTCCTGCCGCCATGTGTCATCCATCTACCTCTCCTCTATGGTATGCATGGCCTTCCTCCCTTCTCATCATCCACACACCATCCGCCACGCGTGCCCTTCCCTCCACATCAGCCTCCCACCAAAGTGTGTCCACCACATCCGCTCCCCATGTAGCCTCTCTCGTCCCCTCATCGCTTCTTTCTCCACTCCCCACTGTTTTGGCCCCGTCACTCCATTCCCATGCCCCACTGTCGACGCTGGCCTCCACGCATATCTTTTGAGCCAGTCAGTTACTCCAGGTGGCAACGCAGGAGGCTCTCCACATCCCGAAGGTGCCGAGTTGGCCAGGTCGACCTCAGTCCCAATGAAGCAGTTATTGAAGTGGTTGGTGGTGGTTAGACATCTCCTCTGCCATAATGGGAAAGCATGGAAATGCATTAAAGGCACGTCGATTCGCCGTTGGAACTGTCAAAGAACCAGATTGCGTCTGACATAAGTCGCACGACCTCTCAGATGTTGACTGTCAGAATCCATGCAGACACAAAGCTTTCAATGTAGTTTCTTGATTTTGTTGTTGTTGTTGTTCTGAGTATATGAAGGCGTTTTCTCCATTTTTGTAGCTATCGATGGTTGAGTTGAGCTCTCGGTTGTAAATATTTAATGAAGCACTAATACTCTGGTTATGTACACACTCTTGAGACTTCTTGCATGATGAATGCCAGTTTCTTTTACGTCTTTGTTACACTGTGTTAGAATTGCTCAGAATTGGAGGATCCAGTCGAGCTATAGCTGTTATAGGATGATGTTGGATAGGATCACTGTAGCAGTTATGATGTTTCTAGCCAGTTTTTGTTGTTTTCCCAGCGCTGAGTGACTTGGAATTGGAGGATCCAGTCAAGTCTTCCTCGGTTTCTTAAGACCCTAAACCAAGCAGATCTTGCATTCAGTGTCTTTCTTCTGCAAATAGCCGTAAGCCTGTTGCCCAAAGCTGTTTTTTCATTTTCCTCACTAAGTCTTCCACCTACTCACGCTTTTATCAACCCAGTGGCTGAAGTTGGATCAAGACCTCCTTTGTAACCATATGTACCAGACTCAGTCCCCGAGTTAGAGTGATATCTCCTCGAGTTTTCCTCCATTGGATCACCCCTTTAAAACAAATCGTGACATTAAACTGATGGGCGTCGGGCTCTGCTCCTGCAAGCAATCCAGGAGTGACTTCCGTCGCCAACAAAGACTAAGTTACTTTCTACATCTCTCATAATAGGAAAATCATCTTGTTTTCTCCCTAAACCCATCAAGTTCCTACAAACAAAGGATAGGATATAAATATCTATCCTGAGAAAATAGATAAGAGAAGTTACCATGAAGGTGAATGTAAAAGCTAAAGTTCACAACAAACACAAAATTTCATGTGGATGTTGATAAACAAGAAGGCTCTTACATGGGATAAGGTGCAAAAGGGAATCTTTCACGAACCTAGAAGATGTTGTCTATGCATTCAAGAAATTGAAACTAACTACCATCTTGTCCTTTCTTGCAATTTAAGTTTAGAATTTTTGAGAGAGGTAAATATAAGCAGTAGTCTAAACGTTCTACAAAATGACTCTTTTAGGACTATATTTTTTGGGGACATTTGCCCGAAATATGGTGATAAATTATTATATCCACAGATTTAGTGATTATTTATGTATAATCGCAGTGCCCCAAGGGTTTTTCAACATGTTCAATCTATTTCTTCATTTAGAAATGGATTTTAAATAACAAAAAATAATGATTTTGTGGAAATTTAAATCATCGGATTCCTGCGAAAAAAGCCGTTAATTATTGGACTATTCAATGCTTGGTCAAGAAAAAATATAGAAAAAGAACTAAAAGTTTAGTGGTCCAATCCTCCAAACTCAAATTTTAAATCACTTCCTCCTACAATTGCTTGGAGGATTTGAATAACCATAAATTAATCCCTCTTCGAAGAGAAGGACCCAATTCCTTAAAACTTTTTCCTTCAAAGAGTAAATATTATTTCAAAGTTTCCTCAACACTCTAAAATTTCCCATTCTAATAAGACATTGTTAGACCTAGTCAAAGAGACATTCCATGGAACCTCTTCTATGGTAAATATTATAGAGATCGTCAATATGGAGGATTCTCCTTTCACTTGACCACTCCATTAGTATTTACTATTGGCAATGCAAATAATAACTTTCGTTAGATTATGGATCTTAAGATTTCTTTGCACATTCTGAAGGAAAAGGTCATTAAACATATACACATCTATGTTGATTCCATGAGAATTATCCAATTAATTAAATGAGCTTTAAAAATTCATAATTTCACATCGTTTTCATTATTTCAAGTGATAGAAAAAAATTCAAAATATTTATCTTATACTTTGATAGTGTCTCCAAGATGGGGAATCAAAAAAGATGATAGAATCTCCAATGTTAGAGTTTGATTGAACCAAGGCATATTGAAAATTGCAAAAAAAAAAATCATAAGATCTCCTCACATAATGTTTACATAAATCATGGTTGTAGGGAATAAGATATGAGTTTTGTATTCTTTTATTTGTAAATAGACCATTGTGATTTCTTACTCTAAGAAGTAATAGGATATGTTTTTTTTTCAATTAAAAACCATCGCTAAATATTTGTATTATATGCACATAAAATTTACAGCAGTCTCTAGTAGGGGTTTTCCTTGAGTGAAACTAAAACCCCTGCGAGTAAATATTTGTACCATATGCACATAAAATTTACAACAGTCTCTAGTAGGGGTTTTCCTTGAGTGAAACTAAAACCCCTAGGAGTAGAGAATCATCAAAATTGTTTATCAACATTCTGTAGGAAACTATAACCCTCGGGAATAGAGAATCATCAAAATTGTTTATGAACATGTTATAAAAGTTTTGTAACCAAAATTCAAAAAAAACTTAAAAAAAGGAGAGACTATAAAGCTGGCTAAACTGCCCATGATTGTGCATGTTATAAAAAAATCTAAGAAAGAAATTGATCCAAGTATGTATGTTGGAATGGCATATATAAGACGGAATGTGTTGTAACCTTTAAGAGGAACATAAATTGTAAAATGAGGAGAAATTTGTAAAATGGTACAGAAAAAATTCGGCTAACTAGATTTAAATACACGGGGAGAGAAACTAGAAGCCACCATTATGTTGTTCGGACTTTGTAAATATACACCTCCATAAACAGAATCAATAGCTAACTGATAATCACCCCATAGAGCGAAAGAAATCGTTGTTAACAAAATAAAAATTCAATATATTCAAAAAGAACCGTAAACAATCAAAATATGATATAATAAAAGTGAGAAACTAAACTATTCCGGATCGTCTTCCACATGCATGAGCTCCCATACTGATTATATTAGAACAACGAGAGCATGAAACCAGTAATATTTACCCACTTTAATTTAATTAGAGTGGCAACATGAAAACGACTAACGTATCTATCATTACACGGGAAAAAAAATTAATTACAAATACATTGAAATACGATTGAGTGGACTGTATGCAGCTATGTTATTAGTAGAAGCAGTTGAATCCCTGTGGTAGTTCAGTGACGCCCGAAGTTCCTCCAAACACTTCAATGAAATGATTTTGGATTCGGAGAAGTGATTGAAGGAACTCCCGTTATTGAGAGCCAGCTGTGAGTGATGATGACGAAGGTTCGTCGTTGTGGTCAATGTGGATGGATAACAGGAGGGATGATCATCTTCTTAAATATTATTCTCTCTTTGTCATTCTAATAACTTTAGGAATGATGGTTGAAACTCTAAATAACACATATATTCATTCATTTCACTTGGACGAAAGTCTATTTACCTCACTACATTCAATGAATGAACTTGGTTCAATATCAACCATTATTCCATATTCTCTTTAGTTCAACTTGTACGATTTAAATGTAGGGATGGCCCAGATTTGAGTAACGTTGGCAAGGTTTTAGCTATGTTTATCCATGGTCATTACATCGAAAGAACCTTTCTACATTCCATTATGATTGAGATGTGTAATTCTTTCCATGATGGACATGGGGTTGGCAAATGGAATTTCAAAAAAAAATCTTAATAACAAAAAATATTTCAATGTGGGTTATAAATAAAATATTTCAAAATGCATTTTAAGTAAAATAATTTTATATCAAATCGATATATAGAGATGCCTAATTCCTTCAATGCTTAATATGGAGTTGACATGTGGCATTTAAAAATATATTAATAAGAAAAAAATATTTTCAATGTGAACCATAAATAAAATATTTCTATGTGGATTTTTAAGCACTAGCAAGCTCTGCATCTAGGGTTTCTTGAAACCTGCCGCACACCATGGCTTCGTCGGTGGGGGAGGTGGGGACCCCCCAAGCTCTCCTCGACCTCTATATATCGTTGTTTTTCAAAATCGGATTGCATCATATGCAAAATCCATGAAACAAGCTTCAACAAGATTTGTGAAGAAAATGGAGAAAATCCCAAAATTTCCTCTTCATCATACATTAGCTTGATGAAAATAGTCTCATTGGGAAATTTATAGGCCTATGGAGTTCCCCCAAGGCCATGCATCACTGGCTAGTTCTAAACTGGAAGAAGATGATCTAGGGCTAAGTCTCCTCGACTTTTTGTGGTAAGGGTTTTTTTGTTTTTATGTTCCAAAAAAAGAAGAAGATAGGGATCTAATATTTTGTAGTGGCCTCTATTTCATGGGATCTTGAGGAATGTATCTAAACAAATGGACCGCATATTTCAACACATAATATGACATCCCCTCTATATTTCGGTCTGGGTAAGACTCACATTTCTCCGTCTGCATTGTTGGAATGGTGAAACCCTAAGAAATATAGGAAACTCCTTCGAAAAATATATTGATCGTGCCAAACCATGAGATGACCTTCAAGCATGTGACAGAATATGTATAGAGGTAGATCTGAAAAAAGGACTACCATAGTCTATTCAACTAACCTTTGATAGTTGGTCATACATTCAACAAGTGGACTATGAACAAATTATGTTTAAGTGCAACACCTGTCATGAATATGGACATTTTTCTAAAAGATGTTTTCAAGTGAAATCATCCCAACCAGAGGAGAAAAATTAGGAACAATGGAAGCAACCACAAATAAAGAAAACCACAGGAAAGACAACAACAACTCCCCAAACTCATGGAAAAGGAGAAAAATCATCTTCTCCCAACACTCAAACCCCAAGCCAGTCAAAATAGGTATGAGAGTCGTGTAGTTCTTAAAGAAATTGTGGAAAAAACTATGGAAGCCCAGAAGGGAAATGAAATGACAAATCAAAAGCTCCAAATAAAGATGACTGAAATGGAAAAGCAAAGGAATCTCAACCCTCGAGTAGAGGTGAGCCTCACCTAACAATTGTGCCCTCCCATCCTTCGACAGAGATCCCATTAAACTATGAGGAATAACATCAAGGAAACTCTGAAAGTGACTTGAAACCCAAAATTACCCATCCCACTACAACAAGGAAATTCACACGAAATACTAACAGAAACAAAATGGAAAAGGAAGCATATATGTTAAAAGAACTAGGAATTCAAACTACCATGGGGGAAGCCCTTAGAAAAGAGGTCAAGTCAGGAAAATCCCATAACACTAATGGTGTATCCTCCCATCCCTTTAAAGGGGGGGCACACAAAAGCATAGGTAAATAACGAAAGTAGACTCCTGGAACTCTAGAGGTCTAAGGAGCAAGGAAAAAAAAGAAGAAGTCGGAAAATTAATAAGAGTAAAAAAGCTCCTAATCCTTCTACTCCAGTAGACTAAGATGAGCAAGAAGGAAGCTCTCTAGGACAAACAACGAATTCAGAATGTAGGAAATGGTAAAGCGATAAGTTCCAAAGGTGCATCGGGAGACTTATGCATAATGTGGAATACAAAAGTTTTGAAACTGTTGGAATGTCAAAAATCTCAAAGTTGGTTTATGGTAACTCTCTCCATTATTACGACCCGTATGAATCTCTCCATTATCAATGTCTATATTCCAAACAATTATTGGGAAAAAATTTAATGTTGGGGTTCTATTTTAGATCTAGCAAAAGTAAACCCTCTCCATAACCTTATCATTGTGGGGGATTTTAACATCACAATAATCCTTAAAGAAAAACGAGGGGGATCAATAGTGAGAGACCAATTTAGGGAAAAAATGTATGATCTCATACCGAATCTAGAAGTATATATGATGTTCCCCCGGACAAGGGATCATTTACTTGGAACAACAAAAGGGAAGGCCTTGACTACATTGCTACCAGGCTGGATCATTTCTTAATTAGCAACTCCTTCCTACCATTGCTGGAAAACAATTCCTCTTCAATCCTCCCTTAGGCAGGTTCAAATCATCGCCCAATATTCTTGGCCTTTTCTCGTGAGACCAATTGGCTACCCATTCCCTTCAATCTCAACCCTTTATGGATGGACCATCATAATGCTTTCGCCCTAGTCGCTCGTACTTGGTCCCAATGAATTTATGGCTCCCAATGCACATATAGGAACAAAACCTAAATCTCACCAAATCTCCCTCAAATATTGGGCTAAAATTTTCTCACGCCCTATTCATCTCAAAGTAATGGAAAAAAAACTAAATCTAGAAGAAGTGCAAGAGGAAGTAGAAAGAATTGAAGTTCAAAAAAATGATCTAAAACTAGAGAATGAGGCACCTAGAGAATACATCCATGAACTATTAGAAGAAGAATCCATGTGGCAACTAAATTCTATAACCTTGTGGTTACAAGTGGGACATAAAAACATTGCTTTCTTCCATAGACAGGCTAAAGCAATGGAATGGATAAACCAGATAACAGAAATAAAAATGTTGTCTGCTGAAACTATAAGTGACCTTGAAAAAATAAAAAATCAAGCTACAAAGCAGTTCATTGAGTTTTAGTCTTGAGAGGGTGACATAGACAAAGATCTAAGTAATCTCTTTCTTTCCCATACCCCGCATATGATTTCACAAATGGATAATCTCAAAATAAACATGCCAATTAAAGAACATGAAATATTCAAAGTTATTCAACAGTTTCATCAAGATAAAGGTCTAGGTCCTCATGGGTTTACACTGGATTTTTATAAAATATCTTGGTCTATAATAAAATTTGATTTCATCATAATGCTCAGGTATGTCCAAAAATCAAATAGAATGGGAGGAGCTACAAACTCCTCATTATTGGTGTTAATCCTGAAAGAAAAAAGGGGTTGCCTCCTTTGATAGATTCCACCCAATCTCTCTCTATAATGTTTCTTATAAAATCATGTCTAAGATAATTTTTAATAGATTGAAACCCTTTCTTAATCCATTGATCCTCCCCAATAAAGGTGGTTTATTGTAGGAAGACAAATATGGGACAAATTCATCCTATTCGAGAAAGAAATCCACTCCAGTTTTAGTAGGAGGGAAGTAGGTATGGTTATCAAGTTGGACATGGCCAATGCCTTTGATAGAGTAAGTCATGATTTTCTCAAGGAAGTGATGCAAAAATTTGTATTCGATCAAACATTCATCTCCTGGTTTGGTTCTTGTATAACTAGTCCCTAGATCGCTCCCATGATAAATGGCATACCAACCCCTTTCTTCAAATCCTCCAGAGGTTTAAGATAGGGATGCCCCATTTCCCCCATTTTTTATGTTCTCATGGATGAATCCCTTAACAAAAAAATAGTTTGGGAATGCAAAAATGGTTCAATCCCCAAGATCTGTATTACAAGAGGATTCAAGATAATCAATCACTCCCAATTCACATATGACATTCTTTTACTCAATGGAGCATCTAAGGTCATCGCAAGGAGAATAAAAAAATTCTTAGACAACTTCATCATGGTTTCAGGAGGAAACACAAACAACCACAAAAGTCAAATCTATGTGTGGAACATCAAGGATCAATGACTAGTAGGGATTTCGCAAATCCTTGGCTTTCATGTCTCAAATGAATGGAAATCCTTTAAATACCTCGAGTTTCCAATATGCCTAAAGTCCTTCCCTCCATGTCACCTTGCTCACCCCACTCCCCCAATTCTAATCCTCCTCCCTCTCCTCTTCCCTCCCCCAACACCCATCGTCCTCCCTCTTTCGCCCACTCTAACACGTCAACACCTCAAGAGGCTCCCAACATTTCAGTTGAGGCGACTGCTCCATGTACGAACAACTTGTTGAAGGCTCCCTGCATTAAAAGTGTAGGCCTCCTTGTCAAGAATCCAAGTTTGGAAAACACCATCTCCTCCAACAACATGGACAACGATTTCGGTGGCTACCCAGTTATTGAAGAAAATCCTCTGGATGGCCCTTTTTCTTGATGCTTAGGCCTCTGTTCTACTTTCAGTTTCTACTTTCGGTTTTTTTTAACATTTGCAAGTTTTTCTGGTCTTTTGTCAGCAAGCACATAGACAATTAAACTCATTTTTTTGGTAAGCCTAGTTTCCCATCAAGGGTAGGCAGAATTCACAAATCTCTACGCCCCTGGTTTCCCACTAAGGGCAAGCCCAATTTGTTTCCACTCTCAGGGACAATCATTGTGTTTTTTACTATATTTTTACTGTATTTTAATATATTATCACCTGAACTTACAAAAAGAAAAGATACTACAAGGAGGTGGTCATCCATAATTTAGGTAACTGCAAAGAAGAAAATCAACATTGCTAAAATAATAATAAACTCTCACGAGATACATACTAAAAGTGGGCGTTGGACGATTCTCAAAACATTGTGTGATGAATGAATATGTCATCTCTGTGAAAGTAAGAGGGTAGAAGATGAAAAACACTTCCTCTTAGATTTCCCTGTGTACACCCATATTAGACCCCAATTTAAAAATATTTTCCACAATATAGGCCTTCATAACCTCCTAAGTCATCAAAAATATGGTGATCTTGGAATGCTTCTATCAATGTTTTTTGAGCATAGAAATACAATTTTAAAGAAATGTAAGTAATCTCTTACTTTCTTGAGGTCCAATAGATGAATTGGTCTCACTGGAAATTAATCATCATCGTTATCATCATTATATATATGTGTGTGTGTGTTTTTGTAATCATTTGAAAGTTAATAAATTCATATGGTTAAAACATTTGAATAGTGGGTTGGTTGTAATGGTGATGCGCAATTCCTTGCATGCTCAACATGGAGTTGACAAGTGGCAACATAATATATATATATATATATATATATATATATATATATATATATTAAGATCTAGTGTACATACATGTTAACAACCAATTTATTATGTAACTAGGGGCATCAAATCCCTCTCACATTTCTTCAAGTTTTTTAATATAAAGAAATGTTTGTATCTACACATAATAAATAATAAATCCATTGTTAAGATGGATCTACATCGATGGTAAAAATCTACACTAATATTAATATTCCTATCTATAATGAATATGTTAAAATACAACTTATTAAATTTAACTTTCAATATGTTGGAATTTAAATGTAACATGATTTAAATTCAAAAACATATTGTCCAACAACAATGTACTTGAAAACTGAATGTGTTGTCAGTTTTTTTCTTCCTACTTTAACTTTAACTTTGTGGAGATTATGTGAGAATAATGTCAAAACTTTAGAATGTTTATAGATCTTTTTTCGTGAGTTGTTTTACTATTGTTTAATTTTAGATGATAAGAGGTTTTAGAGCCATACTTCTTGGATTTGGTTGCTTGTTTATTGGTGAGCTTTCCAACTATAAATGTAATAGGGTTTTACTTCTCATGAATGAATTGTGATGAACATTTTTTCTCACAGTTTCTATAGGATTAT
This sequence comes from Picea engelmannii, assembly GCA_009831015.1. Lineage (NCBI taxonomy): Eukaryota > Viridiplantae > Streptophyta > Pinopsida > Pinales > Pinaceae > Picea > Picea engelmannii. The sequence goes on from ML777187.1 coordinate 262,492, forward strand.
TCTCGTTGTTACGCCGAAAGGCGTACACCTATTGATAATGGGTAGATTTAATAGGGGTTTAGTGTTTAATAAGTTTTCTATGGACATGATTAAATATGGCTGAAATATTTTTAGTAGTCACACAAAATAAATGGCTGTGATTTCAATCATTAACTTCCTAGCTATTATAAAGACATCAGTTTATGTGTTTACTTTTTTACATTTACCTAATCATATTTAAAAATTACTTTGATATCTAATTGATTGCCACGTAAGTGATTAACAGAAATTAAAATATTAACACGAGATAAATGAAGCCCCACATTTTATTTGTTAATAGATAATAAAACTTAATATATTCTTTTAAAGATTTATTTCATCTTTAACCTTTGGGTGTTCACCAGCAGCTATTTTTGCTGCTGTGCTAGTTTATAATTTGGTATCAAAGTGTACGTGAGCTCATGTGAGGTTAAATATGTTGTGAGGAGCGACGATTTGAAAGTAAAGCCTTCGTTGTTTCCGTTGTTTCCATTGAATAAAAGATCATTTGGTTTGAATTATTCACTGGTGCATCCATTCATTTGCATTTACAAGAACATTGTCACTACCATAATGTTTTTTTGTACGCAACATGCTTACCATTGAATAGAGTCGTTGCTGCCACTTTTCAAATTTGGTGAAGGAGATTTATGTGTTTCATATTTGCTGCATAAATTTGCAAAATATTTACAAAAAAAAAAAATTACAACATTTGTACGTGATGCATGTGGAATTCTTGTAAACTTGTAAAGGATTGAAAAGGTAACTTGTAAAAATGTGTGTAATTCAGTTGAAGGATAGTTCAATCTGCTACCAGATTTAAGAGAATTCATAGACGTGTGAAGTTGCAGACGTGTGAAGGTGATGCCTTCTAGCAGACAAGGGCGACCTGTAGCAGAGAAGGAGCCTGCGTGGGAGGTAAAAGACAACAAAAACTAGCAACACTTCTTCGTTTTGAATTGGTTATTAAGCCCCTTTTGATAAGTTTGTTGAATTATTTGTGGTGAAAGATGGAAAACCCTCTTTCTGATTCTTATTTAAATGAATCCACCAAACTTGATGGTGAAAAATATGTTAATTGGAAATTTAAGTTGATAATGGTGCTTGAAGCCTATAATCTATGGACGATTGTGAAAGGAGACAAGTCCAAGCCCATAATTGATTCCTCAGTTCCAGATTGGGAAAAATGAGAAATGAAGGTGAAAGTGGTGTTGCGAATGTCCATAAAGGACAACATAATTCCTCATATAAGAGATAGTAAAACTTCCAAAGAGACATGTGACCTTCTCAAGGGTTTGTACGAAACCTCTAATGCAGACCAGATTTTATTATTAAAAACTAAGCTCTTATCTATCAAAATGGAAGTCAATGAAAGAATAAGTAATTTTGTATCCCAAATTAAATATTTAAGTGATAAGTTGGGTGATATCGGTGAAATGGGTTCCACTAGTGATTTAGTAAGTATTGCTTTGAAAGGTTTAGTACAAGATTATAAAGTCTTTATTTCAGCACTCTCTGCTTGAAAAACACCCCCTACTTTTGATGAATTGGATGGAATGAAGAATTATGATTGGAACTCAAGTGGCTCAGATTTGGCATTGATTGCAATAGGTAAAATATCATGCAGAGATAAAACATGGGACAAGAACAAAGGGAGGTTTCAAGCAAAGCAGAGAGTTATGGCACATCCAGATTCTTATGTTAATATAAGTATTGAATATGAATATTGTGGAAAACCCGAAAATATTGCTAAAGATTATTATAGAAGAAAGAATCATGAGTCAAATAAAATATATGAAAGGCATAATGGGAATTGTGTGCATAAAGACACCTTAGTCAATGAGGGATTTAAAAATCTTAAGTTGTTTATTTCTGAAGCTGCATTGTCTATTGAAACTGATCATGAGAATGCATGATTCATAGTTTCTGGTGCATCAACCCATATGTCCTGTCATAAAGAATGGTATGATAAATACTATGAAAACATTGATGGAACACACATTTATTTAGGAGACAACAAATAACTTAAAGTTCAGGGATATGGAGTAAAAAGAGTGAACTTACCTAATGGACAATTGAGACGGATTCATGATGTGATGTATATTCCTGGTATTAGAAAGAATTTAATATATGTTTCAAATATCACTGATTATAATTTAAAAGTGGAATTTGGTAAGCTGAGATGTGTTGTAAAATATGTCCATGATCACTACAAGATTGTTTTCACAGGTACCAGGGTTGGTGGATTGTATAAGTTGGATGTCCACAACAATGTCAACAGAAGATTTATGGAACCATGGGTATGGGCACCTCAAGTACAATGATTTGATGTTATTTCAAAGAAAAACAATGGTATAAGGTCTTCCTATTATGAAGAATGATAATTTTCCATTTGAAGCATGTGCACTTGGTAAGAAACATAGAGAGGAGTTTCGCATACATACAAAGAAAAGACAAATTGATATACTTGAATTAATTCATATTGATGTATGCAGACCTATGCAAACTAGGTCATTTGGTGGTGCTTCCTACTTTCTTAATTTTTTTTAATGATAGATCTAGATATACTTGGGCCTATTTCATAAGGAGAAAAAATTATGTATTTGAGTATTTTAAAGAATTCAGAACTATGGCTGAAAAAAAGACAAGCAAATGTATTACAATTCTCAGATCTGATTTGGGTGGTGAATATACATCAGGTGCATTTAAAATTTATTGTAAATTGAATGGAATCCAACAAAAAATTACAGTACCTCATATGCCTTAGAAAAATGGCGTCGCTGAGAGAAGGAACAAAACATTGGTGGAGTTTTCTCGCAGTATGCTTCAAGGTAAAAACATTTCTAATGGTTTATGGCCATAAGCTATTAATGTTGTTGTTTATATAAAGAATCAAAGTCCAACTAAGAGATTAGATTTTCAAACTCCATTTGATATTTTTCATGGTTATAAACCTGACGTCATTCATTTAACAATGTTTGGATCCACTGCCTTTGGACATATTCCAAAGGATGAGAGAAGAAAACTTTATGAAAAATCATTCAAGTGTGTTTTTATTGGGTATGGTACTAATAAAATAACATACAAATTATTTGATCCCGGTTCACATGAATTGTTTGCAAGTATAGATGTGTTGTTTCATGAGAATGCAGATGAAGGTGATACAATGAATGATGCATATGCTTGGAATAACACTAATGATGAGCATGTCCAAATAGATGCAATAGTTAAACAGGAACATGAACATGTACATGTTCAAGAAGGAAATAAAAGCAGTATGGACAATTCAAGTAGTCATGATTTATCAAGTGGAGAAGGTTCAAGAGAGAAAAGGAGATGAGACAAAAGCAGTGAAGGACCAAGGAGGTCATCACGACAAACTCATCCACCTATAAGATATAAATATTATGCATTGATGTCCCATGTAATGAATATTGTAGAACCTGTAAACTATGATCAAACTAAAGAACATGAAAAGTGGAAAAATGCTATGAGTGATGAATATGACTCTCTTATGAAAAAACAAACATGGGAATTAGTTCAACTGCATGAAAACATTGTCCCTATTGGAAGAAAATTGTTGTATAAATCTAAATTTAAAGCAGATGGTAGAATTGATAAACATAATGCAATATTAGTTGCAAAGTATATTCACAAAATCAGGGAATTGATTACGATGATACTTTTGGACCAGTAGCTAAATTGAATACAATTAGAGTACGTATTTCCTTAGCTACAAAACATAATTGGAAAATACATCAGTTAGATGTCAAATATTCTTTTCTAAATGATGATTTAAAAGAAGAGGTTTATTTGGTTCATCTTATTATGGTTTGTCAAGCAAGGACAGGAGCATCTAGTCTGTAGATTAAGGAAATCCTTATATGGTTTAAAACATGCATGAAGATCATGGTATGTAAAAATAGATACCTTCTTTTATCAGAATGGTTTTTTGAAAAGAAAAAATTATCCTAACTTGTATGTTAATAAAGATAAAGAAGGAAATGTTGCCTTAATATATTTATATATGGATGATCTCATTATTACAGGCAGTGCATGCAAGTTAATAGAAGAGACTAAAAGTCAGTTGCTTCAAGAATTTGAAATGAAAGAACTTGGTGAATTGCATTACTGTTTAGGACTTGAGGTTTGGAGAAATCCTGGTAAGACATTAATCACTCAAAGTAAATACACAAAAGAAATTCTTAGAAAGTTAAATATGAGTTAATGTAAAGAAATGTCAACTCCCTTAGAATAGAATGCAAAGTTATACAATGAGGATGGAACTAAAGAGGCAGATGATACTTTATATCATTAGTTGGTGGGAAGTTTGAACTACCTCATCACTACCAAACTAGACATTTCATACTAAGTGAGAATCCTTAGTGAGTTCATGCCTAAGCCTTCTGAGAGCCACTAGAAAGCTACAAAGAAAGTCCTCTAATACTTGAAATGAAGAATAAATTTTGGTATTATGTGTACTGATGAATCTGATGTTGAACTCAATGGTTTTTCTGATTCAGATTGGGTAGGAAATCTTGATGATATAAGATCTACCTCAGGTTATGCATTTCATATAGAATCAGGAGTTGTATCATGGAATAACAAGAAACAACCAACTGTTTATTTGCCGTCAACAAAATCCGAGTATAAAGCCTTGAGTAGTGCTACCCATGAAGTTGTTTGGTTAAGGAGAATTCTTACAGATGTTGAAGAGGAGCAAAATGGTCCATTATGCATCAATTTTGATAATCAAAGTGCTATCAAATTGGCACATAATCCAATATATCATGTAAGATCAAAACACATCGACCTACAACACCACTTCATGAGAGAGAAGACTGAATCAAAGGAAGTTAATTTGAATTTTTGTAATAAAAATGATAATGTGGCTGATATATTTACCAAGACTCTTGGTAAAATCAAGTTTTAATTTTTTAGAAGCAAGTTAGGTGTTCTATAAAATCCATGTTTCCATTAAAGGGGATGTGAAAATAATGTCGAAACTTTAGAATTCTCTTGGCACTTTCTTTGTGAATTGTTTTACTATAGTTTAATTTTAGATGATAGAAGGTTTTAGATCCATAATTCTAGGATTCCATTCCCAGTTTATTGGTGATCTTTCTACTATAATTGATTTATTATTGAGCTTTCTACTATAATCTGATTATAGTTCAATTCAAACAACTACCAATCAAATTTAGACTTATGATTATGCTGAGTTAAACTTCATAACTATGCCATCACCACTTGAGCAGTTATTTATGAATCAAATTTAAACCACTATGGAAGATGCCGAGTTAAACTAGTTTGCGAATAAAAGAAGATGCCACATTAAACTTCCATAGAAGATGGAAGAGTAATTTCTAAGTACAAGAGTTGATCGACTTGATCAAATTGTTATGATAGACCATATGCCAAATAATCTTATAAATGCATATGATATTATCCAACTTTTTAAATATAAATGACCAATTTCACTTATAAGTTAAAATTGTACATAAAAGGTCAACTCATAACTTATAAATATAATTTTATATGGTTGATATAAAGGATCAATTACTCAAAGTTTATGTTAAAATTACGTTATAAATGTCAACCAAACATACTAAATATAATTTTATAGGTGATATCAATTGGTTTTAATGGATGTCCATCATCATCATCATCATCATATATATATATATATATATATATAATTTTATAAATTTGATATTAATTATTGAGGAAATATTTATGCTATCTAAAATAAAAAGAAGAGTATACTTTTTATTTTATTTTATTTTATGTGTTTAAGTATCAAATGTATGAGAATGCCTAAGTGGGCCTAATGTTTAAGAACATATGTTTCCACTTAAGAGGTCACAAGTTCAAATCTAGAGGTGGGTAGGGTATGTATGCCTCCCTCCCTTGTCCCACAAACAAGGGGGTAGGGTATGTATACCTCCCTCCTTTGTCTCACAAACAAGGGGATCTCATACGGGGTCTCATACACCAATTTGATGTGGCTTGGCCGTGACCTAAAAAATAGATTATTATTATTATTATTATATAATACTAATTATAATTTAAATTTAAAAGTATTTTTTATAGTTTTTTTAAAATTATTGTTTTATAATTGCTATATTTAATTAATTTTTTAATAATTTGTAATTATTATTATTTATTAATTTATTATTTTTTTAATTTTTAATAAATATTTTATTTTTTTATTAACTATGATAATATTTATTTTATGGGAAAAGCTCCGTGCATTGACATTGAGGGGGATTTGCCCCTCCATGCAACATTTCATCTTTGGAACCAGGAGGAAAGCTTTTGGTTAGATGGCATATAGACACAAATAACATCGTGGATACGGGAGTGAGAGTGGCACATCTAATAGTCATGATTGGACAGGAACACCCACCACCTGGGTGCAACATACTATTGATATTGTTGCCACAAACTTCAGGGTGGCCACCCCGCCTCGATTTCAGGCTTAACTGGAAGAAATGGTAGATGAAATTCAATTGGAGAGAACCAAGACTAGGAGGTGGAAGATCCAATAACCAAGTGATTTATGGATGTAGGTAGCATGATACGGCACAAAACCAAGTATTACTAGAAGATGGTTGATTTATATTGGCACCTCAAAACATAGTTGGTACAAATGTTGTAATGATTTATATTGGCACATCAAAACATCGTTGGTACAAATGTTGTAATGATTTATATTGTCACCTAAATACATTGTTGGGACAAATGTTACAAATGCAAACCAGTGAAACACATGAAAACACCCAAAACACTATCCATCTACAGTTAAACGGTCCAATCTGCTCAGAAAAGTTTTATCTCGTTTCTCATCCTCAAACAGAATGATAACAACCTTATCACCTAAGAGCATCACACAATCAACACCTAATATACCTCATGACTCAATTGGAAATCCCCAAGCTCACTGAAAAGTATGTACACATTTTTTGGTTTTGAATATAAAAAGTAGTGGATATAACATAGCTTCCTATAAGTTTTAGTTTTCTCTTTAAACTATTTTTTAAGCTAGACGTGATACTCTAAAAAAACCTCCGGTCAACTATATCGGCATATGACTTATTTCTTTTATGTTGGTCTGATTTTTTGTGTGAGCAAAAAATTTTCTGAGATAAATTAACAAAAACAGTTGTGTGTGCTTATAAAAAAAAATTAATATTTATATTATGTTAAAACTTTATTTTTATTATTAATTAGGTGGATAGGCGTTTCCTTATTGGAATCGGTGAATTAATCAACATTTTAATCATAAATTTTAATCTTAGGGTTGGTAACTGAAGATGCTAGTATATTCTTCATCGTCTTTTCTAATCAATGATTAAGATTTTGATAAATTAACTTCCGCTCATTTATAACGACATACGTTTATGTGATTACTTTTTCACATTTACTAAATAAAATTAAAAATTTACTTGCTCACCACCTCATTGACAGGTTAAGTGATTAAAAATTGATTATACTTAAATCAGACAGGTGTGACCACCATTCCGCTTCCTCTACCCGCGATTCGATTTCGGATTTTCAATTTCATGCCAGGTTTCGTCTACGTTTCAAATGCCACCCCGCGTTATGGATGGAGAGGCTGTGCAATTTTAACTGCACACATCTCCCTTCGGGCTCTGTGCATTTGGTTTCTTTGCCTGGAGACCCTTTGATTATTTTGTCATTCTCAATCTATTATCATTATCTTAGATCTAGGGTTCTTGACATGTTAAGGCTATATGCGAATTGCCAATTTCAATAGATACGAATTTCAATACATAAAACAATTCTTTATAACAGAAATTGTTGCGAATTGTAATGAATTATGTATTAATACATAAATTACGTAATGAATTGTAATAATTATGTGTCAATACAAAAATTCTGTAATGAATTGTTGTGAATTGTAATTAAGACTAGATGTGAATTGCAAATTGTTGCGAATTGTAATGAATTATGTATTAATACATAAATTACGTAATGAATTGTAATAATTATGTGTCAATACAAAAATTCTGTAATGAATTGTTGTGAATTGTAATTAAGACTAGATGTGAATTGCAAATTCCAATAGATGCGAATTTCTGAACAATTTGATATAATGTGCACTGCAAACCAGCCTTAAAATTAACATGGATATGTTCCATGTATTAGTAGATAGATAGAGCATTGAATGCAACGGATTTGGGATTTGAATGTTCTGTAGTTCACTGTTGTTGTCATATATGCATGCAAATGGAGAAGGTTACTGCACATAACCCTACGGACAAAAAAATCTCCTGTGAGAAGAAGGATGACAAAAAATCTGAAGCTGAGATAAGAGCAAATGTTGCCAAGGCTGAACACAAAGCTGAAACAGAAGATGCCAAGCAAACTGGCCACACGCGTACAGACAATATTGATTCGCTAAAAAAGCCATCTCTTGATTCGCAGGAGGTCATATCTTATATGTGGACCCATATTTTTATGGTTAAATTTTATTGTAACCTTATTATTATATGGGTTTGCATTAATTGTAAAGATAAAATTAATAAATTTATCTATAATAAAAAGGATATCTCTTGATTTTTATTTGTGACGTCAAAATTAGAGAGTTGGTAAAGTACATCATGTACGTTGCAAACATTTTCACAATTCCACCAAATCCATGGGAATCTCCGCGTAACGAAATTCGTTATGTATTTCAGTCAGGTAACTTTATCATGATTTTGTGATTTCTTTAATAAGGCAGAGTTGTCATCAACTAAAAGTATAAGTCCACCCACCATTGATTTTTTTAATAAAACATAGTTGTCGTGAATTAAAGGGTATGCTATGTTGATGATCCTATACGCCTACAAAAAAATTATAAAATTCCATCTTTGAAAATTGTCAAATATGGCTAACAACAATTATTTTTGGGGCTATGATGTAGTTTAACGTTAAAGTAATTTAAATATTTTATATTTTTTGTTTTTTTTTACTATTATTATTATAATCCTATAGATCAATTATGAATTTATTCAAGAATATTCAAAAAAACATTCACCTTACATACTTCAATTTCTCTACATAGTAGAATGGATAAAAATAATGAAAAAAAAATAGGGAAATTGGAGTATTTTCATGTAAAGAATTTTTATAGCCATTGATTTAAAACCTAAATTAACTTGTTTGAAAATTAAGCATATAAAAACTATAGAAAATATTTAAAATTTTCAATATCTTAAATTGATTGAGATTTTGGAGAAAAAGGATATCTAAACTTTTGAAGACTTTGGATTTACATGAGAACTTGTAATTATCTGTGATGTACTATGCAATGTTAAATTACAGGTTAAGTGGATTATAAAAAGGTGCTTGTTCAAGAATTTTATGACAATGAAAAGAGACTAATGACGAAAGTGAACAACATTTATGACGAAAGAGAACCTGACATTTATGTGGATATACTTGCATTATCCCCCTAACCACTCAAGATGTGTGTTAGTAGCGAGGCAAATTGCATTACACATAGAAGCACTTTGTAAAGCAATTAAACATTCATGTAATTTTAAATAAGTTATGTAATTTTAAATAAGTTATGTAAGTGAATTTCATGAAATATTTTATGTAAGTGACTTTGAAAAAATATTTCGTATAAATCTCTTAAACTATGATAAATTTTTACTTTAGCTATGATCCAATAAACTATGATGAACTTTTAAATTAACTATGATCCAACATATATTATCTTTGATGCAATCCAACATAACTTTAGGTTACAATGACATGAACATTTCAAGATGTCACAATTTGACCAACATATGCCAACATCACAATCTGACGTACAAAACAATGTCGCAATGTGTCGATCATAAATATAAGTCGCAATTTGACGAACATATCCCTGTCGTCACATTTTTACAAACATATCATCACATTGCACATATCCTAATGTCACAATGTCACAATGTGACAAAACTTTCCAAACGTCACAACGTATTGAACATACCTCGTGTGACAATGTGATGTCCACAACTCAATTTTTCAATGTGATGATCATAAATAGATGTCAGAATGCAATAGACATAGCCATTTCATCGCATTTTGAAGAACATATCATCATTTCACAATGTGCTACACATATCCTAATGTCACAATGTGAAAAACATTTTCAAACATCATAATGTGTTGAACATAACAACTTGTCACAATGTGATGTACGCAACTAAATGACACAATGTGATGCTCATAAATACATGTCGCAATGTGATGAACATAGCCATTTTTCCACATTTTGATTAACATTTCATCATGCCACAATGTGTCATACATATTCTAATGTCACAATCTGACAAACATTTCCAAATGTCACAATGTGCCAAACATAACCCCTTGTTGCAATGTGATGTAAACAACCCAATGTCGCAATATGATGAACATATCCATATCGTCGCATTTTGACGAACATATCATCACACCACAATGTGACACACATATCTTAACGTTACAATGTGACACATATTTCCAAACATCGCAATGTGTTGAACATAACCCCTTGTCACAATGTGATGTACAGAACTCAATGTCAGAATTTGAAAAACTTAGCCTAACACTGCAATCAGATGAACATTTCCCGATGTTGCAATGTGATGAACATAACCCACATTGCAATATGACATTCATGCCGAAAACTTTTAATGTTATAAAACTATTTTATTTGTCACATTGCAATGAACTTTGTAATGTTGTAATGTTATGCACATAGATTCGTCATCACTATGTGACCAACCATATCACCACAGAATGATATGTATGCATATCCTCACGTCACAATGTCACAAACATTTCAAAATGTCACATTCTGATGATGACAACCCATTGTCACAATGTGATGTACACAACCCTAATGTCACAATGTGACAAACATTTCCAAACGTCACAATGTGTTGAACATAACCCCTTGTCGTAATGTGATCTACACAACTCAATGTAGCAATGTGATGATCATAAATAAATGTTTCAATCTAAGGAACATTGCCTTGTTGTCGCATTTTGATGAACATATCATCACATCACAATGTGACACACATATCCTAGCACCACAATGTTACAAACATTTCCAAATGTCATAATCTAATGAACATAACCCCTTATGGAAATGTGATGTACACAACTCAATGTCTCAATGTGATGATCAAAAACATATTTCACAATATGACGAACATAGCCCTATTATCGCATTTTGACGAACATATCATCATGTTACATTGTGACACTCATATCCTAACATCACTATGTGACAAACATTTCCAAACGTCGCAATGTGATGAACATAACCCACATCACGATGTGACATTCATGTTGAAAAGTTGTTATGTTACAAAACTCTTTCATTTGTCACATTGCGATGAACTTTGTAACATTTTAATTCTATGCACATAGACTTGTTGTCACTATGTCACAAACCATAGTACGATGAAATGATATATGTGCATATCCTCACGTCATAATGTCACAAACATTTCAAAGAACACCAATGTGACGAAAAGAACCCATTGTCGCAAGGTGATGTACAAAACCCTAATGTGGCAATATGACAAACATTGCCTAACATTGCAATGACACAAACATTTCCCAATGTCGCAATGTGATGGCCATAAACCTTCGTCATAATATCTTCAACATAATTTGTGGATTTCATAACCAACGTCGCCCACCATAATCATCTCCACATGGTCTACGAAGGGCAGCGATGGGCATGGACAACCATAGTCAAACCCGATCAACCATAGCCAATCATGGTGATCGTCAATCATATGAAACCACGGTGAAGGTCAACCATGGTCAACCATAATGGTCTATGTATTAATGCATTCATACATAAATACATTAATGTGCTAAAATATTAATGTATTAATTATTCAATACATTATTGAGATGTTTAAATTTAAGTATTAATACATTAATAATAATAAATTTAATACAATATAAAGTATAGATTTAATGTTTAATACTTTCTTAAAGTATTATTAATTTATTAGTGTATTTTTAATGTATTATTTTATTAATATAGTATATTGTATTAATGTATTCATGAATACTATTGAATTAATGTAGTGATTGTATTATTAAGCTATTTATTAATTAACATGCTATATTTTTTTTTTTTAAATAAAAAGGGGAGGATCCTGCTATTAGATATTAACAAAAAACTGTAACAGAGTGTACATAGTCCAGAGTCTTAGCCAACCAAAGTGCTGCCGGAAACCGGAAACCAGCATAGGTGTATAGTTATAACAACTGTCAACTAATGGCACCTGTCCTGCCCGTAGGAAACCAGGCCAGGTGCCTTAAGTCTAGATTAACATAAAACATAAGCAAAAAACTAAAAAGCCATA
>ML777187.1:312463-323675 GCA_009831015.1 Picea engelmannii
TTGGGGTGAAAACATAGATATTTTTTGTTTTTAAAAAGATCAAGTTTGTGGAGATAAGGTATCGTAGAAAAATAAGGTGAAAAGATATTTTATTTTAATTTTAAATGAGACATTTTAAAAAGAAAGTATTTGATTTTTAAAGGAAGCAGGTGTTAATTGAAGCATTTATAAAGAAGGGAAAAACAATTTTTTAGATAGTTTTATTTTCTTTGTAATCACGAAAAACTGATTTAATGGTTTGGAAGTGTTACTAAAATATTTGGACTTATTATTGATAATATTTGGTTTAGAAGTGTTACTAAAATATTTGGACTTATTATTGATAATATTTGTATTCACGACCTCAATATGAAGGAGTTTTTATTTTGTTTGAATTAGCTACTCTAACAAATGAATAGAGAATGTGGAAATCCAAGAGGAAGGTAAATTCAAGAGAAAAAAGGAAGGTAAATTTTGGTTTTTTAATTCACTAGCAAATATAAGAACAAATGAAATGTTTTAATTTGAGGGGTGCATGTTTAGTTGTACCCGACACCCAAGTAGACATTCCAGTAAGTTTTTTGGTCTAATTTTTTTCTCAGAGTTGTAAGAACTTGTAGACCTTGCCATAGGAAAATTGTATTCCCCAAATGTTGAGTAAGCCCTACTGGAGACAAACCTACATAGGTTAGCATGTGATCATGTAGTGTGTATTTTGGGTTTCGGGCAACTTGAAGCACTGACCATGGGAGAGATGATACATCAAGATGTCGAATGAACCACTGGGTAGGTATGAAGGTGTTAGTAGGTGTATTTGTATCTAAGCTTGATGGTGAATCAAAGAATTTCAATCTTCGATTAACAAGAGGGGCATTTGAGATAGATTAATATAAGAGTTGGTTGGGACCAAGTTATGTTTAAGGGGGAGTTCCAAATTATGATTTAGGATGGGAAGATCGTGATATTGATACTTTTTACCGGATGTAATTAAGGGGGGTTGTTAAGGAAAATGAATTAGTTACATTTGTAGTTAATTAGTTTGTTTACCATTAGAAGAGTTGGTAAACCTTTGTAACATATTTGTAACCACATTGTAACTATATGTTTCATATTAATATCCAAAACACATCAATGTATTTTGTGGTGTGTTGAATCAATTCTTTCTGTGATTAATCTTTTATGCCCTGCCCATTTAGATCAAATTAGAATATATCGATCGTAAGTGTGGTGCTTCATTTGGTGCTTCATTTGGTTTCCTTGCCTATTCTAGTAAAATGAAAATATCCAACTATAGTTTAACCCGGGACCTTCGTTGAGCTTGCTTGAGTGGTAGCAAGTCAAGTTTGAGTGAGCTGAAACTTTACCTTCTTCAAAAAACCCAATCAATAAATCTTATCTAGTCAATAATTATATCCTTTCATTTCAGTAAGTCACTCTATCCAATAAGAGACGCATGCATCAATGACGAGAAGTAGGTATAAATGTACCTTAACTGTTAGATTCACCCGATAACCCACTATATCCTTCTAGTCACATATCCATCTCCCCGTATAGCATACAAAAACATCTTTTCCCATTTCCCACACAAACAATTTTCACACACACACACACATACACTAGGTGTTTTCACACACTCACGAATCTAAACCAACCTACCTTCGATCGGTTTCATTGTCCTCTTCTCCCTCCTTATGTCAAGCTAGCAATTCCTTTCCACCATCAATAGAACATGCCTCAAAGATCATGGGAAATGGATTTGGTGGATATTCTCATCAAAGATATACAAAATGAAAAAACTAATAGTGATCACTCATCACATTGAAAACCAATCTAACTAAAGCAAACAAGGAGACTATACGTTGTTGATGCAGGCATAACATGTATTATATAAGTTGAATTGCAAGGTTTCAAATGGGGAAAATGGCCATGTTGAAGGCTCTAATAAAATCCTGAACATGAATATATCAAAAGCACTCTAGTTCTATCGCATATGTAAAATAGATCTCACACATCCATGATGTTGATGTCATGCTAACGTTTAAATTCCCATTATGGAAGACAAATCACACCATAGTTTTGGTTAAGAAATTAATTTGGCCAGAGAAATATCTATATCAATATTGAGCTAGACTACAAAGGGCACTCTGAGGATGAGTTCACTTTACACCCTACCTTATGATACAATTACAGGCATGGTGATAGGTGCTTCACTAATTTTGGTTACACTCCTCTGAGTCAATGATATGTTTGTTGTTATAGTGGTAAGAAAGAATCTCATTATTGCTTAGTTCTAATTAGAATTGAAGGAGTATGAATATGCCCTTGGAGACTCTGAGCTGCCTCACACATCAAAATATTGCATACAACAAGGTGTCGTAAACACTACCTCAGCTCTTAGGTAAACTTGTTCTCTTTCCTTTCTTTTAGTTGCTAGTGGTATTGGTTTTACCGAGCACTAGGTTTGTAAATAATTTTCATAAGAAATGCAGAGTTTAGAGAAAATGTGAGCATTATAAGAAAACATGTGGAGGGGCAAGGACAACATGTTTATGGATAACCTCGAAAAAAAAAACTTGAATCAAAGGCACAAATATTAAAATTGATGATATCCTCTAGAGATTTGACATGATCTCACTATTCCCATGATTCTTATAAATGAGTCAATGATAGCCTTGAAGACAAGAAATACCTAAAATACACTTTATTTTCTTCCAGGGTGAGCATTATGAGAAAACGTTCAGAGTGGCAAGGCCAACTTATTTATGGATAACTTGGAGAAAAAAGCACTTGACTCGCTCAACTTACAACTAGATTAGTGGGTGAGGTATGTGGATGACATTGACGTAAAATGGGGCCCCGTGTGATGGAATATCTTCAAAAATTCATGAACCATTTGAATACTTAATCCAACTCCATATAATTCACCATGGAATTATAGGAAAATCATTCGTTACCATCTTTTTATGTCATTGCAAAGAAAAATAACAGTGAGAGCTCATAAAGTGTACATGAAGAAAATGCATAAAAACAAATACTTGCATGCAAAATCTCATCAGCACCCAAACCAAAACATGGGTGTCTTGAAAACATCGCATCCCCTAAGTTTTTCTTAAGAACCCACTACGGTGATATAAACTGTAGAGTGTACGCACTAGGATCTAGTTGCAGATATCCCTTTCCTTCTAAATAACAACCTCGACAATACGTTGTAGGTATTTCTCCAATTATGTTTTAACGCCCAATGAGAATATGAACCCTACTCTCATTAGCGTCATAAACCCATGAGTATAATAACAAGAGCATGAATATAACAATGTAATCAAAAGAATTTTGTGTATATAACCAAAAGAACTATTCATAATCTAGTCTTGATGGTAATCAATGAAGGAGTAGCTTCCATACAACATAGTAAAAAATTGAACAAGCACAATCTAGGAAAAGCTATAAATACATAAGAATTACTCTATTCACAATCACAATCTGAAACAACATACAAGGACTTCTCGCTCCAAGCCCTTCATTAATGTAGCATTAAAGATATTCATATATGTTTTTATTCCAATTAAAAAGGAGAGGAAGAAATATAGGAAGCATAGATAGATACCTAACAAACCAACATCTTCCATCCCCTCTATAGGAGGAGCTCTTCAGCACAAGGCTTTCCATCACGATGATTACCAATTGTTGATATGGTCAATTTTCGATATGAGGATATGGCTAATTTCAGATATGGGAAGAAGAATTTGCACCGTCAATGACCTAGAAGGCATGAGGATGGTAGTGAAAGGAACCGAAGGGAATTAGTTCTACCAGTCCCCAATCCTAACAATTGTACCCGTTGAATGGGAATTAGTTGTACCAGTCACCAATCCTAATAAATGTACCTATTGAATATGTTAAACGGATTTTTTTACTTTTATAAAATCTTTAAAGAAAAAAAAACTTTTATATCAATTTAAAAAAAAAATTAATATCAATTTAAAAAAAAATTAAAAAAATACTTTATATCAATTTTAAAAACATAACACATGTAAAAAAGTGTCACTCAAAAATAAAAATGAAAAACAAGTGTCGTTGGAAAACAAAGGCAGTTGGGCTTATGGTCAAAACAAATCATGGCTTAGACGAGTTCTCCATTGAAGATACCCACCAAAGAGCCTACCACCATTGATAGATACTTCTTGTACGATGAAATCTAGACTTTGCAACATAGGCTAATGATGGATAAAGAACCTCATACCACTCTGCAAAACACTGCCCTTCTTTACAAGATGCAATGGTAATAACTAAACCATGGAAGTCAATGATAGTTAAGTAATACGAAAGTAGGTAAGTAGACGATATTCATGTTATTCATAAATAAAGTCATCAATATGATTAGAATACTTGTCATTATATTGTTACTTCCTTGTGCAGGTCATTGCTAAAGAAATTAATGCAGAACATACAGAAAGTATCTAGTCCATGTAGCCACCTCCTGAAAGTAGCAGTCACCACCATGAAGAAGCTTGTGTAAAGGGGGAAAATGGAGGACATGTTGTCAGGTATGATCCTGGAGCTGCAGTGAGACTCGCACTTGATCCTACTGTTGAGGAGGTGACGAATTGTTGATTGTTTGTCTTATGAAAAGAGGAAGGTAAGGAATGTTATTTCCCCATGTGATTGACTTAGTTGTAGTGAGTGTCTAGTTTTCCAAGTACGATATTATTTAGCAAGAGAGATAAGCATATAATCATAGTTACTTTGGAATTCAAGGCGGTGAACGGGCAGACCAAATCCATACAAAACTGATTACATTGTCTTAGCTTCTAGCCGGACTACATTTGTTATTATGGAATACAGACAACCAAATGGAATACAAACAAACAATAAAACTGCATCAATTTTGTCAGTATGTAATCATTTCACCGCCTCTATGTAAACTATGCATCGGTGGCCGTCTTAACCCTTCAAGGCTCAAGGTTTAAGCACCGATCATTAATTTTGTATTACAATGCTTAAATTGTGGCCGCCTTAACCTTTGAAGGCAACCAGATACCATCATAGCCTTGACTAAATCCTTTAGAAGATCAAAGGGGCAATTTTTTGTGTTTAAATACCAAAAACGAATTGTAGTCCTTAGATATTGAAAAAAAAATTGAATCGAATTCGCTATTGTGCACTCAGAGGTATTGTCTCCATATATATATATATATATATATATATATATATATATATATATATATATATATATTATTGAGTTTGTAAACTCATTTCTTTCCTTGATCGAATTAGTTATATTGCTTTCAATTTGAGTAAATGCATTAATTATTTGGTTATACCGATTGTGAGCTCGGTCCCACATTTATTCAGAGTTTACTTGTTTAAAAGTGTGTGGATTTCTTTAGTCTAAAAACCCCAAATCCGAAGTGGTGGGCCCAAAGCTTATTCATGTTTTTCGCAATTCGTCACTTATAGTTTTGTTTTGTATATGCGTTGGGTATTTGTAAATGTTGAACCCCGATTTCCAATAAGCCTTATTTCGCATTCGGGACTTTCTTGTGAAATGTACACAGAGCTATTTTGTTTTACCAAACACCAAAACCCGAAGTGTTGGGCCCACAACTCGTTCACATTTCGCGATTCGACAAGCAGCGTTGTGTTTTGTTTTTTGTGTTCGGTGTTTCTAATCGCTGAAATCCAATCCTCGATCAGTCTCCATTTTCCACATTTGGTATTAGAGCCTACATCCCATCCTCCAAGTGCTTAGTTCATTGTAGATTGTTCCTGTTGGTGCCCAATTTTACCCTCTTATTTTTATGTGTGAATGTTTATTTGATTTCTTTCAATTGTTTTATCAATGGTTGTGTATGGTAGTAGCTCTTCTTAGGTTCAGGTTCAGGTTCATGTCTTGAGCAAGAAGTCATATGACTCTTGGTATATTCGAATGAGGACGATTTTACATTCTCAAGATTTATGGACCTTTGTTATTGATGGTTATGCTGAGCCAGCTGATGTAGCGACAGATTTGGCTCTCTCTAATGCTGACTGTGTTTTTCTGGAGGAAAACAGTACGAAGGATAACAAGGCTCTTGGATTAATCCAACAAGGATTAAATAAATCCATTTTTACGAATATTTCTAATCCTGCATCTTCGAAGATGGCTTGGGACATTCTTGAATCCTATTATCAAGCTGTGTCCAAGGTGAAGACAGTCAAGTTGCAGAACTTGAGAAGGGATTTCAAAAATATGAAGATGAAGGATAATGAAAGTGTTGATACTTTCATGATGTGACATCCCAAAAAATAAAGTATTTTTGATATTTAAAATTTGTTTGAAATTATTGCGTTTTTAGTAAATTCGAATTTGAAATTTTTTTGTCATTTATGGAAATTCCGAATTTCGAATTTGACAACTGTAATTAATTATGATCACTGTTGGGAAGAGATATGATTTGACTGAACCAACTATTTGACTTGACACTTGTATGAAAACAAAATATTTTATATTGATTACAGGAGGACAAATGGAACAACCATGTTAAAATCAGCTGACCATGACTCCATGAGTGGGGAACATGTTGGAACTACCTCTGGGTTGACTATTACAATTGGAAAATCAAAGATTTGGCCATGGGTAGCCCCTGAAAATAAGGGATTTAGAAGATGCGAAAATTCCCAAGGGGGGAAGAAAGACCTAGGGAAAAGAATTATTTTGTTAAATAGCATATGTGAGGAGGCAGGACATTGCCTAGTATGCTGGGAAAAATGAGACTATTGATTTTTTTCTTGTTGTTATGAACACTACTGATCGAGTGTGAGGCAAGAGGAATATGTTAGAGTTGAAGGACATTATTGAGGAGGAGTTTTCCAAGTTAGCCCTCATGGATTCATGGTCATGCTAGGGGGTGAATCAGGCAAGTGATTTTGGTTGCCCTATTCTATGGTTGGGAGGAACGTGGTTGTTCCCTTTGTCTTTTCGTGGATTGGATTCAGATATGTTAAATCTTACCCTTATTTCTTTTGAATGATTTTGTATATCCGATATGATGCTCTGTTTGGGTTAAGCTGAAATAATTCCCATGTAGGACATTTGTTTGTTGTATGGAGTTTATAATCAAAGACCAAATTTTCTAGAATGGGGCATTCTGGACTAGAATTCTAGGCAGAATGATCTATGAAAAATAACTTGAAAGATTTGGTGTATGTCTAATTTTGTGGTTAAAATTATTGGGCAGAAGTATTTAAATATGAATGAACTTGAAGAGAGAACAGATCTACCTACAGGTGTAAGATTATCCCTGTAATTGAAATTATGGACAGAACGATTTATGTGCGAATGAGCTAGGAAAAATTAGATCTAATCACAGGCGTACTTTTACTTCTGTAGTCGAAATAGTAAGCAAACCTATCTATACTTATGTGGAAATCTGAGCATGTCTGTACACATAATTTCCATCAAGTTATATCTCGATATGTAATGAATATAGATAAAGTTACAATGTGTAGTTTTTGTTAGAAAAAGATTTAATGACTGCAACAAGAATCCTAGTTATACAGAAAGTTACTGTCAAGATTTCGAACAAACAACTATGACGCTAGGAGATCAATTGCCTCTCGTATAAAGGAACCTCTAAATCGAAAGGTCTTGAAAAAACCTCTATAAAATTTATTACACTACCAAATTAAACTGAATAATTCATGGTTCCATTAGAAGATAATACAATAGTAAATTACTCCATAAGAATGAGAACTCGAAGACGAATTACAACGAACATAAATCACAGGCTAATAGAACTTTTAATCTTTGCGTTCCTTTCATATAGAATAAAAAGGACCCCAATTGAAGGAATATACACAGTATCGAGTAAATTACAAAAAACCCATTAAATATGAGAACATATGAGAAACTGTTTACTCGAAGATCGTGACAGTCGACGGTTTGGAATTAGGCAAACACAACATAGCATAAACATCAAATGATTCACAAGCATGTATATATATAGTGTTCTAGAATAAAGACAGAATTGTAATATAATCCAAATCATTATGTCTATTCATGCTGAGTCCAAACGAATATTGCCATTTCCTTTCCAGTAGTGAATATTGACATTAAACATAGGAAAGGTCGAAAGGAAACAAAACAATATGGTCTATTATAACTCGTACCAACATTCCAAACAATATAGCCCTGGTAATCAGATTTCAAGGTAGGGTGAGATCTATATGGTGAATGATTAAAACAGTCATTTACTTTGAACAAAATACCGAGAAAAAAACCTGTACATAAATTATTGTATTATAATAATTGTAGCCCAAAGGTTTAAGTTACTTTGGAAATTCTTTCCCTTCCCAAGCCGATAGGAAAACTGAGGGAAACGATGTTGTTGACTACATGTGAGTTTCAACACAGATGGTTCTAACTCCTAAAGGGTTACTAAAGGGAACTCGTATACCTTTTTACGTCGAGTACGCAGGTGAGTATCCAAGACCTTCAGATAGACAGGAAAACTAGAGGAAACCACCATATACAATGATTAGTCAACTCTTATACGAAGACAATGTAAGGAAAACACGATTTCAGTGAAAATGTCTATAAATACATCATACCAACACTTTACTTAACTTCTGAACTCGCGACACATGATCCTTTCCTTGACATTTTCCATATGGATAGTCGTACAGGGTTGTGGGTCAAGAAGACAATACATACTGATGGGTACCCTCACATCAAAACAGGGCCCATCATTAATGATATGTTTCAGCTCTTAAAATGAATGATATAGCTATACTAAAATAAAATTCTTTACACAAAATTCTTTAATAATGGAAATATAGTAATCGACCAAATTGGAATTTCATTGTGTAGGCGAACAACAAGAATGTGTATTTTTAGGCAGAATAGAGCTTAATCCACCCATTCAAACCAAGAGTACCCTTACTGTGAGTTTGGTCTACCCGAACCCATTTTTCACATAATCGCTTAGGTCAATAAAGTAAACGCAGAGTATGCTCTGGCCAAGATTTTGGTAATTAACCCTGGAATAAATACTTCCCTCAGATTCACGAATACTCAGATATGAATTCTGGTTCACAACAAAGAGTTACAAAACCCTATATCTCGAACCTGGATAGGTAGGGCTAACTGTCCTTCGCAGTAAATAGAAGAGAATCATTGACAACCACAAGGAAAAGGCCATTGCAACAGGTTTAAGGATGGCTTCGAATGTAATGCAAGGAAGTTTGACAAAAGAAGAATTCAACAGGAAGAAAATGAGGGAGAGCAGTGTAACAACCCTCCTAGCTAAGGGCATCTACTCAGTCAACTGGTGAATTTTTTTTTTTTTTTGTGTGTGCGCGTGTGTAGAAGAAACAACCCCCTCGACTCTAAGTCAACACTCGAAACGACAAGACGCAAGTAAGACAAACACGATTAGGACGACCCGACAGATCGTAGCGACAATAAGAAGCATACGCCCCCGAACAGGAGGCGGGAAACTAACGGCTGTAGGCAGAGACAGACACCAGGGGTCAGGCACAATACTGTCACAGAAGGAACGAATCCGTCAGTAGAGTCGCGGTAGTGGAACTGTGCCTTTAAACAGCCCGAGACTACTGATATGGCTCATAACGTGTCGCAAGAGTGGAACTGTGCCTTTAAACAGCCCGAGACTCTTGATACGGCACTGGATTCCTTCCACCGGATTACACACAGACATACATACTAAGCTGCAAGAGGAGTCTAAATCCCGCCTGACACGGCAACCTCCACAATACCAACCACCAAGTACTTACAAGACCAGGGACAACAAGAAGCACGACGCAAGCATTTCTCAATTAAGGCCATAATGAGCAACGACATCCACACCCCAAAGGTAAACCCCCGATGTTACTTTCCCCTCATCAACTTGCCCTTCCTACCCGTTTATTACCAGACATTCTAATAACCTAACCACCATAGCAATGCAAATTAGACATGTCATCAACACTTCAATTAAATGAAGATCATCCTTGCAAATTAAACTCCATCATGAATATTTCAGTTGGCAATTATCAATATTGCGATTGGCCTCATTATTAGCCTGCTAAGTAAAACAATGATTGATCTTGCAATTTAACTAATGTTACCACGACAAATAAGCAAATATTATTATTGTAGTAAAGCATTTATCTTTAGCACTGTCAATTAACCACATTATCCCTGCAATTTAACCAAGTACCAACGTTGCACATTAACCCAATGTTAATTCTGCGAATCAACCCCATCATTGCGCTGGCAGATTAACAACCTTATTATTGCAAAATAACTATTAGTACCAAGGAAATAAACAATTATTTATTCTGCGAAGCAACACATTATTTCCCCGGCAAACTAACATCCCTACTATTGCAATTAAACGAGTAAACCGAGGCAATAAGACAATTACTAATTTTGCGAATTAAACCATTACTACTATTTCCATTTGAACAAAATTTTACCAAGCAAATAAGCAATCATAAAATGGTGGTTCAACAATATTAATATTACTAATTACTATCAATGCGCTCAATTGAAACAATAACACATTGACGACAACACGGGTACTTAAAGCACATTAACAATTATTAATAATTCAATTCAACCACATTATTAACATCGTAATTTAAACAATTATCATTATTGCAATTTATCAAGTGTTACCACGACAATTAAGTAAATTTAACCGTCATGTTTACCTTTGCTTAGCTATACCATTACAATATTTAAAAGGAGAAGGGTTTAAATGGCCTTATTTTTAAAAGGAGCCCTATATATAAGGAATTTAAAATGCCGCTTCTAACATATCAATTTTAAAGGGCAAGTGGCCTCGTAATTAAATAACAGCAAGTATACCAGTAGCTTTTGAAATGGACATTTGCCATCACCTATTTAAAAATGGCAACATGTAAGGACACTATATTAAAATATCAATAATTGAAGATGGACTTTATTGAAAGGGCAAGGATAAAAACGTAAAAATGACGGTAATTAAAAATCAGAATAAGTCGATTCGTTTTCTTCATTAATCTCGCAATTAAAACAAATATTTTTATTACCATTTACACCAGTGTTCCATTGTGAATTAAGAAAATATTCCATTAAATAATTATATCCCCAGCAACCAAGGGAGAAGGGTAATCCAACAATTACCACCTGGGAATAAATCAACCAATTCACAAATATAATCATCAGCCTTATCATAACAGAAATTAGGGTGACCGTAATAGCAATACA
>ML777187.1:336713-348747 GCA_009831015.1 Picea engelmannii
CAAGCTATCGTCAGCCTGCATCACCAATAATCATGTCAGAAAAGTCGTCATCAAATCATCAATCAAATAAAACATCATAATAAACATATCAACCCAAAATCACACTCCCTGACTCAGTCCGGAGTCCAAGGGGGTTCTACCGATGCCTCAGCATCCTCAAGGTCAAAACCCTGCACACTCAACAAAACTGAGTCAATAGCACCCGTCTACATCAAATAGTAACACATCATGTCATCTGTCAATCACATCATAATCATATACAAAAGGTCTAACATCAAAAACTGGTCCAGATCACTTGTGAGCAAGTGTCCTCAAATAATAAGTGGTCTCAGTGTGCCAGAGCGGGATGTTACAAGCAGAGAATGATAACTTGGCACAGACAAATTGTGCCAAAAAAATTATAATCTTCCTATTGAAATAACCAGGGTATTAATGTTTGCAGTTTAGAGAAGAAATTACCCATAATGTAAGACATGTTATCTGCAACCAGATGGAGGCAACCGCCAGGGCCACAATCATCACCTCTAAACCCCCTCGACACACATAGCCTCCCCAAAAGAAAATAAAAAACCCAGAATGACAAACTCTGCACCCTCTCAAAACCTAAACAATGCCTTGTCACCTCGAATTAATTATGGATAGTGTGAAGGACGTGTGAGCCACGTGATGAGGGCAAGGTCAGTGTGACACTTCGACTATAGAGCCAAGTGATTTCAGTATGACCAGTAGACTACCTTAATGATGGTTGCAGAGATTTTAATACCCTAACAGGGAATTCCTTTCCCATTTGAGGAATGTCGCTTCCATACCCCCTGCGATAGGTCTTAGGTAGTGGTTGGATTCTCGTTGTCATAGGACCACTAGTCACACGACATTAAGCTTTCAACTCGACCAATATTCAAGTTATGAGCCTTTAAATGACTAGGACCTAGAGGCTTGTGACAGTCATCGGTTCTTAACCTGGCCCTTGGAAAAATTGGTAAGAACCAAAGAGATCTCCCTAGGAGAAAATTTTCGAGAACACTTGGGTGCGAGTATAGTATGGAGACCTTATGCCAAATAGGGTGAGTATAGTATGGATTACATAAAGTTTACTTTAATATTTTAGTCCCTATGCCTAAAGGTTTTAGTTTTTTTTTTGCTAAAGCCTTAGGGATTTCCATTATAGCCTTCCCACTCAAGGTAAGACACGATGACATACTTCGAACAACATGGGGTAAGGAGAATTTAGAAGTTATATAGTAAAATAAATTCCATGATAAAGTTCTATATCAGAGTTGTATAGTAGAATTCTTATCTCTAATGGATTCCTTTCTGCTAAGTAAATTGTGTAAATGATTTTGTTTTTGTACGGTATTATGAGGTTCATTACATATGGTATCAGAGTGAAATTTAGAACACTGGGCCTAAATAGGGCCACATTTGTCGGTTAAGTATATATTTCTATTTATGCAAAACTAATAAACCTTGTTGTTACAAACAGAGAGCCCTTTCTATTTTGTGCTAATTATGGCAGCTCAGAATGATGCAGAAATCAGGATGGAAGGAAATCCAGAGCAGAGACCTCCTAGAGATCCTAGACAGAACAGTGACGGAAGCTCACCCACGGAAGTGCTGGAAACAATGAGGAATCTTATTGTTGAACTGGAGATTTTCAAAGCCGACAATGAGAAACTGAGGAAAGCACAGCAGGAACATCAAGAGATAAACGAAGTCCTACTATGCAGTATTGTGACCAAGAAAATCCTGAAGAAGGATAATAATGACGAAGAAGTTAGCAAGAGAGCTTCCAAGAACTCAGCACTGGAAACAGAAAAAGGAGAGAGTTCGTCTGAAGGTACACCTTCAGCTGAAGACAAAACTAAAATAGATAGAAAAAGGAAACAAGTACACCACCTTGAAGGAGAATTTAAAAATATCAAACCAACTACCTTCAATGGAGAATCCAAGACAGGGGAAGAAGCTGAGGCATGGTTGTTAGACATCAATAAATACTTCCAGATCTACAACTACTCCAGTAATATGAAGGTTAGAATGGCCATCTACAATCAGAAAGGGAAGGCAAACATTTGGTGGCAAGACCTGAAATTGGCCAAGGGCCTAAAGGAGAAAAAATTGGAATGGTCTGAGTTTAAGAATTGTTTCAAGAAACAGTACCTTTCTAAAAGCTACTACGAAAGGAAAACAAAAGAATTTTACGAACTAAGACTTGAACAAATGACAATGGAAGACCTTATAAATAAATTCCTAGAACTATTAAGGTTCGTACCTTACATCAGAGAAGATAAGGTAAAAATCCAGTGATTCTTAAGCTATTTACCGTAGTCCTACAGGGAAAAAATTGAATTTGACAACCCCAAATCATTGAGTGAAGTGTTCAGGAAAGCACGAATGTTCTACGATGAATACAAACAATGGGAAGAGTTTCCCAAAGCCTCGAAGGATACGAAACAAGAACATATGAATCAACGAAATAAGGGATACTAGCCATCTCCCTATTGGAATACAGCAAAAAGCTTCCCGAGAAAATATTTTCATGGAAACCATCCAAGCACACAAGGAGGCGGTAAACTGGTAAACTTGGGAAAAAAGAAATTTGGGGATAATCCCCAGGAACCATTAAAGTGTTGGGAATGTGGGGAACCTCATCTCAGGAGGAACTGCCCACGTTTAAGCATGACAAACATAACTGATGTTCATAATCTACGGGAAGCTTCGATGGTGGGTGATGTAGGCAGAAGCCTGCATCAGATTAATGTAGCCATTGATGATGGACAAGCTAAGCACCAGTCCTTTGTGGTGGAAGTCGAAGGTAAAATCAATAACACCCGAATTTATGTTTTAATTGATCCTGGAGCTATGTTAAGTTATATCACTCCTGAAGTAGTAGAGTCAAATAAACTTAAGAGGATGAAACATGCAAAATCATGGTTGGTACAGTTAGCAACAAGAACTAAAATGAAAGTGGTTGACTTTGTTTCTAATTTTGAATTTAAATTAGATGGTCAAAACATAAAAAAAAATCTAAATATTCTACCACTAGGATCCTATGATATGATAATCAGAATGGATTGGTTGGAAAGGAACAAAATAGTTCTAGATTGTTATACAAATACACTTAACTATAAATATGATTGTGACACTACTAGAATAGCCTAAGGTATATTGAAACCAGTATCAGCTAGACAAGTCACATAAATGCAACTCAAGAAATGTATGAGGAAGGGGTGTCAACTTTACGCCATCCAAATAACGAATCTGTTACAAAAAGAATATAAGATGAAACTAGAAGATTTTGTTGTCCTATGTGAGTTTAGAGACATGTTTGCTAATGAGATACCAGAATTACCTCCTACAAGGGAAATAGACTTCTCCATATACCTATTGTCTGGATTAGCCCCTATCTCGAAAGAACCTTACCGAATGAGTTTACCTGAATTGACATAACTAAAGATACAACCACAAGAATTGTTGGACAAAAAGTATATCAGAGACAGTGTTTCACCATGGGGACCACCAGTCCTCTTTGTGAAAAGGAAATATGGTACTCTAAGACTATGTATCGACTATAGACAATTGAATAAAATGAATATTAAGAACAAGTACCCCTTACCTAGGATAAATGACCTGTTCGATCAAGTAGGCAGGGCCAAAATCTTTTCAAAATTGGATTTACGATCCGATTACCATCAAGTCGGGATAAAACATGAGGACATAAGCAAAACATCCTTTCAAACAAGATATGGACACTACAAATTTGTAGTCATACCTTTCAGAATCACTAATGTGCCAACCACATTTATGTGCATGATGAACATTATTTTCAGTCAGTACTTAGACAAATTTGTACTAGTATTTATCGACGATATTCTGGTGTATTCTAAAACGAAGGAAGAACATGAAGAACAATTAAGAATCATTCTACAAACTTTAAGGAAGCGCCAACTGTATGCTAAATTCGATAAGTGCGATTTTTACCAGAAGAAGATACAGTACCTAGGACACATAATATCTGCAGAAGGCATTGCAGTTGACCTTGAGAAAGTAAGAGCCATTATAGAATGGCCAGTACCTAAGGACATAATAGACATATGGTCATTCATGGGAATCATTGGATACTATCGCAGATTCATAAAAGGATTTTCCAAAATAGCTTACCCTGTCATGTCATTACAAAAGAAAGGGACCAAGTTTAACTGGTCACAGAAATGTCAAGACAGTTTTAACAAGATGAAGGAATTATTGACAAAGACACCCATATTGAAGGTAGCAGACCCAGATAAAGATTTTACCATATGTGTTGATGCAAGTAAAGAAGGACTAGGTGGTGTCCTAACACAGGAAGGACACGTGATTTGTTATGAGTCCCGAAAATTAAAAGAACATGAACGAAATTATGTTACTCATGACTTGGAATTGGCAACAGTAATACACACCTTAAAAATGTGGCAACATTACATAATGGGCAGAAAATTTCTACTATTCAAGGATAATAGCGGCGTGAAATATCTATTTAGCCAACCAGATCTTAACGCACAACAAGCAAGATGGCTAGCATTATTTAGTGAATTCGACTTCGAAGTCAGACATACAAAGGGTAAGGAAAATAAGGTAGCAGACGCTCTAAGTAGAAGAGTCCATGGGTTATTTGAAATAAGTATCAGGAGGGAAGATAATGATCTGGAACAAAGAATAAGGACGACAGGTATTAACGACGAAAATTACACTAAGATAATGGTAGAATTACAAAACAGTACCACAAACTTAGAGAAACTAGAGCTAAGTATCGACAAGGAGTAACTACTATGACTTAAAAACAGACTTTACATACCAGATTCAGCAGAATTAAAGTTAATAGTCTTGGACGAAGTGCATAAGAAACTGTATTCTAGCCATCCAGGATACCAGAAAATGATAACTATTTTATTGGCCTAATATGAAGGGTGAAACAACAGAATACTTGGCTAGGTGCCAAGATTGTCAGTAGGTTAAGGCCGAACACCAGCATCTAGCTGGCCTATTACAGCGATTACCAATACCAAAATGGAAATGGGAGACCATATCACTGGACTTTATAACTGGTTTTCCAAAAAATCAGAAACATAATGATTCTATTATGGTTGTAATCGATAAACTCATTAAGTCTGCACAATTTATTCCTGTAAAGTCTTCTTTTAAAGATATAAACATTGTTGAAATATTTATGAAAGAAATTTTTAGACTGCATGGTATTCCTAAAATGGTGATTTCAGATAGAGACGTAAAATTCACATCCTCTTTTTGGAAGGAATTTTTTGTAGGGCTAAATACTAATTTGAATTTCAGTATGAGTTATCACCCACAAATGGATGGACATACTGAAAGGACAAACCAAATCTTAGAGGATATGTTCCACATGTACATAAGAACAAAACCAAACAAGTGGGAAGTCTATCTACACTTAGTAGAATTTGCATATAACAATGGGTACCAAACATCGGCTAAGTTAATCACTTTCGAGGTACTGTACGACAGAAAGTGTACGACTCCAATTAACTGGGATAACCCAATAGAAAGACTCATGGTTGGACCAGAGGTGCTCCAAGAAATGGAGAACATCATAAGGAAGGTACAACAAAACTTAAAAGAAGCATAGGACAAACATAAGAGCTATGCAGATCAGAAAAGGAGACACTTGGAATTTCAAGTGGGAGACCATGTTTATTTGAAGGTCCAAGCCCGAAAAAGCTCGTTGAAGTTAGGAAACTGTGTCAAGATGGAACCCAGGTTTTGTGGGCCCTTCGAGATACTAACTCGAATTAGACCCGTAGCATACCAACTTGCACTTCCAACTAATTTAAGAATTCATAATGTGTTTCATGTTTCTTTGTTGAAAAAGTATGTTCATGGCCCTACTCATATGATTGATTGGAACTTGATGCAAGTGGAACCTGGAGGTAAGTTCCAGGTGGAACCCCTGTGTATTCTAGACTGGAGAGAAATAACACATCGGAACAGAGCAGTCACTCAGGTAAAGGTGCAATGGAAGCACTTTAGTCCTGAGGATGCCACTTGGGAGTTGGAGGGAGATTTGCAGAAATATCATCCAATCTTGTTCCAAGAAAGGAACGAACACCGAGGACAATGTTTTATTGAAGGGGGAAAGGATGTGACATCACCAAAAATAAAGTATTTTTGAGATTTAAAATTTTATGGAAATTATTTTGTTTTAAGTAAATTTGAATTTGGATTTTTTTTCCATTTATAGCAATTCTGAATTTCGAATTTGACAATTGTAATTAATTATTATGATTATTGGGCAGGCATCTGATTTGATCCATCTAACTATTTGACTTGAAACTTGTATGAAAACATAATATTTTATATTGATTGCAGGAGGACAAATAGAACAACCATGTTAAAATCAGCTGACCATGACTCCATGAGTGGGGAACATGTTGGAACTACCGATGGGATCACTATTACAAGTGGAAAATCAGAGATTTGGCCATGGGCAAACCATGAAAATCAGGGATCTAGAAGCTGGGAAAATTCCCAAGGGGGGAAGAAAGACCTAGGCAAAAACATTCTTT
The DNA here is from genome assembly GCA_009831015.1 of Picea engelmannii. NCBI lineage: Eukaryota > Viridiplantae > Streptophyta > Pinopsida > Pinales > Pinaceae > Picea > Picea engelmannii. The sequence goes on from ML777187.1 coordinate 343,286, forward strand.
TGTTAAATAACATATGTGAGGAGGCAGGACGCTGCCTAGTATGCTGGGGAAAATGAGACTATTGATTTTTTTCTTGCTGTTATGAACACTACTTATCTAGTGTGAGGCAAGAGGAATCTGCTAGAGTTGAAGGACATTGTTGAGGAGGAGTTTTCCAGGTTCTCCCTCATGGATTCATGGTCAAGGTAGGGGATGAATCAGGAAAGTGATTTTGGCTACCCTATTCTACGGTTGGGAGGAACGTGGCTATTCCATTTGTATTTCCGTGGATTGGATTCAGATATGTTAAATCTTACCCGTCTTTGTTTTGAACGATTTTGTATATCCGATATGATTCTCTGTTTGGGTTAACCTGAAATAATTCCCATGTAGGACATATGTTTGTTGTATGGAGTTTATAATCAAAGACCAAATTTTCTGGAATGGGGTATTCTGGACTAGAATTCTAGGCAAAATGATCTATGAAAAATAACTTGAAACATTTGGTGTATGTCTAATTCTATGGTTAAAAATATTCAGCAGAAGTATTTAAATAAAATGAACTTGAAGAAAGAATAGATCTACTTACAAGTGTAAGCTTATCCCTGTAATTGAAATTCTGGACACAACTATTTATGTATGTATGAGCTAGGAAGAATTAGATCTAATCACAGACGTACTTTTACTTCTGTAGTCGAAATAGTAAGCAAGTCTATCTATAACTAAGTGGAAATCTGAGCAAGTATGTACACGTAATTTCCATCAAGTTATATCTCGATATGTAATGAATATAGATACAGTTACAGTTTGCAGTTTTTGTTAAATAAAGATTTAATGACTGCAACATGAATCCCACTTATATAGAAAGTTGTTGTTAATATTTTGAACAAACAACTATGTCGCTAGGAGATCAACTGCCTCTTGTATAAAGGAACTTCTAAATCGAAAGGTCTTGAAAAACCCTCTATAAAATTTATAGTAGTACCAAATTAAACTGAATAATTTGTTGTTTCATTATAAGATAATACAATAGTAAATTACTCCATAAGAATGAGAACTCGAAGATGAAGTACAACGAACATAAATCACAAGATGATAGAACTTTTAATGTTTGCATTCCTTTCGTACAGAATAAAAAGGACCCCAATTGAAGGAATATACATAGTATGGAGTAAATTACAAAAAACCCATTAAATATGAGCACATATGCGAAACTGTCCACTTAGAGATCGTGACAGTGGATGGTTTGGAATTAGGCAAACGCAAAATATCATAAACATCAAACGATTCACAAACATGTATATATATAGTGTTCTAGAATAAGGACAAAATCATAATATAATCCAAATCATTATGTCTATTCATGCTGATTCCAAATGAATATTGTCATTTCCTTTCCAGTAGGGCATATTGACATTAAACATAGGGAAGGTCAAAAGGAAACAAAACAATATGGTCTACTATAATTCATACCAACATTCTGAACAAGATAGCCCAAGTAATTAGATTTTCGGGTAGGGTGAGATCCGCATGGTGAATGATTAAAACAGTCATTTAATTTGAACAAAAGACCGAGAAAAAAATGTGTACATAAATTATTGTATTATAATAATTGTAGCCCAAAGGTTTAAGTTACTATGGAAATTCTTTCCCTTCCCAAGCCGATAGGAAAACTGAGGGAAACGATGTTGTTGACTACATCTCAGTAGCAACATGGACAGTTCTAACTCCTGAAGGGTTACGAAAGGGAACTCATATACCTTTTTACGTTGAGTACACAGGTGAGTAGCCAAGACCTTCAGATAGACGACAACCTGGAGGAAACCACCATATACGATGATTAGTAAACTCTTATACAAAGACAATGTAAGCAGAACACGATTTAAGTGCAAATGTCTATAAATACATCATACCAATGTTTTACTTAACTTCTGAACTCGCAGCACATGATCCTTTCCTTGACGTTTTCCATCTGGATAGTTGTACAGGGCCGTGGGTGAAGGAGACAATACATACTGATGGGTACCCTCGCATCAAAATAGGGCCAATCATTAATGATATGTTTCAACTCTTAAAATGAATGATATAGTTGTGGTAAAATAAAATTCTATACACAATATTCTTTAGTAATGGAAATACAGTAATCAACCAAATCATAACTTCATTTTGTAGGTGAACAACAAGAATGTGTATTTTTAGGCGGAATAGAGCTTAAACCACCCATTCAAACTAGGAGTACCCTGACTGTGAGTTTGGGCTACCTGAACCCCTTTTTCACAAAATCGCTTGGGTCAATAAAGTAAATGCAGAGAATGCTCCAGCCAAGATTTTGGTAATTAACCTTGGAATAAATACGTCCCTTAGATTCACAAATACTCAGATATGAATTATGATTCACAACAAAGAGCTACAAAACCCTATATCATGAACCTAGATAGGTAGGGCTAACTGTCCTTCACAATAAATAGAAGAGAATCATTGACAACCTCAAGGAAAAGGCCATTGCAACAGGGTTAAGGATGGCTCCGAATGTAATGAAATAAATTTTGAAAAAAGAAGAATTGCATAGGAAGAAAATGAGGGAGAACGCAGAATGATAACTTGGCACGGGCAAATTGTTGCAAAAAAATTATAATCTTCCTATTGAAATAACCAGGGTATTGATGTTTGAAGTTTAGAGAAGAACTTACTCAGAATGTAATACATGTCGTCTACAACCGGATGGAGGCAACCACCAGAGCCACAATCGTCACCTCTAAAACCCCTCAACACATAGAGCCTCTCCAAAAGAAAAGAAAGAACTTGGAATGGCAAACTCGGAACCCTCTCAAAACCTAAATAATGACTTGTCACCTTGAATTAATTATGGATAGTGTGAAGGACAGGTGAGCCATGTGACCAGGGCAAGGTCAGCGTGACACTTCGAGTATAGAGCCAAGCAATTTTAGTATGACCAGTAGACTGACTTAATGATGGTTGCAGAGATTTTAATACCCTGACAGGGAATTCCTTTCCCATTCGAGGACTATCGCTTCCATACCCCCTGCGATAGGTCTTAGGTAATGGTTGGATTCTTGTTGTCGTAGGACCACTAGTGACATGACATTGAGCTTTCAATTTGAGCAGTATTCGAGTTATGATCCTTTAAATGACCAGTATGTGGAGGCTTCTGACAGTCATCCGTCCTTAACCCCACCCTTGGCCAAGTTGGTAGGAACCAAAGAGATCTCCCTAGGAGAAAAATTTTGAGAACACCTAGGTGCGATTATAATATGGAGACCTTATGGAAAATAGGGTGAGTATAGTATGGATTGCGTAAAGTTTACTTTATTCTTTTAGTCCCTACGCCTAAAGGTTTTAGTTCTTTTTTTGCTAAAGCCTTGGGAGTTTCCATTATAATCTTCCCACTCAAGTTAAGACACGATGACATACTTCGAACAACATGGGGTAAGGATAATTTAGGAGTTATATAGTAAAATAAATTCTATGATAAAGTTCTATATCAGAGTTGTATAGTATAATTCTTATCGCTAATGGATTCCTTTCTGCCAAGTAAATTGTGTAAACAAAAGTTTTTTTTTTTGTATGGTATTATGAGGTTCATTACACATGAATCAAGTAATGAGTGTTGTGAACCAGCTTAGGGAGTATGGAGATGGTATTGAGAATAAGAGAGTTATTGAGAAAGTGTTGAGAAGTTTACCCAAGAAGTTTGAGCCTTTTGTTGTTCCCATAGAAGAATTTAAGGATTTAAGTCAAATGCAAATTGATGTATTAATTGGTTCTCTTATTGCTCGTGAATCTAGGATATCTAGATATGAATAAGGATCATTGGAGCATGCTTTCAAATCCCAACTGCATGTTACCAAAGGCAGAGGCAGAGGAAGGTTTTATACTCATGGAAGAGGAGGTCGATTTTCTAGTCGAAGGGACAACAGAGATGAATCAAAGTCTGAGCAGAAGTCCTAGAAGAATCCTCCTACTTTAAGAGGGAAAAACAGCAAGACCTGGTAGCAAGAAAATTAGAGGTTTGATAAAACTAAAGTACAATGTTATTATTGTAAGAATTTTGGGCATTTTGCTAACAAATGTTGCAAGAAGCAGGAATATGCTAGAAAGCAGTCTACACATATCACAAATGAGTCTGAGGATCATCAAAACCTGTGTTTTTGACCTGTATTGTCACTAAGGAAAGTGAAAATGATATTTGGTTTTTGAATAGTGGTTGCAGTAACCACATGACTAGTAATATGTAATGATCCCAAGCCAAATTCTTTCTTGGAATCACTAACTATTACTAATTTATTAAGTTATTAAGTGCATACAAGATTCATCAACACATGGAGATCACAATATATTCAAGATGTAGAAGCACAAGAAAAGATCTGACCTTTTATTATGAGCAATGTAATATCAATACAATAGATGGTTGATCTAGCATAAACCTCAGATGGTCGTACAAGCAATAGATATGAGCTGCTACAAAATGCTTCTGACAATACAAAATAAGCCTCCAACGGCTCGATATACAATGAAGACTGAATCAAGTAGATCTGAGCCATACTAATGCTCAACCTCCAAGATGGAAAGTGCCATGTCCTGCTAGAATGTTGAAGCCCTCAATAATTCTTCCCTACTACCAAAAGTGTCCAATCATCCTGAGAAATATGCCAAATGATAGATCGGGCAACTGTAAGGACAAACCAGATGTCCAAATTCCCAAATCCACTCTCAAACCTCGTAGATCTGAATTCCTCCATTGAATGATGTGCCCCATTGGATGACTGAAACCCTAGCTGGTTCAGCCTTGATGAAGGAGGCCTCCAAATGCTCTGAAACTCTCCAAGAATATAGATTGGGCTATGAGAATCCCTTGGGAGAAGTTTCAGACTCAGATCTCAAGTAAATCTCCCTTGATCTGAGTTTTATTGAATCACAGGATGTCCCCTATGGCTCCAAGATGTCCTAATCTACAGACCAATGTAGAATGGCGATAACCCTCCAGAAAATCCCTCAAACTGATGGTCGTGCCCCTACAAATAAAACCCAACTGTTAGAATGGCCCCAGGCCCTCAGGATAATATGGATCGAACCTCCCTCTAGATGATGGTGTGCCCTTGCTAGAAACACAAGAACAGTATGGCCTGCTACCTTTTGAAGTGCTAGATGGAGATGGGATGACACTAGAATGGTGTGGAGGAGTCTTTCATCCCCGAGACCAAGCTGCGCAACAAGGTGAGTGGATATTTCACCATTGAGTTGCTCACAAAGGTTTGTACAGCAAAACCCCCAAACTGAATGCTCAAGAGCAATAGAAAATGCTAATCCAAAACCAGAATGAGTAATAGGTGCGCCCCAGCCTCTTACTTATACTTTTCCTTATAATTCTTTATTGAGTTAGGTTAACTCCCAGGGTTAATCTTCTATTCTTCTGTTGAGTTATCTTTTACTCCTTTATCCTTTTCCTTTCTTAAGTCAACTTA
>ML777187.1:348919-366329 GCA_009831015.1 Picea engelmannii
TTCTGTTGAGTTATCTTTTACTCCTTTATCCTTTTCCTTTCTTAAGTCAACTTAAAAATATAACTTTTAACTTCTTGACTTTTCCCCCCCTCAGTGTGAGACTATGACCTAGTGGGGGTGCCCAGGCCACTGAGTCTCCTCATGACCTCTCTAAGAGGTGGGGGTCATTACAGTCTCCCCTACTTTAAATTGCTTGACCTCAAGAAATTCCAAACCTGCTTCTCTAACCATGTGCTCCTTCTCCTAAGTGGCATCCTCAATGGGTAAATCCTTCCACCTGATAAGATACTCCTTGATGCTTCGGTTTCAATGTCTCTTCTCTTTGAATTCTAACACCTCCTTTGGAATCAAAACAAGCTGTCCCTCCTCATCCATGGGAGGTAATGCCTCAATAGTCCTGACGTGTTGACCGAGGGATTTCTTAAGGCATGAGACATGGAAGACGTTGTGAATTTTTCTACCCTGTGGAAGCTCCAGCTCATAAGCTATTGTCCCTATCCTCTTGCTGACTCTGTAAGGTCCAAAGAAACATGGTTGTAGTTTCTCCGCTCCGCTTCTTTTAATGGATGCCTACCTGTATGGTTGCAACCTCAAATAAACTAAATCACCAACCTCAAAGATATGATCAACTCTGTTCTTGTCTGCTTGGACCTTTTGCTAGTTTTGTCCCCTCTGTAAATGATCCTTCAATTCCCTGAGAATGTCTTGGCTTTGCTGTATCCAATCCTGTACCATCGGAGCCCTGCTATCACCAAATGTAATCTCCACAAATGATAAAGGATCATAGCTATACAAATATCTCAAGGGTGACATGCCAATGGACATATGTTGGGTGGTGTTGTAGCAATATTCTCCCAATTGTAACCATCTGACCCATGCTTTCTGTTGTCCTGCTACGTAGTTTCTGAGGTAACCTTCCACCCATTTGTTGACTATCTCAGTCTGACCATCCATCTGAGGGTGATAACTAGTACTAGGAGTCAATGTCGTACCCACTAATCTGAACAACTCCTGCCAAAACATACTCATGAATCTATTGTCCGTGTCACTGATGATGGTTTTGGGTAGGCCGTGTAGTCTGACCACCTCTCTGAAAAATAATTCGGCCACCTGTGCTGCACTGAAGTCTGTGGCTATGGGAAAAAGTGTGCAAACTTTGTCAACCTGTCTACCACCACAAAAATGCAATCTTTCCCCTATGCTCTAGGCAACCCGGTGATGAAATCCATGGATATACTTTCCCACTTGTGCTCTGGAATAGGTAGGGGTTGCAACAGTCCTGCAGGGTGTGTGTGCTCATCCTTGTTTTCTTGGCATGTAGTGCATTCTTTGACATGATTCATCACATATTCGTTGAGGCCTTTCCATGCAAGCCTCTCTCTCACCTGCCTGTACATCTTATTGATTCCCTGATGCCCTGCTACTGGTGAGTTATGACATGCATGCAGGATCTTAGCTTTGAGAGCTGACCCAGGAACTAAAAAGATCCAGCCTTTATAATAGATGAGGTCATTTATGACCCTGAAGTTGTCATCCTGTATTTTCCCATCCAACAGTTGACAAGAGAACTGATCCTTTGCATATTCCACTATCAAGTGTTCCTTCCAGTTGACTGACATACCAAACATGGAATAAATGGATGGCTTTCTGGATAATGCATCGGCCACTGCGTTGTTCTTCCCTTTGACAAATTCAATGTCAAAGTCGTAGTCTTGTATTTTGCTTACCCATTTTTGTTGTCTTTCATTCAAATCCTTCTACTCCAATAGACATTTAAGATTGTTATGGTCTGATTTGACCACAAACCTTGCACCTACAAAATATTTCCTGAATTTATCTAGTGCATGCATGATAGCCAACATTTCTTTGTCGTAAATTTTGTAAAGTAGTTCAGGACCCCTAAGTTTCCGGCTTTCATAGGCAAGGGGGTACCTGTTCTACATCAACACGAACCCTATACCTTCCCCTGAATCATTACACTCCAAAGTGAAGGGTATGCCGAAATCAGGAAGAGCTAGAACTGGGCAGGTGCTCATGACCTCTTTCATTTTCTCCATCATGACTTGGGCCACATTATTCCATTTGAAGGAACCCCTTTTCGTCAGGTCAGTCAAGGGTGCGCATAGTTGAGAAAACCCTTTGAAAAATTTCCTATAGTATGTGCATAGGCCAAGGAATCCACTTAGTTCTGTGAGTTTTTTCGGAGTAGTCCATTCCCTAATGGCTGTTATTTTCTCTTGGTGTACCTGTACCCCTTTTTCCCCTATGATGTGTCCCAAGTAAATCACTTATGTCATTCCAAACTCACACTTGGATTCCTTGGTGTATAGTGACTGTTCTTCCATGATTGACCGGATTTGGTCCACATGTCGAAGGTGTTCCTCCCAGGTCTTGTTGTAAATGAGCAAGTCATCGAAGAATACCAACAAGTGTTTCCTCATTTGTTTGTTGAACACATGGTTCATGCAAGACTGAAATGTAGTTGGCGCATTGGTTAACCCAAAGGGAATCACCAAAAACTCATAATGGCCATAGTGACACCTAAAGGATGTTTTTGAGATGTCCTCCTCCCTCATCTTGATTTGATGGTAGCCCGAGCGAATATCAATTTTTGTGAAATATATAGCTCCATGCAGCTCATCCATCAACTCATCAATTCTAGTTATGGGGTACCTATTTTTGATCACCTTTTTATTCAAAGCCCAGAAGTCAATGCACATTCTCATCGTTCCATCCTTCTTCTTCACCAATACTACTAATGAAGAAAATGGGCTTGAACTTGGTCTAATGTGTCCCATGTACAGAAGCTCTTTGATGGCCTTCTCTATCTCATCTTTATACTTCTTGGGATGCCTATAGGGTGTGGTGATAATAGGCTTAGCCCCTGCTTCTAGCTCAATGATGTGCTCAAACTCCGTGTCTGGTGGCACACTTGGAAGAATCGGCCCAAACACTTTCTGGTGCTTGTCAAGGATTCTTTTGATCTCTGGTGTGTAATGCACCTTTCCCTTCTCATCCACCCGTGTTGAGAACTTACATTCTACTGCGTATACAATTTCTTCCCTTCTGAAGATGGCTTCCATCCTCTTGGTCATGACCACTCTGGCAGAGTTACCTGTCATGCCTCTGAGCACAAACTTTAGTCCTCCTTCCTCCACAAAGGACATTTCCATTGTCTTGTAATTTGTGGTGATGGGTCCTAAAGTGTTGAGCCACTACACCCCTAGGATGATATTGGTATCGGGAAGATCCATCACATACACATCCTGAACTAACTCATGCCTTCCCAAGGTGAGTTTCATACCTGGTATGTATCTATTACAGGGCATAGTACTACCACCTGCTACCGCCACTTTGAATACTACAAACTCTACTATAGGTATGTGCCTCCTCTTCAGTAATGCTGCATCAATGAAATTGTGGGAAGCTCCTCCATCAATCATAACCGACACTCTCTGTCCTTGTAATACCCCTCTCATCCTGAAGGTGTTGAACTTGGGTACCCCGATAGATGCCAATGTAGCCTTCTCTCCAACCGCATAGTCTAGTTCTGGAACCTCTTATTCTATCGCCTCTAACGTTTCGGCCTCAATGTTTTGTATATGACCATACTCATCCTCTTCTTCATCATCTGAAGTGACCTCAATGTAATGTACATGTCCTCGTCCCATGCACTTGTGTGAGGGATTCCATGGCTCCTTACATGTGAAGCAGAGTTTCTTCCTTCTTAGTTCCCTTCTGATGTTGTCATCTATTCTGCCATGACCCTTGTCATAACCCTTAGGGTCACATCCTCCTTGGTTTATTGGAGGCCTTTGATCTCTTCCACCATTGTTAAGAGGTGGTCTGGCTATGAATTTTGGTTTAGCAGTTGGACCCAGATCCCTCGTCTTCCAAATGGCTTCCTGTAGGCTGGTAGGCTTTAAGGCCTTAACCCAACCCTTCATGGGTTCCATCAATCCTTCTGTAAAGAGCATCATGAGCCTGGTTGGGGACATATCTTGCACCATCACTGCCAACCTCTGGAACTCATCAATGTATGCCTCAGCCGTACCTGTTTGCTTGAGTTGGGTGAGCTCTCAGAAATGTAACTCGGGATCTCCTAGATCAAATCTATCAATGAGCCTCTGAGTGAATTCTATATAGGATACAATCTGGTTGTGGTCGAGTGTGGTGAGCCCATGGTACCACCAGTTGTGGGCCTTTCCATCCAAGTACATAGTGGCTAACTTGATGGCCTCCATCTCTCTCATGGGGTTAAGCTGCAGGTAAGTATCCAGCTTCTGCACCCATGCTTGTGCTGTCATCTTAGGTGTACCATCAATGTATGGAATATCTATCTTCCTTGCCCTTTACTCAAACTCAAAGCTGCCCCTGTGGTACATCCTAGGCTAGTTTCTGAACCTGCGTTGACAATATTGGTCTAGGGACATCTATCTTTGAACTTTCATATCCAAGTTGTAGTATTCCCTGGTACTCCTAGCTAATTGTTCCACAAAATCTTCAACCTGTTCATGTTGCCCTTGCTCATCTGTGAATGTGGGCATGTATGGTCTAGGGTTAGCTCTGCTACCTGAGTGTTTTCCTAGCGGTTCATCTGTGAACAATGGCACGTATGGCCTATGATTGGTCCTGCTACCCATCTGCCCATGGAACGTGCCACCTCCAAGACTTCCTTCGAATCCCGGTGCTTTCTTCGGGTTATATCTGACTTCCTCATGGTTTCCACCGGACCCTCCACCCTCCTTATTCCCATACGTATCAGGATATTTGCCTCGATGGGTTACTTGCATCAGAAGTTCAGTTATCCTATTTTGGTTCTCGTTCATTTTCTGTAGATTCTCATCAACTTTCTTCAAGGTTTCAGAGATTTCGGCCTGTCCCCTTCTGTTGGTTTCCTGATACTCATCCAACTGCCAGACCAATGTGCTTTCTGTGTGGTTCATGTTTTGTTGGAACTTACCAAATTCGACTACTAAGAGAGCCAATCCCTAAGGCTCATGGTCGTCTCCTGACCCTTCCATTTCTACCTCTGTTTCACTGCTATTTTTCTTTCTCTGACCCATAACAATTCCCCTGTACTTCTGTATGCACTGATCTCTCCACAGGTTTGGAGGATCGAGGCTCTGATACCACTGTAATAATCCCAAGCCAAATTCTTTCTTGGAATCACTAACTACTACTAATTTATTGAGTTATTAAGTGCATACAAGATTCATCAACACATGGAGATCAAAATATATTCAAGATGTAGAATCACAAACAAAGATCTGACCTTTTATTATGAGAAATGTAAGATCAATACAATAGATGGTCGATCTAGAATAAACCTCAGATGGCCATACAAGAAATAGATATGAGTTGCTACAAAATGCTCTTGACAATACAAAATAAGCCTCCAAAGGCTGGATATACAATGGCGACTGAATCAAGCAGATCTGAGTCATACTAATGCTCAACCTCCAAGATGGAAAGTGCCACGTCCTGCTAGAATGATGAAGCCCTCAATAATTATTCCCTGCTACCAAAAGGGTCCAATCATCCCTAGAAATATTCCAAATTATAGATCGGGCAACTGTAAGGACAACCCAGATGTCCAAATTCCCAAATCCACTCTCAAACCTCGTAGATCTGAATTCCTCCACTGAATGATGTGCCCCACTGGATGACTGAAACCCTAGATGGTTCATCCCTGATGAAGGAGGCCTCCAAATGATCTGAAGCTCTCCAAGAATATATATCGGGCTATGAGAATCCCATGGGAGAAGTTTCAGACTCAGATCTCAAGCAGACCTCCCTAGATCTGAGTTTTACTGAATCACAGGACGTCCCCTATGGCTCCAAGATGTCCCAATATGTAGACAAATGTAGAATGATGATAACCCTCAAGAAAATCCCTCAAACTGATGGTCCTTCCCCTGCAAACAAAACCCAATTGTCGGAATGGCCCTAGGCCCTCAAGAAAAGTTGGATCGAACCTCCCTCTAGATGATGGTGCGCCCTTGCTGGAAACACAAGAACAGTATGTCCTGCTACCTTCTGAAGCTCTAGATGGAGATGGGCTGAGACTAGAATGGTGTGGGGGAGTCTTTCATGCCCGAGACCAAGTTGTGGAACAAGGTGAGTGGATATTTTGCCACTGAGTTTCTCACAAGGGTTTGTACAAGAAAACCCCCAAACTGAATACTCAAGAGCAATAACAAATGCTAATCCAAAACCAGAATGAGTAATAGGTGCGCCCCAGCCTCTTACTTATACTTTTCCTTCTAATTCTTTTTTGAGTTAGGTTAACTCCTAGGGTTAATCTTCTATTCTTCTATTGAGTTATCTTTTACTCCTTTATCCTTTTCCTTTCTTAAGTCAACTTAAAAATATAACTTTTAACTTCTTGACTTTTCCCCCCCTCAGTGTGAGACTATGATCTAGTGGGGGTGCCCAGGCCACTGAGTATCCTCATCACCTCTCTAAGAGGTGGGGGACATTACATAATAAGGATTTATTTTCTTCTATTGATACTAGTATTTAGTATGAAGTAAAACTGGGAAATGATTGTAAGGTTACAGTTAATGGTAAAGGTGTAGTTTCAGTCTACACTAAGAATAATCAGAGAAGAAATATTGACGATGTTTATTCCATGCCTGGTTTAAAATGAAATCTTATTAGTGTTGGACAACTAATGGAGAAAAAGTACAGAGTGTTCTTCAAGAACAAGGTATGTACAGTCTATGATAAATTACCCAGCAAACAATTGACTGCAAGAGTAGAGATGACCAAGAATAGAATGTTTCCACTTGTTATGAAAAATGATTTGACTGGTTCTTTGAATGCTTATAAAGATGGAAGTTTAGATGAATCTTGGTTATGGCATTTGAGATATGGTCATTTACATTTTGGTGGCTTAGATATGTTACAAAAGAAACATATGGTAAAGGGGTTACCTTGTATTCAACAACCTACAAGCTCTTGTGGGAGCTACATACTTGGAAAACATCACAGAGAGAAATTTGTTTCAAGTGTTTCATACAGAGAAAAAGCTCCATTAGAAATTGTCCACACATATTTGTGTGGACCTATGCAAACAAATTCTTTGAATGGTAGTGTTTATTTTATAAGTTTTATTGATTATTTTAGTAGGAAGACTTTGTTGTATTTGTTGAACCAGAAATATGAAGCCTTTGAAGTTTTCAAGAGGTTTAAGTCTATGGTTCAGAATGAGAGTGGTCATACCATTAAGATCCTTAGGTCTGATAGAGGAGGTGAGTATAAACTAAATGAATTCATTGAATTCTCTAATATTCATGGAATTAAAAGGCAGTTTAATCCTCGATATACTCCACAGCAGAATGGAGTGGCTGAAATGAAGAATCAGACCATCATGGATATGGCTCGAAGCATGTTGAAAGAGAAGCATATTTAAAATGAATATTGGGGAGATTTGGTTATTTTCTCTATTTTTATCTTGAATAGAAGTCCGACCAAGACAGTGAGGGATCATGTACCTTAGGAAGCCTGGGATGGTAAGCTTTGGAATGTTTCTTATTTCAGAATTTTTGGATGTGTTTCATTTTCCCATGTACATGCAGAAATGGGGAGGAAGTTGGATGACAGAAGCGAGATATGTATCTTTATTGGATATAGTGAAGAGTCTAGGGCATATAAACTCTACAATCCCATCACCCATAAATATGTAATCAACAGAGATGAAGCTTGGAATGGAATCATTAACAAATCAATTTCAGAGGGAGTCGTGTTACCCCGTGAAGATGATGATGGAGGTGAGAAGGTTGAAGGAGATGGACATATGGTTCCACATGCACATATGCATGCATCAAGAAGTCCTACAAGGGAAGCACCATATTTCATCCCATATCAATTTAGAATGCCAAGAACTCATGAGCGTGGTGAGCCATCTAGACATGGTGGACATCAAACAGATTCACATTTAAGTAGTGATTCAAATCCTACTTTAGCTTCATTGAAAAACATATTTAAAGGTCAAAAGACTAGTAGCTTAAGAGAATTATATGATCAGAATGAAGAAGTAGATCAGATTTCAAATTTTTCATTAATGGCATGTGATTCTGTAAGTTTTAATGAAGCTGCTAATGAGGATGTTTGGATAAAAGCAATGGATGAGGAGATTGATTCGATTGAAAGAAATAACACTTGGGATCTTGTTGATTTACCAAAAGGTAAGAAGAGAATTGGTTTTAAGTGGGTTTATAAGACTAAGCTGAATGCAAAAGGTGAAGTTGAAAAGTACAAGGAAAGACTTGTAGCTCAGGGGTTTAGTCAGCAACCTGGCATTGATTACAATGAAACCTTTGCTCCTATAGCAATAATTGACACAATGAGGATGGTCTTAGCTATTGTAGCTTAGAATATATGGATCATGCATTAGATGGATGTTAAGTCTGCATTCTTGAATGCATGTTTGGAAGAAGATGTTTATATAAGACAACCTCTGGGTTATGAGATTGATAAGCATAGAGATAAAGTTTACAAGTTAAGGAAAGCTTTATATGGATTGAAGTAGGCATCCAGAGTATGGTATAGAAGGATTGATGAATACTTGATTAGTGTTGGATTCAACAAAAGTACAAGTGAGCCAATCATGTATACAAAGATAAACTAGGGAGGTAAAATTTTGATTGTATGTTTGTATGTTGATGACCTGATTTTTACTGGAGATTTATCTGTATATGATTTTAAAAATGACATGAAAATAGAGTTTGAGATGCTTGATTTAGGATTGATGAAATATTTCCTTGGAATTGAAGTGGATCAATCTATTGATGGCATTTTAATTTGTCAAACTAAATATGCAAATGAAGTATTGAGAAGGTTTAGAATGCTCAATTCTAAACCAGCTACAACACCAATGGCAACTGGTACCAAACTTAACAAATATGATGAGGGATCATATGTTGATCCAACTCTGTATAAGAAATTGGTTGGAAGCCTTATATATTTAACAAAAACAAGACCTGATATTATGTTTGTTGTTAGTTTAATTTCTAGATTCATGGAGACTCTGAAGAGTACTCATTGGCAAGCAGGAAAGAGGATCCTGAGATACAATGCTCGAAAAATTGATTTTTGTATCCGATACACATCAAGCTTGAACTTTAAGTTGATCGGATATACTGATAGTGATTTTGCAGGTTCCATTGATGATAGGAAGAGCACATATGGTTATGTGTTTAGTCTTGGATCTGGAGCAGTGGCATGGGAATCAAAGAAACAACCCATAGTGACTTTATCTTCTACTGAGGTAGAGTATGTTGCAACAACAACAATTGCATGTCAAGTTGTATGGATGATAAGAATCTTGAATGAATTATTGCATGAGCAGAATGGTGCAGCTCAGATTGTCTGTGATAATAAATCTGCCATTGCACTGTCAAAGAATCACGATTTTCACAAGAAAAGTAAGCACATTCATATGAGGTATCATTTCATTCGAGAGCTGGTAAATGGTAAATAAATTTTTGTTCAGTTCTGCAGATCTGAAGAACAATTTGCAGACATATTTACGAAACCTCTGGGAAATGAATTGTTTAAAACTCATCGAAATAATATTGGGGTCTATAAGCTGTAATGCATTGTTTACAACATATTTTTTTTTACATATTTTAATTTGTTTTGCTCTGAAATGATTAAGAGGGAGTATCTCAATATGTAATAATTTCACCGCCTCTATGTAAACGGTGCATCGGTGGTCGTCTTGACCCTTCAAGACTCAAGGTTTAAGCACCGATCACTAATTTTGTCTTTCATTTCTTAAACGATGGCCACCTTAACCTTTGAAGGAAACCACATACCATCACCGCCTTGATTAAAAACTTTAGAAGATCAAAGGGACAATTTTTTGTGTTTAAATACCAGAAACAAATTGTAATCCTTAGATCTTGAAAACATTTTTGAATCGAATTCGCTATTGTGCATTTAGAGGTATTGTCTCTGTTTATATATATATATATATATTGAGTTTGTAAACTCATTTCATTCCTTGATGGAATTAGTTATATTTCTTTCAATTTGAGTAAATGTAGTAATTATTTGATTTTACCAATTGTGAACCCCGTCCCACATCTATTCGGAGTTTACTTCTTTAAAAGTGAGTGAAGTTCTTTATTCTCAAAACCCTGAACCCAAAGTGGTGGGCCCAAAGCTTATTCGCGTTTTTTGCAATTTGACACTTATAGATTTGTTTTGTATCTGCATTGGGTATTAAATGTGTGCGGAGTTATTTTGTTTTACCAAAAGCCAAAACCGATTGTGTGATATCTATCTTGAAACAATCTTGTTGTAGTTTGTTGTATTTATATGTATTCCTTACATTAATTCAATAGATTAATTGATGCTACTATTTGTGTGTAATACTATACTCTGACTGCATTGATCTATAGGGGATCGAATGCAAGCCTCCACTGCAAATGGAAGGCTGCAATGGAGTGTCAAACAAGTGAAATGTGAGACGTTGAAGTTTCTGATCAAACATAAATTTATTAAAATTAATTTTGTTGTTCTTACAAATATTTAAAAATAATATCTCACAATCAGGGATATTTTGTCACATCACTTTCCCATGAACAAAAAATAAAATTGTAATATAAATTTGTAATAATTTAAAAAAGATATCTAATTTTGAAAATATTACATTTAACTATATATTTTAGAAAAATTTGGAAACACTTCTTCAATTTTTGTAAAATGAGCAAGGTAATATCATTTTGTAGGTTGTGTTATGGGTCTATTTCACTCTTTACTTATCCTTCTTTTATTCCCCTTATTATGGATTGAAAAAATTTCTAGGTTGACTTACTCTATGGACCAATGATGATGCATGTCCACCTTGTGTCATGTGCATGCATCCCATGCTATATCTCTAGTTTATTGTTCGTTCCCTAGTTCTCTCTTGGTTATGTCGTAGAAAACACAAATCCAACCATATGGGGTGATAGGGTGTGGATCCTATCAAGTGAAAATAGTCACATGTGCCGCTTTGAATGAAGCCTCTATGAGTTGTTTGTTTAAGGATCAATATGATACTTCAAGAAAATAAATGCATGTCAACCGCATGTCAGTTTGTACACAAAAACCAAGTTCTCACATAGTGCCTCAATGGTGAAAAATAATCCCCATTCTTTATCTTTTTTTAGGTGAATCAAATAAGATTGGTCAAGAAATTTGTTTCTAATGATGGAAGCCATATGTTCCTTCCTTCTCAAGCGAATAAAATGGATCTACCTATATCAGAATAAATATAATAACCTGGGCTATTGATGCAACAACAATTGTCTCATCCAAACCACAACTTGGTATTCTCATAAACAATTTTTTTTAAGGAAAGGTCATCCCATTTTCTTAGCCATTGGAGGGCATAAAGAATAAGGGAATAAAATGGTGTTATACTTACGTAAGCTCATGGAGGTAAGGTCATGATCTTTAGTATCTTGAAAGTGTTGTGTGTTCTCCTGCCTCTTTGGTATTCACAACTCCATACCTCATTCTTGTAAATATACCCTTGGTACCAATAAATTTACTCATTGTTACTCGTAAATTAGGTGTTTGTTAAGTGGAGGAGTTAGGGCTTTAAAAAACATTGCAATATATCTTTTACATTAGACCTTTGTAGACCTTTGTTTCTTCCCTTTAAAGAGCTATATTTTAAGGTAAGGTCACTTATCTTTGATGTAATGACTCATATCATGTCGATGACTAGAGAGATAAGAGAGAGAAGACATATTGATTGGATAGTATGTCCCTAAGCATAGATCAAGTAACGTCCCAGAGCTAAGAGGTTGTTTATTTTTTCCGCTCAAATATATCTTTCTTGCATCTATGGAGTTTTTCATGATTATTTATTTATTCCTCTCAAATAACTCCATTATATTATTTTTAGGTTGTTTATTTCTTCCCCTCAAATATATCTTTCTTGCATCTATGGAGATTTTCATGATTATTTATTTATTCCTCTCAAATAACTCCATTATATTATTTTGGATTAGTTTGTGAGACTTATGTAGGATCCCCAAGGAAATAATCAAACATGAGCTTGGATTACACCCCCATCCATATCTAAGGATATTATTTTGTGGGGAGGGCTCACAAAAACACAAGTACCTACTCGAAATCCATTAAACCTTACCTTAATTTACTTATTTCTACCCCCCTTATTCATATAAGGAAGGAAGGGCTTGCACCCCTCCCAGATAAATATACTCTCACTTTATTCTTTGGGTTAGATATGGTTCCTTACCACACTACATGTCTTCAAATAAGTTACATACTTATTTCCTGGTATATATTCTTGGTTATTGGCATATATAACTATATATTGAATTTATCTTACCTCAACTACCTTAATCACTTAGGTAACCAACGAGATCAAGTAGTCATACTCAAGTATCGACCTAAGGTATAGATCAACTACCTAATTCAGGATCCTAACTTGATACCTAGGTCAACATAAGACCCACTTGATACTTTGTCCCAATAATTATCAGTAGACTAGGTAACACCCCTTGACAAGGTTGAATTAATAACTATACGAGAAGTAACCTAGTAAATAGAGGGGGTAAATAACTAGAGATAGGGATAACCCAATAATTAGGGAGAAACTAGTAACTAGAACTAGAAAAAACCAAGCTCCTTATCATGGCCTAGTAACTCCTAGGGCCTTTGAGAGAATAGGGCCTTTGAGAGAATAATATAGATATATCTCAAACTTATTATTATCCATATAGGATTCACTCATGCTTTTGTGAGAAAGACTCTAAGTTGTTTCATCTCTTATTTTTTCACCCTTCTTATAAATGGTTCAACATCCCACTTTTTTAAAGAAAAAGGAGGAATAAGATAGGGATACCCACTATCTCCTCTTGTCTTCTCGTTATTATCTTAAGGGCTTGGAATACTATTTAAGGTAGCCTTAGTATGTAGAATACTAAAAGAAATAAATTTGGGCCCTTCCTGTAACATCACTCATCTACTATTTGTAGATGGCATTCTCATTTTTTGTGAAGGAAAAAGGGAATTAGTGGAGAATATTAATGAACTCTGAACCTTTTATATAAATAAACATGTATGAAAATAGTGGATATTGAAGTTGGTCTCAAATACTTGGGCTTTTTCTTGAAGCAAAATCGTTATCAGAGGAATCACAAGTTATGGCTACTAGAAAAATTAGAAAGGAAAGCAAACACCTGGTGCAATAAATGGATCTCGAGAGTAGGAATATTGATCATAGTAAAGGTAGTTCTTGAAGCCATAATGGTCTAATAGATGTCCTTGGCCTAGATTCCAAAAGGGATTCTAGGAAAAAATAAACAACTCTTCTTTTGTTTTTATGGTCTAGGGACATGAACAATCAAACAATGTTTTTAGCCTCTTGGAAATAGTTAGCCACTCCTAAATCCATTGGGAGATGGGGTTTAAAAAAAAAAAAACACTTTTCTCTAAAGCCTTTGTAGGAAAAAAGGTTTTGAGTCTTATATAAGGTACATTCCTATGGACACAAGCAACAAAGGAAAAATGTTTTCCCCGTGAATCAATTATGGATTAGATAAAAAAAAATCCTTAAGAAATTTCAAAATGGCTCCATAATTTGGAAATCAATTCTAGATGTTTTTCCCTTGACTTGAAACTCTTTAATATGGAAAATTTGTAATGGTCGATAGGTTCCCATTGGTAAATATCCATATATTATCTACAAGAATAGTCATATTCACTCTAATCTCATCGATGAACTTCATAGATTGGGTCTCTACTATTTAAATCAAGTAATTATAGGGTAAAATCATGAATATGGGTAACAATTTTGCTTGTTTTATGTGATCTTTTATTAAACTTTAACAGGTTATTCAACTTTCGATAAACAAAAGTATTTCTTTTATTTAGAATTTTACTTTACAGTAAAAACAAAACTTGTGAAGAATCATGTTAGTTTTCTACTGACTATTTCTCAATTTTACTTTACAGTAAAAACAAAACTTGTGAAGAATTATGTTAGCTTTCTACTGACTATTTCTCAATTTTGTTTTATAGAGATTTGATATGTTGATTTGGCAACTGTTTGACACTATGTTCCTTAAAATTGAAGTGAAATATAATGAGTTATTTTTTCCCACAACGATGTATCTATTATTAAACTTTTGTTTTTGACAAATGAAAGATATTGCAACAATCTATAGATAATCTATTTTGTGATGACTATAGTTTTGAATCTAACGGATGAATATGATAATTTCTAGAATTTTTTGAAGCTGACCAATTTGAAAATGTTACATAGTTTAAACACTTGTTTTCCTCCACCATGTATCTATCTTAATTTTTACTTAAAAGTAAAATCTAAAAATACCTTTTTTCCACTGTGTGTTTTTATAGATATGGATTTTTCATTTCACCGAATCATAATCTCACCTAAAAATATTATGTAGTGATTTTTTTATAAAATTAAATAAAATTAGATAAAATCAATGAAAATGAAAAAATATTATATCCAATGGAAGTAGATTCAATTTTTAAAATGTTGGTATCAATTCTGAAACTAAATTCTGAGTATTTGTAGGAGTCTTCTACCTCCAAAGATCAAGTAAGATGGAGAGAATTTGCAATTTCCTGCAAATAGTCTCATTTTCAGGTTTTCGGCCGAAACCTAGTTTTTAACAGAATCCGTTAAAAATTATTGTTTTAGCTAAAAATACTTTCGGCCGAAATATGCATACCACAGGAAAAGAATTCATCCGAAAAACATTGTACATGATTTTTGAGGGCACCGTTCAATTTGACGTACAAATTTTCAGTTGAAATTGTTTTCGGCCAAAAAAATTCCGAGCAACAGTTTTTAGGCCGAAAAATTGCCGCTAGGAATTTTTGAGACCTGATTGTCACGAAAGTATTACCCATCTTCATGAATTTACCCTATAAGAATTAATCAAGCAACATGGAAAAGTTAGTGGCTCTCCCAACAATAAATTGACCTTGGTGTTGAGTATGCTAAGTTCCTTTCTACATCTCTCATAATAGGAAAATCATCTTGTTTTCTCCCTAAACCCATCAAGTTCCTACAAACAAAGGATAGGATATAAATATCTATCCTAAGAAAATAGATAAGAGAAGTTACCATGAAGGGGAATGTAAAAGCTAAAGTTCACAACAAACACAAAATTTTATGTGGATGTTGATAAACAAGAAGGCTCTTACATGGGATAAGGTGCAAAAGGGAATCTTTCAGGAACCTAGAAGATGTTGTCTATGGATTCAAGAAATTGAAACTAATTACCATCTTGTCCTTTCTTGCAATTTAAGTTTAGAATTTTTTAGAGAGGTAAATATAAGATGACTCTTTTTGGACTATATTTTTTGGGGACATTTGCCCGAAATATGGTGATAAATTATTAGATCCACAGATTTAGTGATTATTTATGTATAATCGCAATGCCCCAAGGGTTTTTCAACATGTTCAATCTATTTCTTCATTTAGAAATGGATTTTAAATAACAAAAAAAATGATTTTGTGCAAATTTATATCATCGAATTCCTGCGAAAAAAGCCGTTAATTATTGGACTATTCAATGCTTGGTCAAGAAAAAATATAGAAAAAAAACTCAAAGTTTAGTTGTCCAATCCTCCAAACTCAAATTTTAAATCACTTCCTCCTACAATTGATTGGGGGATTTGAATAGCCATAAATTATTCCCTCTTCTAAGAGAAGGACCCAATTCCTTAAAACTTTTTCCTTCAAAGAATAAATATTATTTCAAAGTTTCCTCAACACTCTAAAATTTCCCATCCTAATAAGACATTGTTATACCTAGTCAAAAAGACATTCCATGGAACCTCTTCTATGGGAAATATTATGGAGATCGTCAATATGGGGGATTCTCCTTTCACTTGACCACTCCATTTCTTTCCTAGCTAGCTAGTATTTACTATTGGCAGTGCAAATAATAACTTTCGTTAGATTATGGATCTTAAGATTGCTTTGCACATTCCGAAGGAAAAGGTCGTCAAACATATACACATCTATGCTGATTCCATGAGAATTATCCAATTAATTAAATGAGCTTTAAAAATTCATAATTTCACATCGTTTTCATTATTTCAAGTGATAGAAAACAATTCAAAATATTTATCTTATACTTTGATGGCGTCTCCAAGATGGGGAATCAAAAAAGATGATAGAATCTCCAATGTTAGAGTTTCATTGGACCAAGGCATATTGAAAATTAAAAAAAAAAAATCATAAGATATCCTCACATAATATTTACATAAATCATGGTTGTAGGGAATAAGATATGATTTTTTTATTCTTTTATTTGTAAGTAGACCATTGTGATTTCTTACTTTAAGAACTAATAGGATATGTTTTTTTTTCAATTAAAAACCATTTCTAAATATTTGTATTATATGCTTAAGAAGTAATAGGATATGTTTTTTTTTCAATTAAAAACCATTTCTAAATATTTGTATTATATGCACATAAAATTTACAGCAATCTCTAGTAGGTGTTTTCCTTGAGTGAAACTAAAATCCTTGGCAGTAAATATTTGTATCATATGCACATAAAATTTACAGCAGTCTCTAGTAGGGGTTTTCCTTGACTGAAACTAAAACCCCTAGGAGTAGAGAATCATCAAAATTGTTTATCAACATTCTGTAAGAAACTAGAACCCCCGAGAATAGAGAATCATCAAAATTGTTTATAAACATGTTATAAAAGTTTTGTAACCAAAATTCAAAAAAAAACTTAAAAAAAGAAGGAGAGACTATAAAGCTGGCTAAACTGCCCATGATTGTGCATGTTATAAAAAAATCTAAGAAAGAAATTGATCCAAGTATGTATGTTGGAATGGCATATATAAGACGAAATGTGCTGTAACATTTAAGAGGAACATAAATTGTAAAATGAGGAGAAACTTATAAAATGGTACTGAAAAAATTCGGCTAACTAGATTTAAATACACGGGGAGAGAAACTAGAAGCCACCATTATGCTGTTCGGACTTTGTAAATATACACCTCCATAAACAGAATCAATAGCTAACTGATAATCACCTCATAGAGCTAAAGAAATCGTTGTTAACAAAATAAAAATTCAATATATTCAAAAAGAGCCTTAAACAATCAAAATATGATATAATAAAAGTGAGAAACTAAACTATTCCAGATCGTCTTCCACGTGCATGAGCTCCCATACTGATTATATTAGAACAGCGAGAGCATGAAACCAGTAATATTTACCCACTTTAATTTAATTAGAGTGGCCACATGAAAACGACTAACGTATCTATCATTACACGGGAAAAAAAATTAATTACAAATACATTGAAATACGATTGAGTGGACTGTATGCAGCTATGCTATTAGTAGAAGCAGTTGAATCCCTGTGGCAGTTCAGTGAC
>ML777187.1:389960-400233 GCA_009831015.1 Picea engelmannii
TTATGCTATCTAAAATAAAAAGAAGAGTATACTTTTTATTTTATTTTATTTAATGTGTTTAAGTATCAAATGTATGAGAATGCCTAAGTGGGCCTAATGTTTAAGAATATATGTTTCCTCTTAAGAGGTCACAAGTTCAAATCTAGAGGGGGGTAGGGTATGTATACCTCCCTCCCTTGTCCCACAAACAAGGGGGCAGGGTATGTATACCTCCCTCCCTTGTCTCACAAACAAGGGGGTCTCTTACGGGGTCTCATACACCAATTTGATGTGGCTTGGCCGTGACCATAAAAATAGATTATTATTATTATTATTATTATTATTATATAATACTATTTATAATTTAAATTTAAAAGTAATTTTTATGGATATTTTTAAATTATTATTTTATAATTGCTATATTTAACTAATTTTTTAATAATTTGTAATTATTATTATTTATTAATTTATTATTTTTTTTGTTTTTAATGATTATTTTATTTTTTTATTAACTATGATAATATTTATTTAATGGGATAAGCTCTGTGCATTGACATTGAGGGGGATTTCCCCCTCCATGCAACATTTCATCTTTGGAACCAGGAGGAAGCTTTCGGTTAGATGGCACATAGACACAAATAACATCGTGGATACGGGAGTGAGAGTGGCACATCTAAGAGTCATGATTGGACAGGAACACCCACCACTTAGCTCAAAGCCATCCAACTGCTGATGGATTTCTCTCAAACTTTGAGTTCTCTGATTCTATGGTTCAGAGAATGATTCTCTGCTGGAAGTTGAGTTATCCTGAGAATTTTCAGGTTGCCTTTGTACTTGCAATCTTGGAGGAATAGTTTGAGGTACTTGCTGTTCTAAATTTGCTGCATTTTCAGAACTTGGCAGCAATGGATTTTGACTGTCCATTTGCTGATTTTCTGAATCATTCCAGAATTGATTTTCTAGAAATTGTACATCTCTGTTGAGAATTAATTTCTTGGTGATGGGATTGTAAAGCCTATAAGCTTTGGATGTTTCACTATAGCCAGTGAAAATACATTTTTCACTTCTGTCATCAAGTTTCTTCCTTAATTCGGAAGGTATGTGAGCATATGTTATGCATCCAAATGTCCTTAGATGCGCTACATTGAGCTTTGTCCCACTCCATGCTTCTTGGGGAACTTTCATCTTTAGACTTGTGGTTGGTGATCTATTCAGGAGATAAACTAGGCATGCTACTGCTTCAGCCCAAAAAGTATTTGACAAGTGTTTCTCTTTAAGAAGTGTTCTTTCCATATTCATTATGGTCTGATTTTTCCTTTCAGCCACTGCATTCTATTGTGGAGTATACCTGGCTGTTGTTTGCATGATAATGCCTTGTGATTTGCAGAAATTTGCAAATTCTTTGGAGTTGTATTCTCCTCCTCCATCTGACCTGAGTTCTTTGATATATTTTCCACTCTGTTTTTCAGCTTCTGCCTTGAATTCTCTAAATTTTGCAAAAGTTTCAGACTTGTGTCTGAGAAAATAGATCCATATTTTCCTGCTAAAATCATCAATAAACGTTAGAAAGTAAAAACTACCACCTATTGACTCTGTTTGCATTGGTCCACATAGGTCAGTGTGAACAAGTTCAAGATGTTGTTTGGCTTGATTGGAAGACCGTGGAAAACTAGTTCTCTTATGTTTTCCAAGTATGCAAGACTCACATGGGGGAATTTTCTCTTTAAAGATAGGTAGACCTTTGACCATGGAGTTTTTTTGAGGAAGACTTAGACTCTGAAATGGTAGATGTCCAAATCTTGTATTCCAAACCATTGTTTCATTCAAGGTTGATGCACTCTGTGCATATGGTTGACTCATATTTGCAGTTCTGAGGGTAAGGGGAAACATCCTATTGGCAGTCATATGGATTTCAGAAATTAATTTTCTGCTTGGGATTTTGTCATATATCTTACAAGATGTTCCTTCAAAAAGTACCTAATAGCCATGTTCAATGAGCTGTTCTACACTTAGCAAATTATGTTTTAAATCTGGAACATGATAGACATTATATATGTCTTTCTTTACATTCTGTTTAGTAAGTATAGGAACAATTCCTTTTCCTTGAACCCTGACTAAGTAATCATTTCCAAGTGTAATATCAGATGAGATTGAAGAATCAATACATGAAAGTAATTCTTTGTTACCTGTCATTTGATTGCTACATCCACTATCCAACAACCAGAGATCTTTAGGTTGTTGTTCAGTTTTGTGGCACGAGAGAAACATACCTCTTGAGGTGTCTCCCGTATGATTTGACACATGTGCTATGCCTGAAAGTTGATCTGCTTGCTTCTTCCTGCATTCAGATTCATAGTGCCCATACTTTTTGCAGTAATAGCATTGTATGCTTGTTTTTTCATTCATTCGTCTCCCTTTGCCTCTTTGAGTATGGAAATTCTGATGTTGATTTTGTTGTTGATGTCTTTGACCTTGGAAATTTTGATTCGGATATTGTTGTCTATTGCCTCCACTTGTGTGAGAGTTACTTTGATTGCTCCCTCTTTCTTGGTGACCTCTGCTTTTTCCTCTTCCTCTCCCTCTGTTGAAGGAGAATTGACTTTTGAATGCATTGGAGATTGACTCATCTATGAGATGCAGTCTGGTCTCATGTGTCACCAGAGAACTATGGAAAATCTTGACAGATCCTTGGATTCAAGGATTGTTGTTACAACCATTTCAAATTTCTTGGGTAGACTTTTGAGAATTTTCTCAACAATTCATTGATCAATGATGCTTTCACCAATCAGTCTAATCTGGTTCACGATTCCCATGAATCTGGTCATGAAATGATCTACAGTTTCGGACATTGTCATCCTTAGAGTCTCGAATTGTGTCCACAAGGTTTGTAGTTTAACTGTTTTGACCCTGTCATTTCCTTGGTAGGAAGATTTCAGGATGTCCCAGGCCTGTTTTGAGGTACCAGCGCCTGTGATTTTTGAGAAAATCGAATCATCCACAAAATTTTGAATCCAGAATTTCACTTTATTTTCTTTGATCCTCAGAGTTGCCTGAGCAATTCTCTGCGCATTTTTCATGGCAGCGAGGGCGGTTGGATCCGGTTCCACATATCCAAGATCCACTGGTTCCCAACACTCTTGTGCTTGCAAGAACGATCTCATTCGTAGAGACCAAAACTCATATTTCTTCCCCAGTAGAATCGGACACTGAGTTGGTCCTAAGTTGCTAGACAACATATTTATTTTTTGAAAAAAAAATTCAGAAAAAAAAATAGAGGGAAAATTTTGTATTTACCTCCGATCGCCAATTTACCGATTTGCCGATGGCTAAAGGGAGCTTATCGGGCTTGAATTGGCCTTTTTCACGGTGCAATGTGACCACGTGCCTTACTGTTAAAGCGCTACGAGATTTTCTAGCTCTTTCCCTTTCAAATCGCCAAAATGAGAAAAATTGCCTTTGGACAATTCAACGGTCCAGATCTTCTTATGATCTGACGACCTAGATCTTATCGGGATATCACGAATCAGGATTTCGCAAGTTCTGATGAAGAGTTCTTCTGACTCCTCGATTCCCCGATCTCTGATTTACCGATGGTGCTGTCCTTTCGGGACTTTTCCCGATTGCTTCGATCTGCGCCACGCATCCTCCTATGATGGACATACCTGATCCCTTATCGCGAAATCAAGACTTCAAATGCACCAGACGTCTCGTTGTTAGGATCCGCGATTTTTTGAATCCCGTAATGCCGATGGACTTGATTCCTGCCACGCGTCCCAATAGATGGATGGCTCAGATCTGCGTCAGGGATTTCATTGTGGAGATTCCTGATCCCACGATTTTGACGAGATGACGACAGCTCGGCCCCACGACAGAGTTTACCTCCTATCGGGATGTTGGACTTCAGAGTTCAGAAGTGCTTCTGTTTCTTGTCCTCAAGATTCGCGAAATGCTGAATCCCAATGTGTCGATGGGCTCATTCCTTTTCGAGACTTTTCCCGAGTCCTCATATTTACGCCACGCGTATTAGAAATATGGACGGTCCTAATTCAACCTCAGGATATCGCGACTTGCGATGCTCCGTTGACACAATTTCTCTGTCAACTTGAAACCCTGGATGTTGAAATGCCGATGGTTTCCTCGATGTTTTCCACTTGTCGGGTCAAATGGACGGCTGAGAATTTATCGCTATTTCGCGTATCGTGATTTCGCGAGTTTCAAAGTCTTGTTGCGATGGCCTTTCAAAACCGTGAACTCCAATATGCCGATGTGACAATGCGTTGATCTGTTGCCACCTGTCCTCTGAGATGGACGGCTGTAATCTTTTCGGGATTTCACGATATCGCGTATCAGAGTTTTTGGAGTGCAATCACCTTTGTGCGTCCAACTCCCGATTACTGATTTTGCGATGGAATAGGATATTGCCACGTGTCTCTTGATGGACGGTTCAGATGATGTCGAGACTTCGTGACTACGAAAGTCGAGATTTCTCTTGTTCTAACCTGAGGATTAAACCTCGTGCACCTTCTCGCTGATCCAATGGCTGTCGGTCCTTTATGCAAGATCTGACGGCTGAAACGCTTTTTCCTTTTCCGTGCTCTCCTTGTCCCTTCTGAACTGGTTTCCCACTTCAGATACATTCTGAGGACGAATCTTACGGCCTTAATAGCTGTTCTTTGCACCTGAGATGCATTCTTTACTCTTGTGGAAGAAAGATTCGTGAATCTTTCAAAGATTTGAAAGAATTTCATGAGTTCTTCGTTCTCTGCTACAATATTTGACAGATTTGAGCGATTTCCAAAAATCTTTAAACGATTATGCCTTCTGCAGCAATCTTTAACAGTTTTGAATGAATTATTCGAGTTCTTTAAATGTTCTTCCTTTCTGCAGCTCTTCTGCGTCAATCTTTGACGATTCTTGAAAAATTACAAGAATCTTTATTGTTTCTTCTTCCGCGTTCTCTTCGTCCTGGATCTTTCGAGCGTTGTACGCTCTGCTTCCTCTACAAGCTTCTTACGTTGATATTTTGAACGTAAGACGGTCTGCGTCCTTGTGGATGTTTCCTGCGAGGATCTTTCGAGAGTATGACGAATGACTCTCCAAACCTTGTGAAAGAGACTGTGTCGCGTGCTCTCAAGATCTGTGAAGCTCTACACTGTGTGGATCGAGTTTCTCTCCAGACTGTGAGAAGAGGCTTACTGCTGAAGCTCTAATACCATGATAAATTGTGAAGTAAAGAGAAATGCAGAGAGAAAAGAATAGAATATTATATTGGAATGTATGAAGAAGAGATTGTTAGAAGATTG
This sequence comes from Picea engelmannii, assembly GCA_009831015.1. Lineage (NCBI taxonomy): Eukaryota > Viridiplantae > Streptophyta > Pinopsida > Pinales > Pinaceae > Picea > Picea engelmannii. Next base: position 395,243 of record ML777187.1, read on the forward strand.
AAGAAGTTACAATGCAATGAGAGATGGTTGAGCTAAATAGGCTCAAGCAAGACAAAAATAAAAAGTACAACTGTCCAATACAGCTGGTACTGTACAGTCAGACTGTTGAGCTTACATTATGTTTAACACAAACCAACCTTAAAAGTAACATGGATATGTTCTATGTATTAGTAGATAGATAGAGCATTGAATGCAATGGATTTGGGATTTGAATGTTCTATAGTTCACTATTCTTGTCATATATGCATGCAGATGGAGAAGGTTACTGCAAATAACCCTACAGACAAACAAATCGCCTGTGAGAAAAAGGATGACAAAAAATATGAAGCTGAGATAAGAGCAAATGTTGCCAAGGCTGAACACAAAGCTGAAACAGAAGAGGCCAAGCAAACTGGCCACACGCGTACAGACAATATTGATTCGCCAAAAAATCCATCTCTTGATTCACAGGAGGTCATATCTTATATGTGGACCCAAATTTTTATGGTTAAATTTTATTGTAACCTTATTATTATATGGGTTTGCATTAATTGTAAAGATAAAATTAATAATTTTATCTATAATAAAAAGGGTATCTCTTGATTTTTATATGTGACGTCAAAATGAGAGAGTCGGTAAAGTACATCATGTACGTTGCAAACATTTTCACAATTCCACCAAATCCACGGGACTCTTCGCGTAACGAAATTCGTTATGTATTTCAGTCAGGTAACTTTATCATGATTTTATGATTTCTTTAATAAGGCAGAGTTGTCATCAACTAAAAGTATAAGTCCACCCACCATTGATTTTTTTAATAAAACAGAGTTGTCGTGAATTAAAGGGTATGCTATGTTGATGATCCTATACGCCTACAAAAAAATTATAAAATTCCATTTTTGAAAATTGTCAAATATGGCTAACAACAATTATTTTTGGGGCTATGATGTAGTTTAATGTTAAAGTAATTTAAATATTTTATATTTTTTGGTTTTTTTTATTATTATTATAATCCTATAAATCAATTATGAATTTATTCAAGAATATTAAAAAAAAAAAACATTCACCTTACATACTTCAATTTCTCTACATAGTAGAATGGATAAAAATAATGGAAAAAATAGGGAAATTGGAGTATTTTCATGTAAATAATTTTAATAGCCATTCATTTAAAACCTAAATTAGCTTGTTTGAAAATTAAGCATATAAAAACTATAGAAAATATTTAAAATTTTCAATATCTTAAATTGATTGAGATTTTGGAGAAAAAGGATATCTAAACTTTTGAAGACTTTGGATTTACATGAGACCTTGTAATTATCTGTGATGTACTATGCAATGTTAAATTACAGGTTAAGTGGATTATAAAAAGGTGCTTGTTAAAGAATTTTATGACAATGAAAAGAGACTAATGACGAAAGTGGACAACATTTATGACGAAAGCGAACCTGACATTTATGGGGATATACTTGTATTATCCCCTTAACCACTCATGATGTGTGTTAGTAGAGAGGCAAATTGCATTGCACATAGAAGAACTTTGTAAAGCAATTAAACATTCATGTAATTTTAAATAAGTTATGTAAGTTTAAATAAGTTATGTAAGTGAATTTCATGAAATATTTTATGTAAGTGACTTTGAAAAAATATTTCGTATAAATCTCTTAAACTATGATAAATTTTTACTTTACCTATGATCCAATAAAATACGATGAACTTTTAAATTAACTCTGATCCAACATATATTATATTTTATGCAATCCAACATAACTTTAGGTTACAATGACACGAACATTTCAAGATGTCACAATTTGACGAACATATGCCAACATCACAATCTGACGTACAAAACAATGTCGCAATGTGTCGATCATAAATATAAGTCGCAATTTGACGAACATATCCCTGTCATCACATTTTTACAAACATATCATCAAATTGCACATATCCTAATGTCACAATGTCACAATGTCACAATGTGACAAAAATTTCCAAACGTCACAACGTATTGAACATACCTCGTGTGACAAAGTGATGTACACAACTCAATTTTGCAATGTGATGATCATAAATAGATGTTAGAATGGGATAGACATAGCCCTTTCATCGCATTTTGAAGAACATATCATCATTTCACAATGTGCTACACATATCCTAATGTCACAATGTGAAAAACATTTTCAAACATCATAATGTGTTGAACATGACAACTTGTCACAATGTGATGTACGCAACTAAATGACGCAATGTGATGCTCATAAATACATGTCACAATGTGCTGAACATAGCCATTTTTCCACATTTTGATTAACATTTCATCACGCCACAATGTGGCATAAATATTCTATTGTCACAATCTGACAAACATTTCCAAATGTCACAATGTGTCAAACATAACCCCTTGTTGCAATGTGATGTACACAACCCAATGTCGCAATGTGATGAAAATATCCCTATTGTCCCATTTTGATGAACATATCATCACACCACAATGTGACACACATATCTTAACATTACAATGTGACACATATTTCCAAATGTCGCAATGTGTTGAACATAACCCCTTGTCACAATGTGATGTACAAAACTCAATGTCACAATTTGAAAAACTTAGCCTAACACCAAAATGAGATGAGCATTTCCCGATGTTGCAATGTGATGAACATAACCCACATTGCAATATGACGTTCATGCCGAAAACTTTCAATGTTATAAAACTCTTTTATTTGTCACATTGCAATGAACTTTTTAATGTTGTAATGTTATGCACATAGATTTGTCGTCACTATGTGACCAACCATAGCAGCACGGAATGATATGTATGCATATCCTCACGTCACAATGTCACAAACATTTCAAAATGTCACATTCTGATGAAGACAACCCATTGTCAAAATGTGATGTACACAACCCCAATGTCGCAATGTGACAAACATTTCCAAACGTCACAATGTGTTGAACATAACCCCTTGTCGCAATGTGATCTACATAACTCAATGTCGCAATGTGATGATCATAAATAAATGTTGCAATGTGATGAACATTGCCCTGTTGTCGCATTTTGATGAACATATCATCACGTCACAATGTGAAACACATATCCTAACGTCACAATGTTACAAACATTTCCAAATGTCATAATCTAACGAACATAACCCCTTATGGAAATGTGATGTACACAACTCAATGTCTTGATGTGATGATCAGAAACATATTTCACAATATGACGAACATAGTCCTATTATCACATTTTGAAGAAAATATCATCACGTTACAATGTGACACTCATATACTAACATCACTATGTGACAGAAATTTCCAAACGTCGCAATGTGATGAACATAACTCACATCACGATGTGACATTCATGTTGAAAACTTGTTATGTTACAAAACTCTTTCATTTGTCACATTGCGATGAACTTTGTAACATTTTAATTCTATGCACATAGACTTGTTGTCACTATGTCACGAACCATTGTATGATGGAATGATATATGTGCATATCCTCATATCATAATGTCACAAACATTTCAAAGCACACCAATGTGAGGAAAAGAACCCATTGTCGCAAGGTGATGTACAAAACCCTAATGTGGCAATATGACAAACATTGCCTAACATTGCAATGACACAAACATTTCCCAATGTTGCAATGTGATGGCCATAACCCTTCATCCTAATATCTTCACCATAATTTGTGGATGTCATAACGAACGTCACCCACCATAATGATCTCCACATGGTGTACGAAGGCCAACCATGGGCATGGACAACCGTAGTCAAACCTGATCAACCATAGCCAATCATGGTGATGGTCAATCATATGAAACCATGGTGAAGTTCAACCATGATCAACCATAATGGTCTATGTATTAATGCATTCATACATAAATACATTAATGTGTTAAAATATTAATGTGTTAATTATTCAATACATTATTCAGATGTTTAAATTTAAGTATTAATACATTAATAATAATAAATTTAATACAATATAAAGTATAGATTTGATGTTTAATACTTTCTTTAAGTATTATTGATTTATTAGTGTATTTTTAATGTATTACTTTATTAATGTAGTGATTGTATTATTAACCTATTTATTAATTAACATGCTATATTAATTAAGTAACAATTTAATGATTAATATTATAATATATTATTAATAATTAATTATAATGATGATGATGATGATGATGATGATGATTAACGTCCACTAAGACATAATTGGTCTATCAGACCTTAATAGGGTAAGTGATTACTTGTTATTCTTTAGAATTTTGTTTCTGTGCTCGAAAAGCATTAAGAGAAGGTTTCCAAGATCACCATACTTTTGTTGAGTTAAGAGGTTAGGAAGGTTGGTAGTGTGATCAATATTTTAAAAATGAGATCTAATATGGGTATAGGCTGGACAATCTAAGAGAAAGTGTTTTTCATCTTCAACCTTCTTAGTGTCACAAAGGTGACACACTCTTTCATCCCATGGCGTTTTAGGAATTGACCAACGCCCAGTTTCACTATGGAGCTCGTGAGAATTTGATCTTATCTTAGCAATGCTTATTTTTTTCTTTACACGTGGCAAAATAGATAGATAATTTTGATCTTCTAGATTAGGGTTGATTACATCTTTATAATACCTTAATTTTCTTTTTCCCTCTAACTCTTTATCACACCACATTTTTTCCTTGATTTGACGTTTTTTTTAATAGTATCTTTATTCTGTAAAATGGTTTCTTCCATTATTCCCCAATAGTTTAGCCAAGATTGGGTGTCTTTTTTCCATCCTCGCTTGAGTCGATGGTGGTTATGACTTGATTTGGAAGCAATTTTAGGTAGCCTCTTGTCTTCCATGTTGTTTACCTTGTTATTATACATTAGGTATCTAGTCATAGCCATGCTCTCAATAGGGGAGAGGCTAGTTTCTATGAGGAGGATGGGATAGGGCGTATTTCCTTTAATTTTGAGATTATAGGTTATAAAATTCTTTTGTATTTGCTCTATCTTTCTCCA
>ML777187.1:414875-434335 GCA_009831015.1 Picea engelmannii
TCCAAAATCAAAGAGTGAATAATATACAATATATATAAGCTACATGATCCAACTAATTATCCATAGTATTATTATAGAGACATGTTGACATCCACTGATATAAACCCTCGAGTTATGTTCCACCTAGTCCTAGCTAACTAGCCATGTAGTCATCGGTTAATTGAATCATACAAGTAGATTGGAGATAATATCATGAATGAGCATGTGGTCTAACCTCGTAGTCTCATGTATATAGTTTCCCCAATCCTGGTGATGATTTGAAGGTGAGTGTTCCCTCTTGGGGATGATCTCAAGGTTAGCATGCAACACTTCGTAATAATATTGAGGTTTCCATTCATGGCTTGACTTCACTAGTCTAACTGATATATAATTGATTACTGACTAAAGAGGAGGTGGCACCCTCATCTAGGGGAGAATATTTTCATCTATAGAGGAATATATCAAACCGGGTAAACACTCAACATAGACAAATAAACATAGGATAGGAAATACTAGGAGGGTGTGTAACATCTCCAATACCACCTTAAATGACTACTAGGGAGTATGAATGGGTTCCAAAAAGAATATGTTTTAGGTATCCAATTTACAATAAACTTATTTTAAAAAAGGAACAACAAGAAATAGGAAATATGGAAAACCTCATGGGAAACCCCCTCCCCTCAAGATACAATGATAAAAAAAGGAGGACAACTTCCGAAAAAATGTGTTCTTCACCCCAAGGAGACCTCAGAAGGCTTGACATCTATGCTCATTGAAGTTTTTGATGAATATGCATATGTATGTACAAATATTATCAAGTAAATGCACCAGTTATATTTCCTTATCTATCCACTTTCTCTAATTCAAAGGAAATAGATCCAAATCCTCATCATTTATGGCAGTTTTCCAATACATATTTTCATTAGCCTCTTCATAGGAACGAGGATTGAATACAAGAACCATGTAGTAATGCATGAGAATTATTGGTTATATGAATTTGAGAGCATGTGGATCTCCCTGAAATTTGGATCTTGTCCTCTTGTATCAACAATATCATATGCAAGATGTAACATCCCGCTCTGGCGCACTGAGAAAACTTATTATTTGAGGACACTTGCTCACAAGTGATCTGGACTTTGCTGATGTTAAAACATTTATACTTGATATGATGCATTATGATAGATGACATGATGTTTTAATATTTGATGTAGACAGGTGCTATTGACTCAGTTTTATTGAGTGTGTAGGGTTTTGGAACTTGAGGATGTAGAGGCATCGACGGAACCCCTTGGACTCCGGAATGAGTCAGGGAGTGTACTATTTGGGTTGATTTATTTACCTTGATATTTTATTGATTTGATGATATGTTGTTGACATGATTCTGACACGATGGTTGATGATGCAGGCTAATGATAGCTTGCCGACCAGACTCACATATGGAGTAAAGGGGCCACACACGATTTCCAGAGAGGTTGAGGGATAGGTGTGGACAACAACCCTTCCACAACCTACTAACACTCCCACCATGACTCAAACTGTAGGTTAACGATTACCTAGTTCGAGAGGATCCACGATGCCCTCAGGGCAGACTGCGATAGTCGCTCACGATGATTCTAAGGGGCGCGCAATAAGGCGGGGGCCTTATTCCTTAGATCCCTTAGTCTCCCACAAGTTCACCTGGCGGAGTGTTGACTCCAGGGGTTATAGAGACTGCCAATTAGTCAAGTTGGTGAGTGGCACCCTTGGAGCACGTGGTGCATCCTGAAGGGCACGTCGCGCAAAAGAAACACAAGTTGGCGAGTGGCACCTCTGGAGCACGTGGTGCATCCTGAAGGGCACGTCGCGCAACAGAAGCAAATGAGGCGAGTGGCACCCTTGGAGCACGTAGTGCATCCTGAAGGGCATGTCGCATTGATGATGATGATGAGACAAACATAGATGACCCTAAAACCTAAACGCTTGAAGAAATTCTTAAAACGACTCCCCTAATTAATTGGTGCCCAGTTCAAATCTAAACCTAAATTTAAAACATCTCTAAGATAAAATTTTGTTTAGCCCTAAGGAAAGGACCCTACAAAAATAAACATAAATATGTAAACTGAAACCCTCCTAAGTAATAGTTTAAGTCTTCATAAATTTAAGGTGGGTAAAGTGAAGAGAGGGTTAATTTGATTAAAAACTGTGGTTTTAATTGTAAAAAGAAATACAAATTAATTAACGTGGGAGAGTATAAAGTTATGAATTTAAAAAAAATAAAAATGAAAAGATTAATTAACGCATTTATCTTTTTGGTTTTAAAAGAAGAGAAAAAAAAAAGGAATAAATAATAGAAGTAGGGAAACTAGTAATAAAGGAAACATATTAAAGGAAAGTGGGGGACATAGGGTAAAAAGCAAAAAGGAATCAACAATTAAGAACTTTCTATAATGAACTAAAATAGCAACTTCTTTTAGGGAAATTTATTAAAAGCATGTAAGGGGATCTAGGAACACATAGGAATAATTTTAGGAGCGAGTATAGGTGGGTGAGGGAAATGAGTCTTTTAATATTTTTAAAGAAAATAATTTTGGAAAAACGTGGGGGATGAGTGACACTTGGATGACAGAGAAATTTTTAGAGGATTTTCATTAAAACTTAATTTGATAGTGATTTAGGAAAGTAGGTGGGTCTCAAATTTCTATAAAGGAAAGGGAAGATGAGGAAGAAGGGGGAAACGATGAGCGTAACGTTACGTTGTTGGATTGTGGCTTGACTGATTGCTTGTGAGGAGTCAGGTTTTTCTCAGCTCGGATTGGAGTGGTATCTCAACCTTGCGAGGAGAGCTGAGAAGCTAGACTTATCTTCTGGATCTTGTGTGTCCCCTTTGCGGCTCGGGGGGATAAGGGGGAAGCAGAGTACCCCTAGCGATTGTCTGGGAGGTACCAGTGAGGTCTCTACGGTCGGGGAGCAGAAGCGGCGTGGAAAAGGAGCGAGACGGAGCACGCGGACGACACTCGAGGACAGAGTTGAGGCAACAGTATGGTTGTTTTTAATTTGGTAGAATACGATGCTTGATGATCTATGCCGGTATCAGAATATTGGTCGTATATGTATTGCCTTCTAAGTTTATACAGTTGGATAAAAATATGTTATCAAGGGAATCTTCTTGTCGCTTGGATGAAGATAGATTGATTGTATGTGTATTTTTCTCTAATACTCTGCAATGCAAAAAAATAAATATATAAAAATTTATGTTCTCAATGGGTTATTCTTGTGGCTTGAAGCGTAAGAGATTGGTTTTATGTGTGATGATCTCTAATTCTGTGCGGATGTGATAAAACCTGTTATCAATGGAATCCCCTTGCCCCTTGAATGTGATAAGAACGATCGTATATGTATTTTTCCAGCAGCTGTAATAGAAACATTTTTTTTAATTGTAATCTCCCTTTCTACCTGAAAAAGTAATAGGACTGGTCGTAATAGCTATTGTTAGTGTATGTATTTTACATCGCCAAGTTGGATAGATCAACTAGAGTCTGTTCCTTCCACTGTTATGCAGGCTCGTACTACCTAGATCCGTGGGAAGGGAACGTTCTAACCCTTTCACCAACAATCTACCTCTATGACTGTATTTTCCCTTGGCTCTGTGTTTTATTTTCGGATGTGATTCTCTGCGACCTCATGGAGAGTAACCACACGTTTGACCTCTTGATCTCTGCGTTTGTGTTCTCGTTTTTTTATCTCTGCTTGACTGGTGTTTCCCAGCGAATTGGGGGAAGTTACCCACGCAATTTGACATCTTAATCGCTTCCTTTTCGTGTTATTTCTCTCTGCTTGGGCGTTGAAGTTGACTCTTGGGGAATGGGGGAGAAGACCCTCGTGTTCAACCCAACTCTGTGTTTCCCTTCATGTTTCCTTGCCGGTATACAGCTGTGGTGGGCGTGAAAATTCTAACCCTGTTTTTTTGTGAACCCTGCGCCTTGGTCGTCTTACCTATGCCTACACCTGCAGTTGTCCATGGAAAACGTTTAGAGTTTAACTCCTTCCACATTTACCAGCTGGTGCGTTCTTCCTCGTCACTTATTTTAATCCACCTGCACCGATCCTTGCCCTTACCCTTCTTTACCTATTGGCAGTGATTGTTAGCTGCGCACATTTGGTGACAGGGCCGCAAGTCATGGCTGTCGTGGCTGGCATGACTGTGTGTTAGCCGTTCCCTGGTAGTTGTGCTGGCTGGGCGTTACACCTTGCATGTAAAGCGCATGCTTGGACTCCTCCTTCATGAGTGAAGATTTAAAACAACAGACCTTCCAACAGTTTAGAAAACGCTTCCACTTTCCCCAAATTTTTTCGGACTGTTGCCTTGCCAGTCACCCTTGACTCCGGCTGTGCTGCCTCCGAATTCGCGATTCTGGCATGCACGCTGCAGTGGCCGATTGGTTGGGTCTCTGGAAGGCACTCTCTTGGCTAGTTATTATCACCCAGGATGTCTTCAACTGTGCTAGTAAGTGTCATATCGGTGACTATAATATTTTTATTACCCTACGTAAGGGTACTTCCCTTCAACCCATTGTTGTGATTAATGGCTTAAAACTGTGACTGAAACCCGTAAGAGGAGGTCTGATTATTTTAAATTCAAAGCTACCTTAATGAAAGGAAAGGATGGGTTAACTATGTCATGTTCTTGTAGTTCCATCTTAGTGATAGCGATAATGTGCAAGTTCTTGTTATTTTTTAAATTGACATTAATGATAATATGAGGTTAGTCTTTTAAAAACTTGTCATTTTAAAAGAATTATATCGCTAATTTATATATTGTCTTTCTAAAATTTGGATACCTTTAAATATGACTTTTTAAATATGGTCATCTTTATACATGGACAGTTTATAACCGGGATGTCACATTGTTATTTTTAATTGACTTTAATTATAATATGAGGTTACCTTTATATGTTGACAATGATTATTGTCTTTAAGCTTTGTCATTTTAAAAGAAATATATTTCTATTTTTATATATTGTCCTTCTAAAAGTCGATATATTTATATGTGACATTTTTAAATATGGGCATTTTTACCATGGACAGTTTTTAACCATGATGTCTCATTGTTATTTTATTTAAGACGTTGATTATAATTATGAGGTTATCTTTGTATATTGACCTTAGTGTAAGGGTATTTTCGCAACATAGTATAGAGTGTAGTTGGGTAGATAACTTACAAGAAGGAATGGCGTAGTTATTATTGCATTATTAAAGAATTTATGATCTTAAATGATGTCGAATTGTGAGATCCTCTTGTTTATTTGAATGTTCTATCTAGTAAGGTCATTGTAAATCTTATGGTTGTAGCATATAAGAGGGTTTGTAATTGTAAATCATGGCTGGGATTGTGATACAAATGTAAGGTGTTTAATATTTCATGATCGTGTTATTGTAACTTTTATTGTTATTAATAAACATTTACGGTATAATAACCTTGATTAAGTACAATAGGATTTCTGAGTCTATAATGAGGGTGTTGTTCCTTGTAGATAAAGTTGTACTTGGTTGATAAACCTTCCAGGCATTGGGACTGTTGTCGGGTGGGATGTAGACACCCCCCCCAGGTAGCCTTAGGAGATATGTTTGTGTGTGTGATTATTTCGTGTAAAGAATCCAGTGCCGTATCAATAGTCTCGGGCCCTTTAAAGGCAGGGTTTCCACTCTTGCGACACACCTGACGGAGATTACTAGTTTCTGCCTGAGCAGTCTGCCAGGAGCCTATCTGACCTTCTCTCTCTCCGGAGCAGAGAACTAAGATTAAACGCCCTGCTTTCCTGTGCAGAAATAGTAAGATCTACTACCATGGATTCTTCCCTCTGTGTTCGTACTCTACCTACCCCAATATGTCGTTAAATGTTGGTGTTGTGTGCCTTATGTCTTGGTCGTTCATTGCTTACAGCTACTTGTTGTGCATCTTGTCTTCTTGTTGTGATCATCGTGGTTGCGTCTTGTTAGTCGTCGGGTGGTGACGTAGAGTCAAGTGTGTCTGTTCCCTTTATACATGTGCGCACACACATGTAAAAAAAAATAAAATTGCACCTGTTATCATATTTGTTGTCGTAACGAGGAGGTTTGTTACATATGGTAACAGAGCCGGTTCGACTCGCGACCTGGGATTCGCTACAAATTTCGTTGTCACAATTGATTTTATTATACTGTTGCTGATCGAGTTGATTGTGTGCGTGCAGGAAATCATTGTTAGAGGACGCCGCGGAGGCAAAAGACGGGGTTCTAGGGGAGGAGACGTGACGCCTCCAGTAGCATCCACGCCTGAGGGGTCTAACCCCCAGGGAGGAGAGCAGGTTCTCAGACAGGAGAAAATAGTGGTTGGAGACATCATTGGGATGATGAGATCCTTTCAGCACATGTCTGAGGCTCTGATCAGCCGATTGGACAGGCACGAGGCCAGGGCGCCGACACCCGCAGAGGTTCCACCGCGCGCACCGGCCGTTACTGGTAGCATTCACTATGAACTCGAGAAAGTGAAATTTCTCGAGTTCTTTGGTGCCCCGGACAGCGCAGCCATCGAGGCATGGTTGGAAAACATGGCGATGTGCTTCACACTTCGCGATTATACCTCCAACATGAAGGTCCACATGGCGGTCTTTCAACTGAAGCGGAGCACTCTTCTATGGTGAAAGACACTCTTGCCGCAGCTGAACATGGCCGTGGAAGACGTGTCATGGGAAGTGTTCGAGGAACAGTTCCGAGAGAGATACCTTTCAGATGAATTCATTGAGCGTCAGCTCAATGAGTTCAACGCATTACGACAGGGAGGTCATATGGTGCCCGATTACAAGGCACGTTTTATGGAGCTTCTCCGGTATGCTCCGCACCTTAACACTAAGAAGCTCAAGGTCAACCGGTTCGTGTATGACCTTAACGACAGCCTGCGTGCAAAGGTTAGGATCTTGATGCCTCAAACCTTGCACGACGTTGTCCAAAAGGCCCTCATAGCAGAAGAGGAGCTTATCAGTGGGGGTTAGACCAGGACTCCATCGAGACCAGCAGGGTAGGGTTCCTCTGGTACACCATAGCATCAGACACCGGTGAGACATATGCCAGGATATCGTGGCTTCCAGAGAGGATCCACCTTCACTACACCCCGACGACCGTCGCCTCAGAAGCGGACCCCTTATCGAGGACCACAACACCAACAACAACGTCGCCCACAACAGAAGAAGTTTAGGCAGGTTCAGTAGAACAGACCAAGTTTCCAGGCCGGTGGGCTATCATCTTCTACTTCGGGTACCAGAACTAATGGGCCGAAGAAGGGCTGTTGGATGTGTGGGGAGCCACACTACCAGCGCGACTGTCCCGTGGAGAGGACATGAGTGTCCGGATTAGCCGGACTTGCTACAGTGGGAGATATGGGCAAGGCCCATCGGATTCATGCGACAGTGAATAACCACCAGGAAGAGCACCAATCGACTGTGCTCGAGAAGACAGGTACTGTTGCTGACCAGACCCTTAGTATTTTGATAGACCCAGGTGCTACTGAGAGTTTCATTTCTGGTGCAGCACTAAAAAGGATTAAGGTTAAGGCAGTCGAACAGGATGAGTTTAGCTTTGTGGAGATGGCTTCAGGAGCCAAACAGAAGGTTGGAGGAAAGGTTACGGGCTGTGCCCTTAACCTGGGATAGTTTGTCACGAGGGTCAAATTGTACGCCACGATCTTAGGATCTTATGACGTCGTGATCGGTATGGATTGGTTGGAATCGCATGAGGCGATACTCAACTATAAGACGAAACGGTTGAGCTTGGTGGATGATGAAGGAAAGAGACAGGTGATTGTAGGACGGAACCAGGGAGTATCCCTGAGGTTCGTCTCTTCCTTACAGTTACGGAAGAGTATGCGCAAGGGGTGAAAGATTTATGTGATCCTTGCGCTAAACGAAAAGGGAGTAGAAGGAGTTTGCGGACGCATTTCCAGAGGAGTTGCCTGGGATGCCGCCAGAAAGAGAATTGGAGTTTACTATAGACCTGAAACCGGGGACCGAACCGATAGAATGAACTCCTTATCGGATGTCGACCCCGGAGTTGCAAGAGTTGAAAATGCAACTGAAGGAGTTGCTGGACCTGGGACTGATACATCCTAGTGTGTCTCCATGGGGTGCACCGGTTATTTTCATTCGAAAGAAGGATGGATCGTGGAGGCTTTGCATTGACTACCGTCAACTAAAAAAGGCTACGATCAAGAATCAATATCACTTACCAAGAATTGACGATCTGTTCGATCAAATGAAGGGTGCGATGGTGTTCTCCAAGATCGATTTGCGATCAGGGTATCACCAGTTACGGATCAAGGAGGATGACGTCCCTAAGACCACCTTTAAGACGATATTTGGACATTACGAGTTTATTGTTTTACCATTTAGATTGACAAACGCCCCAGGGGTATTCATGAGTTTGATGAACGGGGTGTTCCGCGAGTACTTGGACAAGTTCGTCCAAGTATTCATTGACGATATTTTGATCAACTCTCGAACAACGGAGGAGCATGAAAAGAACTTGCGCTTGGTATTACAGTGTTTACGAGAACACAAACTGTATGGGAAGTTGTACAAATGCTCTTTTTATCAATCGAGGATTCACTACTTGGGGCATGTCATCTCCAGTGAAGGTATCGCCATGGATCCAGCCAAGGTTGAGGCTATTATGGAATGGCCCATGCCAACGAATGTCACAGAAGTGCGTAGATTTATGGGTTTGGCAGGATACTATCGATGGTTTTTCGAGGGATTTTCAAAGATAGCAAATCCGATCACGGAATTGCAGAAGAAAAACAAGAAGTTTGTTTGGACCGAGAAATGCGCGGAAGCATTTCGAAGGCTTAAAGAGTTGTTTACCATAGCACCAATACTAAAGGTCCCTGACATGGATACAGACTTCTTGGTATGGATTGATGCATCCAGGGAAGGTTTAGGCGGAGTCTTGATGCAAGACGGACGAGTGATTGCTTACATTTCGAGAAAACTGAGAAGGCATGAGGAGAATTACGTGACGCATGATTTAGAGTTATTAGCCATCGTTTATGCCTTGAAGGTTTGGAGACACTACCTTGTTGGACGAAAATTTGAATTAAAGACTGATCATTGTTGACTACAACACATTTTTACGCAAAGCGACCTGAACGCGCGACAACGACGTTGGTCGAAATTGCTTAGGGAGTACGACTTTGAGATTACTTACATAAAGGGAACAGTGAACCGAGTGGCTGATTCTTTGAGTCGGAGACCACGCATCTTTTTAGTGTTGCCTCTTCAAACGAATCTACATGAGAAGATTCTCATTTTACAGCGTGACGATGACTGGTACAAAGAAGTCGAGGATTTTATCGGACAAAACACAATGATGGTACCACGATATGAGGGATTTTCTTTTGATAGCGATGGGTTATTGAGGTTTAGAGGTCAGATTTACGTACTGCCAAACGACGAGTTGAGGATGTTGATCTTGAGCGAGGCTCATAGAGCAGTTTACATGGCTCACCCAGGAGTCACGAAGATGAGGGAAGACCTTAAACCCTTATTATTTTGGAAGGGAATGAAGGCCGACATAGTCAATTCTGTGGCTAGATGTCTCAAGTGTCAGTAGGTAAAGGCTGAACATAGACACCCGGCACGATTACTTCAACCACATGCCATTCTGGAATCGAAATGGGAATTTATTTCGATGGATTTTATTGTTTGATTGCCACTGACGGCAAGGAGACATGACTCGATTTTTGTAGTAGTAGACACTCTGACGAAGAGTGCTCACTTTATTCCTGTGTGTACGACGTATCAGGAACCTGACATAGCGAGAGTTTTCATCAGTGAGATTGTGAGGCTGCATGGCGTGCCTAAGAGGATTATATCCGATCAAGGATTGGTGTTAACTGGACAATTTTGGGCGAGTTTCCAAGAGGCCTTGGGAACTCAACTTAACTTTAGTACTGCGTATCACCCGGAGACTGACGGAAAGATAGAATGAATGAACCAAACCTTGGAAGACATGTTGTGCATGTACGTGATGGACCAACAAAAGCATTGGGAGGAATTCTTGCCTCTAGTAGAGTTCGCTTACAACAACAGTTACCAGAGCACCATTAAGATGGCGCCTTTTGAGTTTCTTTATGGGCGACCATGTCGGACGCCCTTGAGTTGGGATTGTCTTGAGGACAGGGTCCTGGTGGGACCTGAAGCAATCCAAGAAATGGAAGAGCAAATGCAAACCATAAGACAAAGGATTAAAGAAGTGCAAGATCGACAAAAGAGTTATGTCGATGCGCACTGAGTCGACCGTAGTTACGAGGTCGGCAATCGAGTCTTCTTGCAGGTTAAACCGCATAAGAGTTTGATCAAGTTTGGAAATTGTGGAGAGAAAGGGGCCCGTGGCCTATCGACTAGCCTTGCCTGATTCTTTGAGGCGTATGCAGGATGTTTTCAATGTATCAGTTTTGAAACATTATATTAGTGATCCTACACATGTGATTGACATGATTTCCTTGTAGGTATCGGACGAGGGAGCGCTCACGGCTGAGCCGGTCCACATCTTAGATCATCGCGTTCGAGAATTATGATGTCGAACGGTAGATCAGGTCAAGGTCTAGTGGGACAGTTATAGTCCGCACTCGGCGACCTGGGAGGATGCATATGATATACGCCAACAGTTTCCATTTTTGTTTGATAGATAGACTTATGATACTGTGATACTCTTATTTCGGCATTTATACTGAGAAACTTCGGGATGAAGTTTAGACCAAGAGGGGGTGTATGTAACATCCCACTCTGGCGCACTGAGAAAACTTATTATTTGAGGACACTTGCTCGCAAGTGATCTGGACTTTACTGATGTTAAAACATTTATACTTGATATGATGTGTTATGATAGACGACATGATGTTTTACTATTTGATGTAGACAGGTGCTATTGACTCAGTTTTATTGAGTGTGCAGGGTTTTAGACCTTGAGGATGCAGAGGCATCGACGGAACCCATTGGACTTCGGAATGAGTCAGGGAGTGTGCTATTTGAGTTGATTTATTTACCCTGATATTTTATTGATTTGATGATATATTGTTGACATGATTCAGAAATGATGGTTGATGATGCAGGCTGACGATAGCTTGTCTACCAGACTCACATATGGAGAAAAGGGGCCACACGCGATTTCCAGAGAGGTTGAGGGAGAGGTGTGGACAGCAGCCCTGCCATAGCCTACTAGCACTCCCGCCGTGACTCGAACTGTAGGTTAACGATTACCTAGTTTGAGAGGATCCACGATGCCATGAGGGCAGACTACAACAGTCGCTCACAATGATTCTAAGGGGCGCGCAATAAGGCGGGGGCCTTATTTTTTAGAGCCCTTAGTCTCCCACAAGTTCACTTGGCGAAGTGTTGACTCCAGGGGTTATAGAGACTACTAATCAGTCAAGTCAGCGAGTGGAACCCTTGGAGCACGTGGTGCATCCTGAAGGGCACGTCGCGCAAAAGAAATACAAGTTGGCGAGTGGCACCCTTGGAGCACGTGGTGCATCCTGAAGGGCATGTCGTGCAACAGAAGCAAATGAGGCGAGTGGCACCCTTGGAGCACCTAGTGCGTCCTGAAGGGCACGTCGCATTGATGATGATGATGAGACAAACCTAGATGACCCTAAAACCTAAACCCCTGAAGAAATTCTTAAAATGACTCCCCTAATTAATTGGCACCCAGTTCAAATCTAAACCTAAATTTAAAACATCTCTGAGATAAAATTTTGTTTATCCCTAAGGAAAGGACCCTACAAAAATAAACATAAAGATGTAAACTAAAACCCTCCTAATTAATAGTTTAACTCTTCTTAAATTTAAGGGGGCTAAAGTGAAGAGAGGGTTAATTTGATTAAAAACCCTGGTTTTAATTGTAAAAGGAAATAAAAATTAATTAACGTGGTAGAGTATAAAGTTATGAATTTTAAAAAAAAATAAAAATGAAAAGATTAATTAGTGCATTTATCTTTTTGGTTTTAAAAGAAGAGAAAAGAAAAAAAAAAGAAAAAAAAAGGAATAAAAAATTGAAGTAGGGAAACTAGTAATAAAGGAAACATATTAAAGGAAAGTGGGGGACATAGAGTAAAAAGCAAAAAAGAATCAGCAATTAAGAACTTTCTATAATGAACTAAAATAACAACTTCTTTTAGGGAAAGTTATTAAAAGCATGTAAGGGGATCTAGGAACACCTCGGACTAATTTTAGGAGCGACTATAGGTGGGTGAGGGAAGTGAGTCTTTTAATATTTTTAAAGCAAATAATTTTGGAGAAATGTGGGGGATGAGTGACACCTGGATGACAGAGAAATTTTTAGAGGATTTTCATTAAAACTTAATTTGATAGTGATTTAGGAAAGTAGGTGGGTCTCAAATTTCTATAAAGGAAAGGGAAGATGAGGAAGAAGGGGGAAACGGTGAGCGTAACGTTACGCTACCTGATTGTGGCTTGACTGATTGCTTGTGAGGAGTTGGGTTTTTCTCAGCTCGGATTGGAGTGGTAGCTCAGCCTTGCAAGGCGAGCTGAGAAGCTAGACTTATCTTCTGGATCTTGTGTGGCCCCTTTGCGGCTCGGGGGGCTAAGGGGGAAGCAAAGTACCCCTAGCGATTAGCTAGGAGGTACCGGTGAGGTCTCTATGGTCATGGAGAAGGAGAGGCGTGGAAAAGGAGTGGGACAGAGCGTGCAAATGACACTCGAGGAAAGAGTTGAGGCAACGGTATGGTTGTTTTTAATTTGGTAGAATAGGATGCTTGATGATCTATGCCGATATCAGAATATTGGTCGTATATGTATTGCATTCTAAGTTTATACAATTGGATAAAAATATGTTATCAAGGGAATCTTCTTGTCGCTTGGATGAAGATAGATTGATTGTATGTGTTTTTTTCTCTAATACTCTGCAATGCAAAAAAATAAATAAATAAAAATTTATGTTCTCAATGGGTTATTCTTGTGGCTTGAAGCGTAAGAGATTGGTTTTATGTGTATTGCTCTCTAATTCTGTGTGGATGTGATAAAACCTGTTATCAATGGAATCCCCTTGCCCCTTGAATGTGATAAGAATGGTCGTATATGTATTTTTCCAGCAGCTGTAATAGAAATGTTTTTTTTAATTGTAATCTCCCTTTTTACCTGAAAAAGTAATAGGACTGGTCGTAATAGCTACTGTTAGTGTATGTATTTTACATTGCCAAGTTGGATAGATCGACTAGAGTCCATTCCTTCCACTGTTATGTGGGCTTGTACCGCCCAGATCCATGGGAAGGGAACGTTCTAACCCTTTCACCAACAATCTACCTCTATGACCGTATTTTCCCTAGGCTCTGCGTTTTATTTTCGGATGTGATTATCTGCGACCTCGTGGAGAGTAACCGCACGTTTGACCTCTTGATCTCTACGTTTGTGTTCCTATTTTTTATCTCTACTTGAGTGGTGTTTCCCAGCGAATTGGGGGAAGTTACCCACACAATTTGACCTCTTAATCGCTGCCTTTTTGTGTTATTTCTCTCTGCTTGGGCGTTGAATTTCACTCTTGGCGAATGGGGGAGAAGACCCTCGCGTTCAACCCAACTCTAAGTTTCCCTTCCTATTCCCTTTCCGGTATACAGCTGTGGCGGGCGTGCAAATTCTAACCCTGATTTTTTGTGAACCCTGCGCCTTGGTCGTCTTACCTATGCCTGCACCTACGGTTGTCCATGGAAAACATTTAGAATTTAACTCCTTCTGCATTTACCAGCTGGTGCGTTCTTCCTCGTCACTTATTTTAATCCGCCTGCACCGATCCCTGCCCTTACCCTTCTTTACCTGTTGGCATCGATTGTTAGCTGCGCACAGTCGGCGACAGGGCCGCAAGTCATGGCTGTCGTGGGTGGCGTGACTGTGTGTTAGCCGTGCCCCGACAGCTGTGTTGGTTGGGCGTTACACCTTGCATGTAAAGCGCACGCTTGGACTCCTCCATCGTGAGTGAAGTTTTAAAACAACAGGCCTTCCAATAGTTTAGAAAACGCTTCCACTTTCCCCAAACTTTTTCGGACTGTTTCCTTGCCAGTCGTCCTTGACTCCGGCTGTGCTGCCTCCGAATTCCCGATTCTGGCATGCACGCTGCAGTGTCCGATTGGTTGGGTCTCTAGCAGGGACTCTCTCGGCCAGTTCTTATCGCCCAGGACATCTACAACTGTGTTAGTAAGTGTCATATCAACGACTATAATATTTTTATTACCCTACATAAGGGTACTGCCCTTGAACCCATTGTTGTGATTAACGACTTAAAACTGTGACTGAAACCCATAAGAGGAGGTTTGATTATTTTAAATTCAAAGCTACCTTAATGAAAGAAAAGGATGGGTTAACTATGTCATGTTCTTGTAGTTCCATCTTAGTGATAGCGATAATGTGCAAGTTCTTGTTATTTTTTAAATTGACATTAATGATAATATGAGGTTAGTCTTTTAAAAACTTGTCATTTTAAAAGAATTATATCGCTAATTTATATATTGTCTTTCTAAAATTTGGATACCTTTAAATATGACTTTTTAAATATGGTCATCTTTATACATGGACAGTTTATAACCGGGATGTCACATTGTTATTTTTAATTGACTTTAATTATAATATGAGGTTACCTTTATATGTTGAAAATGAGTATTGTCTTTAAGCTTTGTCATTTTAAAAGAAATATATCTCTATTTTATATATTGTCCTTCTAAAAGTCGATATCTTTATATGTGACATTTTTAAATATGGGAATTTTTACCATGGACAGTTTTTAACCATGATGTCTCAATGTTATTTTATTTAAGACGTTGATTATAATTATGAGGTTATCTTTGTATATTGACCTTAGTGTAAGGGTATTTTCACAACATAGTATAGAGTGTAGTTGGGTAGATAACTTACAGGAAGGAATGGCATAGTTATTATTGCATTATTAAAGAATTTATGATCTTAAATGATGTCGAATTGTGAGATCCTCCTGTTTATTTGAATGTTCTATCTAGTAAGGTCATTGTAAATCTTATGGTTGTAGCATATAAGAGGGTTTGTAATTGTAAATCATGGCCCAGATTGTGATACGAATTTAAGGTGTTTAATATTTCATGACCGTGTTATTGTAACTTTTATTGTTATTAATAAAAATTTATGGTATAATAACCGTGATTAAGTACAATAGGATTTATGAGTCTGTAATTAGGGTGTTGTTCCTTGAAGATAAAGTTGTACGTGATTGATAAACCTTCTGGGTGTTGGGACTGTTGTCAGGTGGGATGTAGACACCCCCCCCAGGTAGCCTTAGGAGATATGTCTGTGTGTGTGATTATTTCGTGTAAAGAATCCAGTGTCGTATCAATAGTCTCGATCCCTTTAAAGGCAGGGTTTCCACTCTTGCGACGCACCTGACGATTACTAGTTTCTGCCTGAGAAGTCGGCCAGGAGCCTATCTGACCTTCTCTCTCTCCAGAGCAGAGAACTAAGATTAAACGCCCTGCTTTCCTGTGTAGAAATAGTAAGATCTACTACCATGGATTCTTCCCTCTGTGTTCGTACTGTGCCTAGCCCAGTGTGTTGTTAAATGTTGGTGTTGTGTACCTTATGTCTTGGTCGTTCATTGCTTATAGCTACTTGTTGTGCATCTTGTCTTCTTGTTGTGATCATCGTGGTTGTGTCTTGTTAGTTGTCGGGTGGTGACGTAGATTCAAGTGTGTCTATTCCCTTTCTACACGCGTACACACACATGTAAACAAAAAAAAAATTGCACATGTTATCAGAGTTGTTGTTGTAACGAGGAGGTTTGTTACACAAGATCACTGGATACTAGTAGGATGGAATGTGCCAAATTGGGTCTTTGTTTTATATATAAACATGACTTCTCATGTACTTCCAAATTTGATTCATAAATCATATCCAAAATATGATCTGAGGAAGCTGAGAAGGAAGTTGAGAAGCTCCTTCTTGTCTTTGAAATCTACTTTAGGAGGAAACTAAGAAGCTTGTTCTTTCGGTGGATTTTATCTAATATTTGTCTATGAATTCTCCAACATGGATTATTTACAATATTACTTTATCCACAATAGGACTTCCAATTTTTCCATACTTCATATGGATTTGACAGTGATAATACATGGAATTGTATTTCTCGAGAAATAAACATGCAGATAAATCCAAAAGCCATATATTGTCTATTGACAAAATTATTTTTCTCATTGTCGTAAGTGGGATATTTTTATATTTCCATGGTTATTCTATATAATCTTCTTATTTGAAGAAGGAGAATAATCTTTCACTTCCAATCTAAGTAATTTTATGGTGTAATAAATGTTGGCGTTGGAAGTAATTCCATTCTTTGCGGTTTCTTCAATCTTTTGTACCTGCAAATGATTGTTTATCCACATTGTTTTTAGCACATATTGGTTATTATAACATGTGAAATTATAGTGAAACATACACAAATAATCTAGCTAGAAACAATGATAAAAAACTTCTAAAGTTCAGAGAAGGAGATAAGAATTGGATAGAAATAATAAAGAATTGTATTAGCCACTAATCCAAAATGAAAGAGAGAATAATTTACGATAGATATAAGTTACATGAGCTAATTAATGCGCCATAGTAGTATTCTGGAGATATGTTGACATACGCTAAGAAAAAACTGAGTTATCCGCCACCTAGTCATATTTAATTGGCCATGTAGTTATCAATTAACTAGATCATACAAGTGGAGTGGAGTGGAGAGAATATCATGCATGCACATGAAATGCTCCCTTGTGGTGATGATCCCAAGGTGAGCATGCAACACTTGGTGACAATATCAAGGTTTCCATGCATGACTTGACACCACTAATCTAACTGGTGTATAAGTAAGTAATGATTGAAGAGGAGGTGGCACCCTAATCTATGGGGGAATATTCTAATATAGGGATGAATATCTCCAATAAGGACATATAGCTAGTTATTACTCCTTAATGAGTGGACCACAAGTAGTTGAGATTTTTTATGCTAATAATATGTTTAAACACATATGAGCCTAACAATTTTTTCTATCTAGTACTCTTGTAATTAAATATCTACTGAGTGAAAGGTAACCCTACCTTAAGAGGGAAGTGAAGGTTATTTTCCTTATTCTAATAATTAATACAAGGGTATATCTTACACATTTAATCTATTGTCTCATGTACCTAGTTTTTTGCATTCAAAATCTCTATATTTGTAGTTTTTGTTTCAATTATAAGGCTTAATGGACACTACAAGTGGAATTGTAGTTCTCTCATAAGCGAACACACATCCAAGATTTAGTGGATTTTTTTTAGTCTAGAGAAATATTTCATATTCTTTAAATAAGATAGAGATGTGGAATTTAGTGGGCAAATCTACAATTGGGGAAGAGTACAAAAAAAAAATGTGAGTGGCATAACCTAGTTGAACACCCTTGTAACTTTTGTTTCTACCCCTTTAAGTAGTGACATGCCACAAAACAATTGTATATAAAGTTGTGTTATTCATACCCTATGGTATACAATAATCCATATAGATTATTCTATAACTATCCTTACATAAACCTAAATATATAATATTGTTATAGTACACTAAGAATAGTTGTTGGGGAGATCACTCGTGTGCAACAAGGAATTGGGTAGTCCAGATAAGGGTATGCTCCATCATTCTTAGTTGGTACTATGAAATATTCAACCGAGTACTATTGTCGGAAAACCTTTGTTATATTATAGATTTATATAACTTGACACTCATTTATCGTTAGGACCATGGAAACCATTGAGTTTGTAGTAAACTATTGAAATCCCTACATCTTTGAGTATACAATAAATTTAGGAATTATGTAATCACAATCATAGTAAATGAAGAGTCTATCTCCTACCAACACCATTGTGAGAGATTTATCTAAAACTATTCCTTGTACAATTTTAACCATGAGGGTCTACTTATGTACTATCCCTTTTATGTGGACCTACTCATACAATGTTCATGATATATATCAAAAGGTTCCTTTCAAGCCACTCATTGTAGTGAGATAAGTTGGGAATAACATTTTTATGAACCTTGGGTATCAAGGTGTGATATTGATACATGGATATAACCAAGGGATAGTACTTCCACACTCTTTCAGAATAACCATTGCATACCCTCCTAGAATTAGAACTTGCGATACTTCTTTCCAAAGATAGACATGAACAAGTTTGATGGTTTTGATCCCTGTAGATGGGTTACACAAACTGAATACTATTTATCTATCCATGGAATTATTGATGAACTAATGAAGCTTGGAGTGGGTTTTCTTTTTATCTAGATACTAAATGCTGGCAGTGGTGGAAATGGTATAAAAATACTTATACTAGATACATTTCCTTGATCCATTTTATTAAGGCCATATATGTTTATTTTTAATGGAGGCTCATTATTTGGGTTTATTAACCAAATTACAACAAATAGGTATGGTTATAGAATTTAGAGTGACCTTTGAGTTGTTGGAAATATCTACAGAGTTTCCTCTTGGTTATTTTCTAAAGAATGTTTCATCAATGGTGTCATGTAGAAAAGTTGAGTACAAGTAATGATGCACTACCCAATTACTTGGTTGGAAGGTTGTGAATGAGATAAATAATAAAATATGGTGATTAATTTCCAAACCCAAAAATTTATGTTAACCTCTTGCACTCACTCTCATTTAGAAACTACCACCAACCCCTTAAACTATCTACCTTACAAACAGTCCAAATGTTGTCCTTGGAAGAGATAGTCGAATGTTAATGCTTTCGACTTTGCTATAGTTTTGATGAGAGATATTCATAAATGAAAATATCTGGATTTTTTTTTTACTTCAAATGGATTTACCACCTGAAGACCACTCAAAAGACATCCCATACAACAAAACACTTCAACAAAGATTAGAAGACACAACCCCTCCTACTCAACAACAACCTCCCTAGATCCCTGTGAAGAATGTTAAATTAATCTCCATGACTTATCTATTTTTTCATCCCCACAAAATATAACATTTATTGGGTATATCATGAAATACAAGGTGATTGTGTTGATTGATGTTTGTAGCACCACAAACTTCATTCGTAATATGTTGGTAGAAGCCAACCATTGTTATTTCCATATCATACCTACTTTTCATACTATGAGATCCAATAGGAGTATGATAAAATGTGTACGTTTATTTTAAATTCAATTTTTTTTTTCTCATCTAAAAAATGATATGTTTTCTACTTAAATGGGTGATTGTGATGTATTCCTCAATTTAGAATGGTCAAAGAGTTTAGGACCAGTCACCATGAATTTCAAGGATTTATATATGTGATTCACTAAGGAAATGAATAAACATATACTCAAGGGGATTCAATCTACTTACCTTCAAATTATTAGCTCCCATCGTACAAAGAATATATGAAAAAAATATACTTAGGAATTAAGCCAAATTCCATGCCATAGAGG